>JAYRBT010000001.1:11967164-11978012 GCA_036023395.1 Myiotriccus ornatus
GGCCGCAGGTGCCGCCGGCGGGGCGGGCGCTGCCGAGCGGCCGCGGGGGGCGCGGCGGGGCGGGGACCGGCCGGAAGTGACGGGCCGGGCTGATTCACCTGCTGGGCGGCGCGGGGAGGTGCCCGCCGGGAGCCCGGGGACGGAGCGCACGGAGCGGGGTGTCCGCCGCTCCCGCCCGCGACATGGAGCCCGTGGAGCCGCCGCGGTCGCGGCTGCTGCTGCTCGGGGTGGCCGCCGTGCTGCTCTGCTCCGCAGGTGGGCGCAGGTGGAAGGGGAGGGCACCGAAGGGGAGGGAAAGGACGGGGAGAGGGTGGGAAGGAGGGGAGAGAGAGAGAAGGAGGGCGAGAGGGGAGCAGGGAGGCGGCGGCTCTGTGGGGTTGGGAGAAGGCGGTGCGGGGACGGGGGGCTGCTGCCCGCCCGGGGTGCGCGACTCCCCCGCCCCTGCGCCTGTGCGGGTCTCCATCGCGCGTATCTCTGTGTGTGTGTGTGTGTGTGGAGGGTCTCCATGGCGTGTGCGGGGCTCTCCGTCGTGTGTGTGTTCCCTCGGCAGCCCCCGTGCCCTGCCCGCCCGCGGCGGTGCCCGGGGCGCGGTGCGGGCGCTGTCGGCGGGGCCGCGCCGCGGAGCCGACCTGGGCTTTGTTCGCCGCCCGCCCGCCCGCCGAGCTGCTGCTACTGCCGCTGCTGCCGCCGCCGAGCTCCATCTCCTGCCGCCCCCTCCCCTTCTCCTGCTTCCCCCGGGGTCCCCTGTCGCGGTGCCCGTCCGCCGACGCTCCCCGCAGGACGGCGGCGGAGCGGGCGCCGCGCCGGGAACACAGTAGTGAAAAGAGAAACCAACCAACCAACCAAAAAACCAACAAAACCCCCCACAGGGATTTAAATTCAACCCCCGGCCATGCGTGTGGAAGACCTCTAGCACCTACGCCGGTTCTGTTTTTGCCCTGTGGGTGGCTCCCACAGAGACCCCCGCATGCGGTTGTCCAGACCCCGATGGCTGCGATTGATCCGTGTGGAGGCAACCAGAGAGAATCTGATTGCGAGAGGAAAGGAGTTGAATTGGATGGACCTGAGCTCATTTAGTTTTCGTGGGGAAAGAAAACAAAGGAGTAGATATTCTCAAACAAACAAAACAAAGGCAACTGACGAAACCCAAAAAACATTCAAACCAAACCAAGCTAGGGCCAGGGCTACTAAAATGTAGGTGAATGTTTTTCAATTCAAACATTAGGTGTTATTTAGTTCCTGTAATGAACTTGGCTGCCATGTCAGTGTTTCCTAAACATATTGTTAAAAAAAAAGGAAGTTTCCATTAAAGTTGACCCAAACTTGTGTGAAACTACAAAAGGTGACAAAACACCTATGGGGAGATTCAGGTTCACAGTAACATGTATATCAGCGGTGTCAGAAGGCCAGTTTTTATGTCCTGTTGAAATGTTAATGTTACCGTGTTGATGTTATCATGGTTTTGGGAAATTAGTCATGGGATCAAAATTCTGTATCTGTAATGGAATGGTGAACTCTGATCCCCTGCACGAAAGGGAAGAGGTAGTTCCACATGAACTGTTTCCCTAAGCAGAGTTAGAAACAAGATAGATGCTTTGTAAGAGCTGTGAGTTACCAGCATTTAGCTGACAGGGTTAGTAATCAACATTTATATTGAAACACTTCAGGTAACAAAAGCTTTGAAAAAAGCCTGTTGTGACTAGAACCATACATACTGTGATTGAGCTGGATCACTGCTAGGAAATCGAAGGCTGTAATACTAAAAAACTAGGAATAATTAATATATGAGGAAACATCCAACTAGAACAAAATTTTATGATATAGTCCTACTGAAGGATACAGGTGTCTTCAGACCTCAGTTTGAAATTGGATAACTTTGTAAATGAAGTAATACTCTCAGTCAACACACAGATACATCTTTTGTACAGTTATTTGGATGACACTACCCTAAAAGACACAGTCCTCTGAAGGAAATTATTGAATAATATGTAAATCATAGGAGATGATACATCCTCTAGGCTTGCTTGTGTTGTTTCCAGTCAGACTGGGTTAATATTTCTGGGTCTGTGCACCAGATAGACGTGACTTCCTTCGCTGAGGGAACGGATGTCAGTAAGTACCTGTTCTCCATATGGACCACAGTTAGAGGAAGCTATTTTTTGTGCAGTTGGGTGAAAGCTGTTGGCAGTGAAGGGATGTCAAGGTGCTGAAATCTTTACTAGGTTTGTGGCTGTTGTTGTTTAACCCTAGCAAGAAACTAGTTGTGGTTTAACCCTAGCAGGAAGCTAAGGACCACCCAAGTGGTCACTCCCTCCCCTTGCGCAGGGATGGGGGAGAGAATTGGAAGGGTAAAAGTGAGGAAGCTTGTGGGTAGAGATGAAGACAGTTTAATGGGGAATGCAAAATCCATGCATGCAAGGAAAACAAAATAAAGAATTCATTCAGTACTTCCATGGTCAGGGAGGTGTTCAGCCATCTCCAGGAGAGCAGGGCCCCCATCACACACAGAGATGACTTGGGAAGACAAAGACCATCACTCCAATTGTCCTCACTTCCTCCTTCACCCGGCTCTGCATGTTGAGTGTGACATCCTGTGGTGTGGTTCCATCTTCCTGGTTATAACGAAAATGGTCTCTGTTTGATGCAAATTCACGTTTGTGTAGGGTTTTATAAGACCAAGAACAAGTACAGGTGCCAGACTCGTGATCCCGATTTAACAAATAAGGTAGTGACCTACAGCTGTTAAACTTGTAAAAATGGGTAACGTCAGAACACAAATTTTCAACTGCTGAAATATTAACATAGCGAGATCAGCATCTGTCTTTGTATAGGTATTAAAAATACGATTACATACATGGTGATCACTTTAACCTTCAGAAGATTTGTTTTACAAAACAGTAATGCTGGACATCTGAATGTCCCAATTGAGGATAAGAATTTGAGTAGAGTTTTAAGGTAAATAACTAGGAATTTCTTTAGTCTGTAGGAATATTATTTATTGCTGCCTTGTAGTGAGTTTTATGGGTTTTTTTGTGCATTTTGTTTTTTTTGTTTACAATGGTAATTGAAATTCTGCAATATGTGATGCTTTACTAATGGAATAGTAAGCTTTTAAATAGAATTGAAGTTCTGGTAAGCTTCAGGAAAAGTTTGTGGGTTTTGCCCTATTATTAAGCTTGCAAAAGTAATTCCAATAACGTGCATGCATGGTAGAACCTAATGCAGGCATGGGAAGTTAGTATTTGGTAGCTAATACACTGTATCAAATAAGTATAATAAGGAACTTAAGCCTGTTCATGTTTTTATGCATGCAAAGGGATCTTACAGAAGCTTAAATTAGGAGAAATTTGACTACCACAGGAGTTTAATGATCATTCCTATACCAGTCTCTTAATTGCTAAACCTGGTATGCTTCATCTGTTGGGCAGCGGTTATAACAAGTTGGAGGGTGCAAGTTCTTCCAAAGTGTCCATTGATAAAAAAAGTTACTTGAAGTTCAAGACTTCTTTCCAAGATTTCCCAGATCTTAGTGTTTTATGAAGTATGAAAAACTTTAACCAGCAATTACTTAATCAACTGTTAGTCAACTGCTGTGGCATCGGCCGTGACATTTGAATTACCCTGACTAATCTGTGTTTATCAGAAGGTATCTTATGCATTCAGAATGCTGCTGTTAGAGATTATTATAGCTTGTCACTTTGGTCTCCTCTGACTGCCCACCCTCCTCGTGCTGCCTTCCCCTGTGTTGCATCAAACTTTGGCTGCCTCTCTGTCTTCACTTCTTGTCACAGCCTTGTCCACAGCCAAGTCCACTTAACAGAGAGATGAAACTTCCACTTCTAAATGTCTGGTTTAGCTTCTGTTGCTGCTTTACGAGAAATACACTTTTATACGAGCACACGTGTGCTTTGCTACTGATTCTGTTCATGCTTCAAGAAATTAATTCTGAGTATCTTTGAATCTGCCTCAGTATTGGGGAGTTTCAAAACTCATTTGCCACAGTGCCTGCAGAGATTTGTGCAGGCTGGGGGACTTAGTTTTGGGGCCAGTATTGTTTCAACATACTAGCATTTAATAATTTGTTGCTTGCATGCATTCATAAGCTTTTAATGACAGGGATTCCTTTTGCTCTTGTTGCAACTTCTGGTTGATTTCATGGAGCTTTTAAATGCTGTGTGAAACATTATTGGTGATGCTGCCTTGGGGGTGGGGGGGTTGGACTAGAGGATCTCCAGAGGTCCCTTCCAAACCCTAACAATTCTGTGATTATAAATCAGGACAATAGTGTGGTTCACCCAGTGTAAGAGTGTGTTCTCCCCCTTACATTGATTTAGTTGCTCTTTTTTTTTCTTCCCCCCTCCCTTTTTTTTTTTCCAGGGAATTCCTTTTTTTTTACTCATTTGCACCTTTCAGGAGATGACTGAAAGAAGAGCCACTTCAGCCTGTTGCCATGGGATTAAGTGGCAGTGAAGCCACAGTTCTGTAGAAAGAAACCTGTTTCAGTAGCAGCTGGAACATAAGCAGCCCCTGCATCATTGCTGGTCCTTTCCTTTACTTTGCAACTCCCTTGATGGTGTGAGCGTGTGGAAAATGGGTCTCTGTTGCTGAAAACTTTAATTTTTTAACTGGTTGGATCGCATGACTTGAGACAAGAAAGAGTTTTCTCCATCAACTTGTCCTGGTATGGAGCAGAAAGGATGGCAGAAGAGCATTAGGAGGAAACCCCATTGTGTTTGATTGGTATTTTCCCACAGGAGGAAAATGTCTGTAAAGTCTTGGCTGGGGTTGGAGGGGGGCTTAGCTGTGGATCAGACTACATCTCTAAATCAGGCAATGGCGAGATGTGACCTCAAAGATTATTTCTGCATTCCATTTGAAGTTGTGCCTGGCATTCATCTGGTTCCGTAGTGAGCCAGTTCAAGGAGTTTCAAAGTCAGAGAAAGACTAAGTTTTTGTGAGGTCGGTTTTCTACCTGTTCCTTTTCCTGATCCAACTCAATGAGATCAGCTCTGAGTGATAACAAAGGAGTGTCGGTTGGAACCTCAAACACACGTGGGTGGAGTATATTTTTACTATTGATTTTTTTTTTCTCCCCCCCCCCCATGTCATCTACTTACTGGAGCATGTGATAGAGGCAAGGTTTGGAGCTTTACTGGTTGTGTGCTGTAACCATTCACTGGTGCTGTGATATCCTTTAGCTACTGTTAAGAAGCATCTAAGGTACTTGATGGTCACAAGTTTTGCAGTTCCACTTGCTGCTACATTTTTTAATAACATATTTTTTCATTCCCTATAGTTAAACCTCGTGCCTAGTATGCTGACAAATGATTTATCAGTAAGAACTGTTTGGTGTGTTGATGGGAAGGATGGGAATTTGATAAATTCACAGCTCTCGGACTTGTCCAGAGATAGTTTGCATAGGGAATTGAAGTTTCATGTATTCACTTATCCTGCATCTTCAGTTCTTTGTTTTAGATGCATTAACAGTATAAGCTACAAGGAATATTTAATCTCAGTTGTTTTAAAGGCTTGTAAAATTAATGTGTGTGTATATGTTTGAAAAAATCCCTACATTTTTACATGAGGAGTTAACTTTTTGGCTATTTAGGGTGGGTATCCAAATTCTTGCTTACTCCTTTCTGTCTGTTTCATGCACCGTGGGAGTGGGGCAGGCAGGGAAGCAAGAGGGGGCAGATAGATACTGTTTCCTGTCATTGTGATGCCTCACCTCTTTATTTAAAAAAACACAAAATAATCCAGCAACAAGAAAACAACCTAAAATTGAAAAAAAAAAAAAAAAGTAAAGAAAAAACAACCCTGTACTACTGAATGAGATAGCTGTCAATCTCGATGGAAAACTGCATGTGCTAGGAAACAAGCATTGCTTGTTCAGTAGCTCGGAAAAGCCCAAAACCCCTTTACTCAAGTGAAAATAATATGGCTGCTCAGTTAAGTGTTTGATTGTACTGAGCTCCCTGATGCACTGACTGACAGATGTGCCCAACACATTCACACTCCAAGTGATCTGCTTCATTCAGTTCCCTTTTAAATGCCATCAAATTGGCAGGAAAAAAATCGAATCATGTGACTTGATTGCTTAGTGACTGTATAAGCTTTCAATATCTGTTTGTAATGGGAAGGTGACTTGCAGAGCTCAAAGCTAAACACCCTGTGCAGTTGATGTAGACTTGATAGAGGAGAGTCAGAGTTTTGTGTGAGTCGTGTCAAGATTTGGGTTCAGATATTTTTATTCTTTGCTTTCTTTTTTACTCAAAAGTCTTTGTAGCAGTTGGCCTTCATTTCATATTACACTTCATAAAACTATTTCTAGGTGGTTCCTTAATGGCTCTGAAGTGCAGTCATGAGGTACAGTTCCACGTTCCACCTGGCCCCGTTACAGATCTGGTGCAGTTACATCTGGTGTAACTTTGTGTGTCTGCCGAGGTGGTTGTTTGGTTCCTTCTTCCCTTCCTTGTGTCAGGGCAGCCTTGTGCAGCTGCTGCCTGAGTCCATTCAGCTGACACCAAATAAAACTCATTTTTTAATAATGTTGTTTTCCTGCTGGGTGATTTCACTGACTCACACCACTTCGTGACTGCGCAGCACTGCTTGCTCAGAGCTGGTCACAGCGTGGCTGGAGTTGGTGAAGTGGGAAAAGCCTCTCCCTGGCAGGATAAGCAAACCCAGACCGAGGCTCAGGCAGGCTCACAGCCCTTCTCTCTCTGACTTTGTGCTCCTGTCCCAGTTACCTTATGTTCAGGGAACCTGTGTTTGGAGAACCCCAGCAGGAGAGAAAAAGCCAAACTTGCTGTGCGGGGTCACTTTTTGGGGGAGTCAACTCTTTGTTGTGGTTTTCTGCCTTTTTTTTGTAAACTGTTGGAGTAGCATAAAGGGAGGTGATGGATCAAACCCGAGGATGAGAAGGCAGGACCTCAGCAAGTCCAAACTATGCTAATTTTCACTTTCTCAACGCTATAGGTTGAATTAGGGCCATGCTCGATCTTTTAAATGTGACCAAGCATCAAAACTTGGAATTCTTTGTGATCTTCTGTAGATACTGGGCTAAACAGTGCTCACGTGCTTAAGGCCAGTCTTAATCCCAGTTTGTGTTACAATATCCCCTCCCCCTTTCAGTTGCCCTCCGAAAGCTTATCCTTTCCTTCAGTAAGGAGATCCGAATGCCCCCTCTCTCCACTTGATAAGCACGTACCACTCGAGGAAGGTCATCAGGCAGCAGTTGCTAGGATACAGGCTGGTGGCTTTGGGTTTAGCAACCAAAAAGCGTCAAGAATGTGCTGAACAAGTAAGGAGCACAAGGACAGTTGTAAAAAAAGAAAGGGATGTTAAAATCTGAAGGCAAGGGGGATGTCGGGGGAAAAAAATGAAAGTTGTGGGGAAATTAAGAAAAATAATTAAAGCGTTAATCTGTGTTTTTTAGGTTTTCATAGTTGCATCACTATTCAAGCTGATCTTGGTGAACTGTGGTCGGGAATGAAATGAAGCTCGTGCTGTGTATGTGCAGGGTTGGGTTTGTTGATAGTCCTGTTTATGAGTCTTAAAATTAAGAATTTTTTAATTAAATTGTGAGGATGGGTAGCTTCTGGCTTAATTGTGCAGTACCCTTTAAACTGGGACACGGGTATGCAACACTACATGAATTGGAGGTAGTTATTAATTTAATGCTGTCTGAAGACATCCAGCTCGAAAGAATTTTTTTTTTTCTGTCTTTGAAGAAGTGTGCTTAGCCTATTTACTGTGGTTTTAGTATTTTTTTTCTCGTGTGATTTGACAGAGGATTTGTGGATTCAAGTACATATACCTCAGAGTAAGTGGCGCTTCTCCACTGTGCTGTTTGCTCAAAGAAAGTGAAGTTTGGAAATACAAGCCCACTGTTTTGAGACCCAGCAGCAGAGTTTACTATCCAAGTGGTAGAACTTTCACAGGCTTATTTTGACATGTAGAGTTTTATTGTTTGGTTTTTTGTTTGCTTTTGTGTTTTGCTCCAAGTGCCCCTGCTGTGTCATCAGCCTTCTCTGTGTAGCTTGTCGCAGAACCTTCTTCCATAAGCCTTTTAGCTGCACCATCCCTGGAAAAAGTGTCCTGAAAACTGAAATCAGAGTTCTGGGAGTTTGGTCATTCAGCTTCTTTAAGCTATTGATGAGGCAGCAGAGATAAAATGTTCTTTAGAAACATTTAGAAACATAGAAAGGGATTTAAAATCTTGCTTCTACTGAGTGCCTGTATAAAACCAGCTCTTTTCTACAAAAGTGTCTTGTGGATTTAGTTTCCTGGTCTGTTTGTATTTAGTCTGAGACGAAATGGACTAAGAAGGAGGAGACACTGTTGGAGGAAGGACTGGAGCCAAATCTCTTCTTTCCTAGGCAAGTGCTTTTATTCCTGGGTTGTCTTTACTTCCTCTGGCTCTGTATGTGTTCTGCATAGGAGGAGAGTTTCACTGTGATCTGTGACTCTAGTGTAGAGAGCACTGTCCTGGGAGGTCTGAAATGCAGGTGTGAACATCTTTTGTCTGAATATTAAATCTCTATCTTCGAGGATTAACCAGTTTTCTTCCTAGTGGACTTAGGCTAGTATAGAGACACAAGTTTTTATCTTCTCTCTAACCTTTTTGTATTGGGCCTTTTTGAGGTTTAAGTAGAGGAATATGTAGTATGTTACTGTCACTACTCCTGAAAATGTTAGGTTTAGGTAGGCTTGGTTTTGCTAAGATGTTTTGGGTTGGTGTTTGTTCGTTTGTTCTGGGTTTGTTTGTTAGGGGTTTGAAATTTTGATTGTTTGTTTTATTTTTTACATAGAGTGAACTGTGCTTATCTATGAAAATTGTACCGCTGCATTGTATGATAAGATTTAGAGTGTCAAGCATGGAAAAAATGTGGTCTGTGGAGCATGTTAAACAGTAACTGTTTAACACTTGATATTAGCAGGACAGTGCTTCCTTTGTTTAAGAAAAAAGCTTTGTGGTTTGCCTTTATCAGCAGTGGATTACCCTGAAAATCTGAATTATTTGCAGAGTTCTAAAATTGTAATGTACTAAAATCAAGCCTCTCTGGATACATAGATGTAGGTGCAGTAACGCTGTGCCACTTTTTATTAAGTTGTTTTATTTACGGCTACTTGCCTATCTAGCTTTTGTTAGTTCATTACCAATTGCTTACTTGTTCCTGTCCCTCATCTCTTCCTTGTTTTTACCTCAGGTGATGTTACTGTGAAGGTTAATTGTTCTCTGTTACCATGGTACCTGACTAAATTAATAGGATGTGTATTGAGCTAATATGTATTTTGGATTCTGTTCTGAAACATTTTTGAGTTTATTCTCACATGAGAAGTCCACAGATCTATTGGATTTGCTTTTTATATGGAAGACAACTAGTTTGGTTTTTTTTTTTTAAATCCTTCTATTAAATTTCTGTTCTTCTTTTATTGGCATCATTCCTCTAATGGTTGTTAAGTTAAAGAAGACTCTTTAGGGACTGTTCTTTGTGTTATTCCATGTCATGTGTCCCGTGGAAAAACAGCGAAGTTTAGAAAATAAGTATGGTGAGAGCTGCTTGAAAAACTGGAATTCACTCATTTCCCTTCTCTTTTTGGTACCCACAGGCTGCCCAGCCTGAATTTCCAAAATCTTACACAATTTCTACAGAAAATGAAACGGCCAACTCTGCCTTAAACTGTTAGACCTCATCAGGATGAGGAATACAGTGTTTTTGGGGTATTTTTGTGATACAGTGATGCTTGCCAGAAGTTGTAGGGTTTATGACATGTGGAGACTGAGAGGCAGCAAAGCTTCATAATGTTTTGGACCCAAGCTTCTGAAACCTATGGCTGTACTGGGTTCTCTCTTTTCCTGCTGCAGTTAAGATGTGGAAACTGTGGTTACCCAAATCTGAAGAGAAGTGCTTTTTTTTTAATACTTTTTTGGCCTTTAGGGATCAGGGGGTCTCCCTGCTAAATCTAGGATTTGATTTGTGGTGCACTCACTTGTGATAAACTGTGGTGAAACAGCGTGAAATAACTGCTGCTTGTGGCCATCTTGGCTGTGCTGATGTGACTCAGCTCCTGGGTGCTGCAAAAATCAGTTAAATGAGTAATGTTAAATACTCTTTTCCCTTTATTCTTTTGTAAAGCAACTTTTAATCCAGTTACTTGACAGCAGAACCCTGCCTTGCAGAGGCTCCCTTTGGCGATTGAGGACGCTGATGTTTTGTGTTGTGAGGAAGCAGGAGGTGATTGTGAGGTGGTGGCAACTTGTGGGAATTTCAGCCACAGAAGGGACTTGTGTTTGTGTTGGATCGTGCCAGGAAACACCAGGAAGTGTCCCTCAGCACGGCACTCGCAGTGTGTATCTACCTCCGTGTGCACTCCCAGCTTCCTAAGGCTGTAAATTTAAGTTGGCTCATTCAGTCCCAAGGGGCCTTGTTTCAGAAGTGGAGGTTTCAAATAAGATGTTGTAGAGCTTCTGAGGGAAGGTAGGAAAGGAGAGAGTTGGGGAACTTTGCTTTATAAAGTTGTCGCAACTAGCTGGAAAATGTAGGAGATTAACTGCGGACAAGAAGCATATTTGGAAGTAAAATGGGGATGGTGAGGAGGTAGTTTTTGAGGCTGAAGTCTGCCCAGTGAAAAGATTTGATCACAGGTGCATCTGTTAATCCGTATTTGAAAGAAAAGTCTAAGATGAAGTGTCTCTTAAGTGAGTTTTGTAGCTTGTATCTCCAAAAGCAGGAGCCCCTGGTGGTCTAGTGGTAAAGATGCGGCACTGTCACCGCCGAGACCCAGGTTCGATTCCTGGTCAGGGCCACTCCCCGGGCAGATGGAGCTCATTAGCCCTGTAAG
>JAYRBT010000001.1:11978112-12054412 GCA_036023395.1 Myiotriccus ornatus
CACCGTCCAAGCTTGCTTGGCCCCGGCAGATGAACCTTAGGATTAAAGGGTGGGCTCAGTTCCGCGCACACTGTAACCCCCCCAAAAAATTCCAATGCGCAGGCTGGAAGGTGTAAAGACCTTCCCTGGTTCTTCGTTCGCGAAGTCTGGCCATTATTATTATTTATTATTTATCTCCAAAAGCAGTAATGCGCATTTCTGGTTGTGATCATCACTTGATACTTAGGGCCTCATTCTGTGAAGAAGAGCATTTCTGTATTTACAGCCACTCCTTTCTTGTTTGTGACCAGGTATTGGCAAGTGACTTTTTGGAGAGTCTGCTAATCAAGTACTTTCCAGATGCAGTTGCAGATGGGTCACATATGACTTTAAGTACAACAACATCTCTGAACTCAGCTCTTACCCAGTGTAGAAACAGTCCTGTTACCCATTTAGGGAGGGGCTGTGTCTGTTGGGTTATATAACGCTTTTGTGACAGCCTTACCTGGTACCAGAAACATTCATGCCAAATTTAGATGTACACTTAAATTTCTGTAAGCCAGCAATCCAGAATTTTGGTGTATCCTAATTAAATAAGAAAATCCTAAATGCGTACTAAAATACTAAATTCATACAATAAAAATCTGCTTTTGGTTATTTATAAGTCTTTATCACAGCTCTGCTTGTATCTGTGTTGGAATGGAGAAAGCTTTGCCCCCTTTTAATTTTTTTTTTTTTTAAATTAAAATCTGCTTTCTCCTTTGAAGATTCTTTTGTACTAGAAAGCATCTTCCATCAAATTCTGTCAAATACTTCATTTTCCCTGTGTTATACTTAATAATAACATCATTTGCTAAGCCCTGTTCCCCTTGAGTGGTATTTAAATGTAAGTTCAGATATTCAGAAAGAAAGAGTTTTTCTAAAGATAGTATACAGGTTTCCACCCCTTCAGAAATCATGTGAAAAACCTACTCAGTCATACACATATGGTTTGCAATGCTCTTTAGGGTCAGATTCCTAGAGAAAGAGTATTTTATTCCACGCTGAGAAACTCAAATCTGAGTGTTTAGAATTGAGATTGTGTATTGACCTCTTACCTTCTTCTGATACAAACATTTATGAGGGATATTACTTATTATTCTTCATCAAAGAAGGGTCCTTGTCTCTTCTCAGCCAGATGCAAAGGTTCATTCTTTTGTTTGCCCAAACTGGATATGGCACATTTTCTCCTAGGAAAATACTTGGAGAACAGTATACTTACACTTCTGTGTTGACTTTCAGCTGTTTTTTTGGGAATCTGTTGCTTGCTTCTGAATATAAAGTTTGCTGTGATTTATTTGCTGCAATTAGAAATTAGATATTTTACTGCTAATCATCTTTGAATAAGTGGGATAAGTGACTTGAGAAACCCTCATCTTTCTGGTGCATTAAAACAAGTCTGAAAAAAGGTCTGAAATTTTATTCATGAAACCACGTTAACCAAAACAAATACAGCTTGATAAAATGTCTGCCTGTCACATACTGGCAGATAAATACCACAGTTGGTCCACTCATGTTTTGAGGAACATTCCAGGGAAGTGCAAAGAAATTGAATCTTCCTGATTTGAGAGGAAATAGAAGGAGGTGAAGCTTGGCAAAATTTGGAGAAAATGTCATCTTGTCACTGTGTGCATTGGCTTCGTATGGATCTTTAATGCAGTTACAGAATATTTTTTGTGTTGGACGTGACTGAAGTCATGTCCAACCTCCAGCTCCAAACAGCCTCAGCACTGAGTACTTTGGTCTTCTCTGTGTCAGCCATCACCTGTCCTATTCTTTTTCTTTCTTCACTCCTCATGTAATAGTAAAAGCTTTTCATGTGGCACTGAAGTCTTGTGCTGCTTTCAGTTTTGGTTGTGTTTTGACTTCCCTGGCAGGGGTGCTGCATGCCTGGGCAATATTTGTGTATTTGTCCCTTAGTAATCTTGCTTCTTCCTCCTTAGGCCAAGCTGCTAATTGATCTGATTGTTCCTTTTCCTGAGTGTTGAGATGTACTTCTCTTGTGGTTAGAAGCAGTTGTCCTTAAATACCTCCCAGCTTTTTTGAGCTCTTCTGCTTTTCAGAACTGGATCCCACAGAATTCCAGCTACTGAAGGAGTTGGCCTGCATTTCCGAAGTGCAGGGTCGGTGCTGAATTTGCCTTCCTCTCTCCTTTCAGGATTTTAAACTTCCCTATTTTGTGGTCGCTATAGTCAAGACTGCTGTTGATCCCATCCCCAGCAGGTTCTTCCTTTTTTATCCTTGAAATCAATTTCAAGAGAGTACCAAATGTGGATTGACTCATTTAGCACTCTTTTTTCCTTCCAAAATCTTCCAGAAGTCTCGTGGATTGTTTGTGTCCTGCTGTGTTGCCCTTCCAGTAGATGTCAGGGAAATTAGTGTCCCACAATAACGACTCTGTGGTTTTTAGAGACTTCATGGAATTGCTGAAATACACTTCATCAGCTTTCTTACCCTGGTCAGGTGATTTGTAACAAAGAGTGCGATGTTGTCAGTATGGTCCTCTCCTTTAATCCTGACCCACAACCTCTAGCCAGGCTGTTGTCCATCCTGTAGAGCAGCTTTTTGTGTTCCAGCTTCTCTTTCAGGTAGAGGGCAATTCATTTGCTGTGCTTTCCTTCCTGGCTTTCTTAGAAAGCTTGTACCCATCTGTGACAAAACTCCAGTCATGCAAGCTATCCCACATGTCTTACTCTGGTGTCGGTCGTAGTTCTGTGTACGGGTGCCTTAGGTGGATCCCCTTTCAACACGCTCTATCCTCATCACCCAGGTCTTTCTCCCTCCCACCAACGTGACCCATGTACCTAACATGTCTCAATCTCCATTCCGTCCCTTAACTGCAAGCTTCAATTACCATTCCTTGGTAGATCTCTCATTTACGGGACTTGTCACCAAATTTGATGAGGTTGTTCTTAACCCCCCGTCATCAAGTGGATCCCATCTCAATTTGGCAGCCCTCGTTTCTCAGGGGCACTTGTGGCCATAAAAATTAAAACTGCTTGCAGTGTCAATCCTGGAGCAAATCCTTAACTTGAAGGATATGTCTTTACAAGCCTTTCACTTCTCACATGAAAAGAGGAAGGAGAGCAAACGTCACTTTTGGTCCTATGTCCTTATTTGCCCCTGGAGTTTTCTAGCCACTCCTGATTTGCTCCAGGTCTCCTTTGTTAATAGCACGATGGGTGCCTGTGTGAGCAGGTAATAGTTAGGGGGGGAAAGAACAAAAAAGGAAAAAGGAAGGAGGGGAGGGGGAAGGAAGGCAATAGTGGTGATGATAATAAGGGTTGGAGGACCCTTGACAATACCTGACATGTTGAATCTGGCCAAACCTCCTTCATCTGGCAGCAGATGTGTGTGTCTTCCCTGCAGAAGGGAATCTCCAACAGGTATAAATAACCTGCCACTCCCTTGTGTTGCTAATGCTCAGTTCAAACCCAGCTATCTTTGGCAGGCACCTTAACTGAGATGCTTGCTGCTTCTGCATGCCAGCGTTGACTGAAAGAAAAAGTGGAAAAAAGCTTTATGTGCTTGAGTCCTTACTGTGAGAAAGAGACTGTGGAGCACTCGTATGAGGTAAAAATAGTAAAAATATCTATAGTAAAAATGAGGTGCTGGGAGATGTGCAGTAAGAAAGGAATTTAGATATTTGAAAAATCTCTTGAGAATTAGAAGGCTCAGATTGATGTTTGAGTATCTCTCATAATAGCTAATGTGTGCTACAACCTTCATGTGCAGGAATGATTTTTGAGTGCTATTCTGAGGTTTGTGTGCTTTAACTTTCACTGACATGTTTGCATGCAGTGAATGTGTATGAAAATACTACTCAGACTTCAAAAGATTCAAAAATTCAAAGCTTTTAAAAATGTTCTGTAAAAATCTTATATGTTGGGCGAGGCACTTTAGGCTGTTGGGTTCTGCTTTTATTGGGCACATGGTTACCATGTTGATCCCTTTATTTTGGATCAGAGAAATGAGTGCTATAGTAGAAACTGAGGCTGAAATGTGTGCTATTTCTGGCTTTTAAAGCACTTTAGGCAAGCTGCCCTGTGATAGGCAGTCTAGTTTCCAAGGAGCGTGTCTCTGAAATTTAGCACTTCCAGAGTTTAACATAATTTTTCTTCCCCATTCCCAGCGTCCCTTTCTCAGTGTTCTGCCATCGGAACAAGAAACAGTTTGTGTAGCATTCACTTTGAAATCATACTCACATGGAGTTGTCTGGCAATGAAGAGGCAAGAGATAGTTGAAGAATCTAATGCTTCTTAGCTATGTCAGAACCAATGAATAACTGCGGGGACTTGTGGTTGCACAGGATTGTTATTTCTGCTTTTGTGTTTGTTTGAAATTGTCAAAGAGATGAACAAGTGATGGTGGAAGAGGAAGAGAAATAAAACATTGATTGTAGGAATCCCATTTGTTTAGAAAAGTAGTCAAAAAAATCAACATTTGAATACTCATCTGTCCGGCTTGTTTTGGCTGTGTTGTGTTTCAGCAGGTTAACAAATAAAAATCAGAGGTTTTATACTTTTTGGTAGTAGGGATGTGTCATAGCATCTCCAGAGTATGAATTCCTTTATTCCCAATCCACTGTGAAGAGGCAAATGTCATCGTGTTGCTCCTACCTGAATTACTGAACAGTCTGTGAAGTCCTCAGCAGGTCCCCTTGTGGGGAGCGGGAAGGAGATGTGTGCACTGTGATCCTTTGTTATGGAACTCCAGGTGTCAAAGTGGAGGTGCTCTCACAGAGCAGAAGCTCCGATTTACTTCAGAATGAAAGCTTTTAATTTCCTGGGTTACAGATTTGAGGCTTTTAAGGAGGTAACATCATAATGTATTTCATCATCTGTCCCTAAACTGTACCTGACATCCCATCTCGTTTCTTCAGTGTAGTAAAACTGAAGATGCAGAAATGCAATTTGGAGATGAACTTGAGAATATTGCATTACAGTTCCCTAATGAAGTCATGGAGGAAAGGGGAACAGAAGAATATGGAAGTCGCTGAAAAACAGATGATGAATTTGCATTATTTGCTACTGTGCTTTATGGAAACATGAATCTACCCATTTATAGAGATGATGGTTAGTAGCATTGTCTTTGTTTATGCAAAGCTGATCAAATTTAAGGATTACGCTGTAATGGATTCACTGTAAAATGACCTTTTAAAGAGGTTTACAGTGGCTAGTTTTAAACTTGGAAGTCTGAAAAGATCCTTTAGGTCGGGATAACATTTGTGGCAGGTATTCACATCATTATCATTAGGAAACAGTATCAGGCTAGTAGCAGAGAATTAGTTGCTCAGATTTGTTTACTGTGGGCAAAAAAGTTGCGCTACAAACCTTGTTGGAACTATCTTTGAAAAAGTGTACCTCAGTTGGTACGAGACATTGTACCTAAATCTCTATCCTACCTCAAGTTGGTGGGGGTTTTGTGCTTTGTTTTGTTTTGTGGGGGGTGTTTTTTTGTGCGCTTTTTCTCCCCCCCCCCGCCCCCACGTCTGAAGGTAATATGCAAAGTAGTACCATGAATGGTAGGAAACAAAATAATCCTACCTAATTTGTTACCGTATGTTTGTAATTAGCAATTGTGAAGGTCTTTTCTTGCGGGCTGTTGTCTGAAATTCAGTACATCAGGTGATTTCTCTTTCTAAGGGATTTTTTTTTTTAATAGCTGTTAACGATCCTATTGTTTTGGCATCAGGAAGACAATCGAAAGACTTGACAGAGAGCAGATTTTTAGTAAAGTAGGATAGCTGTCGTGTCCCTTCCAACTCTGCAGATGGTATGATCTATTGCAGAAATGCATTACAACTTCTCTGCTAGATGGAGAAGTGCAAGTTTGAGCACAAATGCACTGTTTATAATGATTTTAAACTTTATTTCATCTGAAGCTGCTATTTTACAGGTGCACCAAAGCAATCCATCTTCTTTACACTCTCCACTCTCCTTGTGGTCTTGCATCTCTTGTGGCTGTGGTCACATCTCTGTTAACTGTCTGGCAATGTGCACACATAAAATGGCTGAAAATCTTAGCTTGGTTCCCAGCAGAGGGGACAAAACAGTGGATGTACCAATGCCAAACCTGTTTCCATACTGAGCTAAAGGCACACTTCCTGACTGTGATGTGCAAGTCCTACACTTGATAGAAGGGAAGCCTGAGTTTGTTGTGAAAGGGGAATCTTGCTTCAGGCCTTTTGAGTAGCTCTGTGTCACTATATGGATTCTTTTTCAAGGTTGAATTGAGGAAAATTTGTTGTTTGGAAACATGTTTTGCCTAGAGGCAGGCAGATAAGGATTACACAGCCTTTTTAGAGGAGTAAGACAAGCAGAAAGGACAAACAAATGTAAAAAACTCACTGAGATTTTTGGAAAGGATTCATTTCTCTGCTCTCTTTAGATAAAAGAGCCTTATAACTCAAGATAGAGTAACTTCACTTGATCTAAGCCAGGACTTCACAACAATTCCGTCTAGCCTGACGGTCTTCATGGTTGTTCCAAACTTTCATTCTACAGTGAGGGAGTAGTGGTAAGGTGATTATCTAATAACTTGAAAACCTGCTGCTGAAAATGTTCAGTTTAGCTTTGTATGGGACGTGATTTGTACAAAAAATAAGGTGTGGCTTGAAAGATGTAGCTGCCTGTTGGATGTGATTCCAAATGAGCAGCACGTGACTGCATTGTGTTTGGTAACAGGATCTGCACAGGTTCTCTCCAACGGTGACAAGTCTGACTAATGGCAGGATTTCTATACTGGAAAAGTATCTGATGGGTTTGAACATATACTCATATATAATAGAACATTTATGGTCAAAGCTGCATGTGACTTGCTTTTAAAACATAAAAAATTATATTTTTGTAGGTCTAACAAGAAGCTTAACTATAACTTCAGTTGACCAATCAATGTTTGAAAAAGCACAAGGAGAGAAAGTTACGTTGCCATGTACTTTTGAACTCTCGGAGGAAGATGAAGGCCCACTAGATATTGAGTGGGTATTGATACCAGCAGATAATCAAAAGAAGGAAACAATAGTAAGTAGAGACTTTCTTTTGGATGGTGTTATTTCAGTTGTTTGAGTAGGTCCATGAGCAGGTTTTGTTACTGACTTTTTAAGCTTCCACCTTTTCAGGTTGGGATGCTTGTGATCTTAAATTAATTTGAAGCCCCAGTCAAATGAAATATAGAGGAAATTTTGGAATAGCAGACTAAGTATGAAATGTCTAGAATCTTTTCACTATAAGCTTGCCTTCTAATGAAGAACTCTCAAATTAAATACACTCAGTTCCAGAAAGCAAACTTTGCTTTTGTACCTTCATTATCTTTCTGATTAATAACAGGGT
Source organism: Myiotriccus ornatus (assembly GCA_036023395.1). Classification (NCBI taxonomy): domain Eukaryota; kingdom Metazoa; phylum Chordata; class Aves; order Passeriformes; family Tyrannidae; genus Myiotriccus; species Myiotriccus ornatus. The sequence continues at coordinate 11,985,462 of JAYRBT010000001.1, forward strand.
TATGAGGATTTAATTTTAAATAAATTAACTCTTTTAGTTATAAACGCTTTCCTTTAATTGGAAGCCGTATCAATAAGATGATATATTGCTTTTAGTAGACAGGTTTTACAGAATGGAATTAGAGCAGGTTTTTTTCAGTTAGAAGTTAATACTGACATATTGGAATCTGGGCAGATGTATGGTGATATCTTGAAGATGGAGGTATTTGGATATGTCATGCTTCTGGGATTAAAACTATGGAAAAAACTGTCAAGAATCTGAAGAGACCAAATTATATTAAATGTTTGTATGCCAAGTGGATTTCTGAATCATATTTCTTTTCTTTTTAATAGATAATTATGTATGCTGTGGACAGGATTTATAATAATTATTATGCTGCCCTGACTGAGAGGATGGAGTTTACTTCTCCTGATCCCAAAAATGGTGATGCTTCATTGGTTATCCGGAATTTAAAGGCAGCAGACACTGGCACGTACCAGTGCAAAGTGAAGAAAGCTCCTGGAGTTCAAAGCAGAAAAATACAGTTGACTGTACTTGGTAAGATAATTTCTTGAGTTTTCAGTGACATTCTGTATGTGCTTACTCTGTTCTGTCTTCGATGTCTAAAATGAAAACCTCCGCTGAGTAAAGTCGTATTGAATCTATGATGATGCACTTGTTATTGAGGCTTTGGGAAGGGTGGACGTAATTCTCTTCAGGGAGACTAGGGAATAACAGTCAGAACACTGAGCACTTTTAAAAATTCTGTGCTTGGTTCATATTTCATAGAAAATCTTTCCATGCATAAAAATGGTTTGTTTCACAAGCTTCAGCTTTAGCAAAATGGACTGACCTACTAAAACACAACTACCAAGCATTTTGATTGTGACTGTTGCTAATTCAATGATATTTTATTTATTAGTAAAGCCAGCAAGAACTAAATGTTCCATTGAAGGACCACAGGAGATTGGAAGGGACGTTACCTTGAAATGTGCATCACAAGAAGGATCCCCACTTTTGTCTTACGACTGGAGGAGAGTATCTGGCACACATGAACTTCCTGCCACTTCCATGCTGAGTACTGTCAAACTTAATTTATTACTCTGAAACCTTTAAAAAGAATGGATTAGTATTTTTGGCTTAGTTTGACTTTTGAACATCACGTAATTAGTATTAATCTAGTGTAGTCAAGATAAATGTCACTTCTGCCCTCTCACTGGGTAACAAAACTGAATTTGAAATAAGTTGGGAGTTTATTTTGGTTTTTTAATTCCTACAGGGAAATGTTTCAAGCTTTAAGTGGAGATTCTTACCATTAGGCTGCAGTATCATGCTCACCTGTGCCCAAGTGTTGTGAGGATAGGGTTAAGATACCCTGAATTTTGACTGATGGATTCCAAATTATTACAGTGGTGATATCAGATTTTTATTGTGACAACTTTATTGAAGAAGTTAACTTGTGAGTTTTCTGAAAGTTATTCTAGAATATTTTTTTGACAAAGTACTGTTTAGTACCGGTTCTTTTTGATCTCCTTTGTAGTTATGAAAGCCTTGAACTTTGAGACGGTAGGATTTCCTTGCAGATGTAGAAGTTTAAGAATCTGCTTGCAAATAGACATATTTTAGCTTAGATAGCACAGGATGCAAAAAAAAAAGTGACATCATGTGTCTGAGAGTAGCCAAAGTGGATTTCTAGGGGAGAGAGAATAAAAAGTTGTGTGGTTCTTCCTCATAGGGGTCTCCTATCCTCCTGTAGTTTATGCCTCAGGAAATTCAGACGTGGCTTCAGTTTTATTTAAAACAAGCAAAAACTGACTTCTGTGAACATCTCCAGTTTTTTGTAAGCGTCTATAGTCTGTTAGAATCTGTAATACCTTAGAACACAGATCCCCAGAAACCAGTTACAGAGGAAGAACATGATGCTGTTCTTCATTTTGAACTGGTGTCCCGGTAGTGCTATTTGGTATATCTTATTTTTTGTTTTGACAGTGAATGGTTGATCATTAATGTCTTTCTCAGCACCAGTCAGGACTCTAGGCTGCTGTTGTTATTCCCCTTTTTTTCTTCCCACATCCCAAATTTGTCTCAAGGTAACAAAAAAATCAGTTGACAATATCAGTGAGTGAATGGGGAACTGTGCAAAGGTGGCATGTAACTCAATAAAATTATGCTAGTTTTGGGCTTGTGAACGTAGGTATGGGGACACTGAGCATGTTCTCAAGAGTCTAGACAACTTGTTCAGCAGGCAGAGCAAAGTATTTGCCTGGTGCTTTGTTCTTGTGATGGAGTCTTTTGCAGTGCTGTTGGCAGATCTACTCTCAGTTAAAGCATGCAAGCCAGCTGAAGTTCACCTGGTAGAGTCTCACAAATGTAGATGTCAATGGCTTTGAAAGCCTTGGGAAATCCTCTTTATTTTCACTATTTCTTAAGGAATCTGCTTAGCTGGACTTAGTTGGTCACCCATTTGAGCACATGTTTGGGTTAGATCCACCTCACGCTGAGCTTGAGTTCTACAAACACCTGAGCTGGTTGTGTAGAATCGATTTAGAAGAGGGGGGGGGAGGTGTTTTGGAGCTGCAGTTAATCTTTTGTAACTTAGAATTCTGTGTTAAGATGAGAGGATTGGCCATAGCATCTGAAGGTAACATGAATCTATACTCAAAATCTCAGCGAGTGAAAATGCGACAGGATACCTTGCAAGCTCTTCAAAACATGAATTTTTCTGTCATAACTAGTTCTAGTCATGTCAGATAACTTAATGCAAGGTTTTAGAGCATTGAGAGTAGCATCTGTTCCTATCCATTGACAGAGCAATTAGTCAGTAGGTTTAATATTAAGTCAAATCCTGTGGAATAAATTTCTGACAGATTTTACAAATAATAGTGGTTTACAGCATGATAGATTTTGTTTTTATCTTTTTATTATCTCTTTAATATGGCATTTTTAAGTTAAGATTTCATTTATGTGCTAATTAATAAGTCTATAGTATTGTGTATGGAAATAAACTTTACAAAATGATAAACCTCTCCCTTTTGTTGTTTGTAGATAAAGATACAGGGGAACTTGTTCTGAAAAATGCCTCTCAAGAATATTCTGGTACATACAACTGTGTGGCCTCAAACAGAGTTGGCACGGATGAATGTTCCGTTCAGCTGAATGTCACCCCTCGTAAGTGTTTGCTGTGTGATGATCACAGATTGTTCTGTGCGTGAAAACTGAATAGTCTTTTTATCTCTAAACTCAAATCCAACACTCTGTAACTGGTGGGTGCCAATTCAAGTCTTATTATTGTTTTAAATGCATGTGATTGAGCGTCTCTCTGATTCAGTGGTGTGCTATTAACGTGGATCATGTGAAACGTACTGGGTTTAATGTTAAAAGAAAGTTGGTCTTATAACTTTGACGCTTAACAAACAGTATTGTTATTTATCTATTCTAGCCGTAAATACAGCTGGTATAATTGTTGGAGCTATTATAGGAACTCTGCTGGGTCTTTCTGTACTGACTTTTATCGTCTTCTGTTGCCGTAAGAAGCACAGAGAGAAGAAATATGAGAAAGAAGTGCATCATGATATCAGGTAACAACATCTCTGGTTTCTGAACAGTATTATTGGAAGATTAACTTTTAAATGTGTATTTCTGCAAGTAAGATACTTAACAGTTGAGATTTGTCTTAATCTGGAAAGCTTATTAACATGCTATTTGTCAGAGAACTTTTTGTAGTCATGTCTAATTTCAGTAAACGTTTTAAAGGCAATCAATACTTGAATTTTTTGTTACTTTAAAGGAAGAAGTAAAGATTTTTTTGGCTACTGCATCAGAATAGAAAGAAACAAACTGAATACTTGTTTTGTAAGCTCCCACGTAGTAATGGTGACTGAACTCCTGTTCTGCAATTCTTTTCTATTTTGTTTATTTCAGAGAAGATGTTCCACCTCCAAAAAGCCGCAGTTCAACGGCTCGCAGCTACATCGGCAGCAATCGTTCTTCTCTGGGTTCAATGTCTCCCTCCAATATGGAAGGATATACCAAAACTCCATACAGCCAAGTCCCAAGTGAAGACTTTGAACGTGCTCCTGGTCAAAACCCAACCTTTGCACCTTCAAAGGTAGCTGCACCTAATTTAAGTAGAATGGGAGCTGTTCCTGTGATGATTCCAGCACAAAGCAAAGATGGGTCAATAGTATAAAATATTATTAATTTAAAAGCTGTTTTTTAAAGTGTTCATTGTAAGTATTAGAGAAAACTACTGTGTTCCATCCCTCGTTTAAACACTGGCATGAAATTTTCCTTGAAGCAAATGAACAAGTTAGTTTGAAAAGCCACCAATTCTCAGATTTAATTTTAAACTTATGAGTATATGACAGTTGAACTATTTGCTAAAAGCGTTGAAGTTCCTAAATAAATATTGGACACTGGAAGGTATTTGGACCTGTGGTAGGTTGCTGAAGAGACACTGACACTGTCAGCTAATGTGCAGTTCTGAATGTGTAACAGTGAGACAAATGAGAATTAACAAAAGTGTTTCATGTGTAGACCATGGAGTTTCTCGGAGTTCTTGTAACTTTATCCTCAATTATGGAATAATAGAAATATTTGAACTTGATATTGAACTCTGATGAGTTGCATGGGGCTGAAATACTGAGGATGACTTTGAATTCCCTTCATATTTATGTGGTTCTTTGATCTGGTAATGTTTGTTTGGAGCACTTGAGCTCTTACTTCAGGGGCAGCCAGTTATTTAATTGGTTCAATTAGTTTAATTAATCTACTCTGAATTTAAAATGTCAGTGAGTGGAAGTGTGACAGGAGACCTTGCAAGCTCTTTGAAACATGAATTTATCTGTAATAACTAGTTCTAGTCACGTCGACTTAATACTTACTTTATCTGATGCAAGAGGTCCTGTCAGGTTGTTGGTACCTAAGCTTTAAGATCTATAAATTAACTGTTACTGTCACAGTAAGAATGGATTATGTATCTTTATGCAGGTCTTTGAGTTAATTGTACCTTGCATTTTCCAACGCCTGTTTAGATACTAAGGCAGTGCTCCTGTTTTTTTTCCAAACCAATTACCTAGAAGCTCCATGGGGATTTAATGAGAGCTATTAAGCTGTTAAGTAACTGGTATTGGATATCTGTCCTCTAACATCACTGTGGAAACAACTTTTCCCATATACATGTAAGCAGTAGTCAGCCTTTACTCAAGATGCTAGTCTTCCTTTATGAATTTGGAAGGAGTTTAAAGCTTATTTCTCCTTGCCTCTTCAACAGCTCTAAATATTCTGAACCAACGTTCAGACTTTTTAAGAGCAAGAGTTTTGTGCAGCTGAGAGGAAATAGTTATCTAGAATTGTTCATACAAATCTCATGTTTCAAAATTAAAAGCGCTTCTTCCCAGTTTTGCAAACTTAAAGCAATAAAGGAGAAACAGAACAACTCTTACTTTCACATGTATTTAGAACTTCTGATAGCTTCTGATAACTGATACTGCCTACCTGTGAAAGCTTAGTGCAGCTTGAATCTTCCTTCCTGTTCTCTACCTTCTTCATCCTGTGCTGGAGGGGCAGGTGGGGGAGAGTCCCTTCAGCTTATTCTAGCTATAGAGGTTGAACTGCAAGGTATTTTGGAAAACTCTAAAAGCATATAGTATGTGGCACTGATGTTGATGAAGGAAATATCTGAATAGCCTGTTGAAAGATGTTAGGATTGTTTGTGTGTAGCAACAGTGTGAGAGAAAACATTTCCCCCAACTTCTAGGTTTAGTGTCTGCTTTTTTTGTAGCTGCTTATAGATCTGTGATGAATTCTTTGGCTTATTACTAAATGTTTGTCCTATCTGTAATTAGGTGCACAATCCTTGGCTGGCATTATTAATGTAAAGAAATTTCCCTTCCCATGGCAGGGTGGTTGGTACAAGGTCATCTTCCAACCCAAACCATTTTATAATGCCAACATACCCTTTATACTGAATTTAGAAACTTGAACAGCTATTAAGTATTCTAGACTTAGTTTTACACATTTGGGACTTTTTTAGATTGTAAACTGATACTGTTAGAGATCAGATTTTTTATCTTTCATGTGTGCCTTGTCAATAAACTTTGCCTGATTGTAACTTCAGTTTTTATGAAATTTCTGGTGCCTAAACATACTGTTTGAACAGGTGCTTAGATGATGGTACAGTTCTTAAAACATGACACTGTGATCTGATTTCTTGATTCTTATGTACTATTTATACCTCTTCATGTCTATTTTTGGATGTGACTTCAGTGTCTCTCTCTGTATTCTTCTGTATTTCAAAATGTCACTTACTCCTTCAATTGCTAATTACGATTTAAGTGTTTATATTCCTGAAAACTGTTCAGTTGTTGTACCAATGAGATGGATGATTGACTCTTATTTGTGTGGTAAATAATAGGTTTAGTAAATGTGCCAAACATAGCTTCTGAAGAACAATAGATGAGGAGACATCTTCTTGCATCCAATTATTGTGACAGAAGAGACTTCCAAGATGTTAATCATACACTGATTGTTTACTTTGAAACTAAGGCCTTCCTTAATCAAAAGGGTACAGTTATTATAAATGCAAGTTGAGTACAAAAGTAAGCTGAATCACAGACTGAGAGAGAGCTATAAACCTAAGCAACCAGGCAGCAAACCTACGAAATTTTGTTGTTAGCCATCTGTGGTCGTATGTGTTTTTCGGTGGGTTTTGTTTTGGTTTCTTTTGGTTTTCGTTTGCTTTGTTTGTTTGTTTGTTTGTTTGGCCTGAGACCCTGTACTTAAAGTCAGTTAAGCCCTAGGACACTCAGAACCAGAAACCTATCTCAGTAAAGTACACAGAGCAGAGCTTACACATGCTTGATGCTCTGTCAGCTTGTGCAGAATAATAAATGGACAGAAGGACAGCGTGATGTGCCCTCAGAGCCTGGCTGTTAGGCTTAGCAGCCTTGACAGTGTCTGTCTATTTATGTAATTGCATGGAAAAAGAGGAGAAATAAAATCTGACATAGTCCTTATCTGAAATAAAGAACCCCTGACTTGAGGTAAACTTGGCCTCAAGTTGCTATCATCATGCCTTTTTGGATGGATAGAACACTACTATTATAAATCATAAATTATTTCTTTTGTCACTAGATTGTTCACTTACGCTGGATTATGATTCTCAAAAGCAGCTACTGTAGTCTAACAATGATTTCTAGCTGTGTAGGAGATGAACTGGTTAAACACGTGAGGTGTCCAATCTTACAGATAGCTCTGCTAACAGAACACTTTTAGGAAGTAATGGCAGCTGATATACCACTTAGGAGGTGGCATTTTTAATGTCTCATTTGATTGAAAAAGAAAAAAGGGAGGGAGGGGGTAGGGGGAGGATGGTACCATTGTGTAAATACTCTTAAGTGAGCTTAAGAAACCTCTAGTTAATGTCATGACTGTAAACTTGCCTGTTGAGGACTACTCTGTATAGAAAGAAACCCCTCAATTTTAGCATGGTGTGAATAAAGTGTTAGACTTGTAATACTGTAGAGGTTCCGTAACACTTGTCCATACAGTTCAAGCATTTTCATAAACTTCCTGCAGTGGATATTTAAAGATAATTGTGTGAAACTTCCTTCCCTGGAAAATGAATACTTCTTCCAAAACTGTGTAGTGCACAGAAATGCCTTGTTGGAGGGGGTAAAACATAACTTTTGAGAGAAATGTACATTGCATACGTCTATCAACTCTGGATAGTTGCATTCATATTAGATGTATGCTTCCTGCTTAATAGTGCAAGTAAGACTTCTTAATTGCAAGTTTTTTCTGTAATGCTGAATATGGTATATTACTAGTTTCCATGACAAGCTTTTAGTTTTGTTCTGAGCAGTGTATATATTCCGGATCACTTTAGGTCTCTGTTCCAGTCTAAATGCGTTAAGCTCTTTGTGTCACTTAAACCTTGTTTTATACACTTGATAGGTGCTTTATGGGACCCTTTGGTTATTGGTCCTCTAAGCTTGAGGCACAGCTCGGTTGAAATCGGAGCAATAAAACTTCCTGGAATCCCAAATGTTACGATGTTACATTACACTTCTCATCCACAAAGCATGGACTTTGAATATTGATATGAATTTCAGTATGAGGTTTTATATTCACACTTTTGGGGGAATGGTAATTTAAAATATGAGTATTGTGAGTCAATTTGTAAAAAAAAAAAACAAAATTCAAAATTTTAAAATGCTGTAGTTCCATGACAGACTTGTGTACTTTTTGAAATAAAACTGTTGGAGAAAACAGTAGTCTGTCTTTTATTTTAAAGCAGCACTTGTGTATGGCTTCAGCTTTCTCTTTTATGTAACTGGAAGTGAACTAATAAATATGGCTGTGTATACCCTGCTGGCATAAATCATTTTATTTGTTTCTTTCCCTCCCCCATTAATTCCTAAGAGAACTAAAACTTTAGATATTTATAACATGCCCTTACTGATATCTAAGTGTAGATATCAATAGTCATTCTGAAACGTAAGGCTGGAAAGGAACTTTAGGTTACATTTCGTCCCTCTTTATTTTCAGTAGAACAAAAAAATCCCGAACCTGATTATTTTTTGTCTTTTAAGGTTCAAAAAAGCAGGTTTGCAGCACTCAAAGCGTGTTGATAAAGTGCTCAGTTTTGTGTTGTCACTTAATGTGCACCTTTTTCAACTCAAAGGAGGCTGACTTGGCATACTCTGCACCCCTTGGCTTTTGCAAACCAACTGATTATTTTCCTTGTAATTTTACCTGAGGTTAATGTGATTTCTCCAGTGTTGTCTTGGGCACATACTTAGTTTTAGGAAGCAAAGTCCAGCGTGAGCTCTGTTTGCATTAATGACATGTATAATGTTCATAACATTGGAGGTATAATTAGCTTGCATTTGCTCATAGTGTAGGCATGTTTATGTTATAATACATGCATATCTTCATACGTTAATGTGTGCCTGTGCCGTGCCAGATGTTCCAGTCTTTCTGTGTAAATAAAACCCCCGATTCATGTGTTCACAAGCATATGAAGTACTGGTGGGAAAACCTTTAGGAGTTTTGTCTACTTCAATTTAAGAATTGTGCCTAAATACAAAAAGAAACCCTAACAAAGTGAAGGTTCAGATTTGTCTGGTTTTGTAGAGTTCTAAGAAACTTTTCCTGCACCTTTTACCGTCAACAGCGAGACTTAGGATGGAAGTCTTGAACTTAAGGTGGCAGTTTTGTCACAGATGGCTCTTGCATGCCTCAGCTGCTCCAGGTCTTTTTTTTTGAGAATAGATGACCGTGAACCAGAAGCTGAGTACCTCCAGCTTCTCTGCGGAATTCCAACAAGCCATCTTGAGCTTTCCTGAGTGTCCTGAAAGAACAGAGGGCACTCATCACGTGGTGGTTCTACAGAACCTTTGTGGTCCTTGTATATGTATTAGACAGTGCCTTGGATGAAGTCTCTTAAAGTCTGTCTGGTTAGAAGTCTGTCTGGTTGTTTGCTTGTTTCTCTGGATGTCTTTGGCTGTGTCCTTTGCGCTTACTATCTCAAAAATTTACTTTTTGGGTGGATCAGCATCATTCATAATGCTGAAAGGCTGTTTTAGAAAGCAGTTCATGACAGCATCTTAGCCTTATTTTCTGTCTGTAAAACTCATAAAACAAAAGAATTTGTAAGACAAACAGCTGATTAAGAAGCAAAGGCAAGAGTAGGATGAAAAAAAATATGTAAATGTTGCCTACCTTTTCAAATCTCAGATTATTCTAAAGCTGCCTCTCACTTGTGTATGACTGTAGGTGACGGCTCACAACATGAAGACTTGCAGCTTAGTATAAAAATAACGTGCACTTGAGTTACAATAATTCTGTTGCTCTTTTAATTTGCTTTAGGCTTTTTGCAGAATGGTGCAGGCTCAGCTTATCTGGGGAAGAGTATGAACCTTTAATTTTTTAAAATAACAACTCTGGCAGAAAACTGGCCTGGAGGATTGTGCCATCCCTGTGTCTGACTACCATTCAAAGTCAAGTTTCTGAAAAGAGGGATCCTTTAAGGATCCTTCGATTTTCGCGTTGTTATAAGTCAGTGTTAATGTCACCCTTGTAAATTGGAATATCGAAGACTTCAGCTTTCAGCTGTTGAAGTACTTTACTGGTCAGTCAGGTTGCTTGGAATATGGAGGGTCAGTGGCATGTAGTGGCAGCAGGTGCTGTCTGGGTCCTCATTTTTAGTGGATTAGCACAAGAAATAGATGGAGGACAAGTGACCATATTATTTGGGAAACAAAGGAAGGTGTGCAGCTCATGCAGGAACCGTCTGTGATGCCAGGGTTGATGGATGGCGGGAGGGGAGCAGCCTTACGGAGAAGTCGAGCGTGTTGGTTACGCAACAGGATTATGTAAGAGTTTTAAAAAGTCGCAATATTAGAAGAGACATTAATATCTGAAAGCACATCATTTTATCTTTGCTTATCTAATTTTTTCATGGGGGGAAAAGGCCTCCGGAGGCAGCGTTGTCCGCTGGGAAGCGCAGAAAGCTGCGTGATGCATTGACAGTTGTCCCACTTCTCAGGGCTGAATGCCGTGGCTGTGGGAGCTGCAGGCAGGACCAAAGTCGAGTGCTGTACCTGAAGGGTATTGTACTCTCTTTCCTGAAGTATTTTTCCTAATTGCAAAATAGGGAGAGAAAAACAGTGAGTCTGGGGAGTTTTGTGCCAGGGATGGGGATTCTGGAAGCACACACAGACTTTCCATCTTGGTGCCTTTCCCTTACTCTGGTTTCGAGCAACATCTGATTTAGGGGTTTTCAGAGTCTGCAAAACTTTTTTGCATTTAGAGTTGCTCATATAGCCAGCATACCTTCATCACTTAAATTGCAGAGCCTTGTACTCTTCCTACCATGCATAATTTCCACGTATGATGTGTTTGGTTATGTTATTACCAACAGTACTGTATAAAGAAACAGAAGAAACTGTAGACTCCTGAACACCCCAGACTTGGTGCTCAGGGCACCAACATCTCCTGTCACTCAGGTTAGGTAGCAGCTTGCTCAGAATTTGGTATCAAGGGATACTCAATCACATGGTAAGGAGCTATAAAAGTAATTTATAGTACCATTTAAAGTCCATTAAAAAGATTTATAGTACCATTGTTATAATTAATTTTTCAACTTATGTTCCGCATGAACGGGAAAGAAACTTGAGCCATTTTTCTTGTGGCCAGTTACTGCTGTACAAGTGAAGTAGCACCTTTTTGTAGCTTGTGACTTGGCCTGTTCTGGGATTTTTAAGTTTATTATGCCGTACAGGACTCTGAATTTCCCTGATTCATCTCACTTGGTAATATTTTACCCGTGGATCAGCAGCGGGGATTAGTCAGATTTCACGGAAGTTGAAGTTGCAGAGAGTGTTTGTTCTGGGTGCTTAAGGTCTCTGATTAGAGCTCTGGCAGCAGTCACTCGCTGATGACAGGCAGCTGAGTGGGTGGTGTTTCTAAGAAACTTAAGTCAAAACACTTGTGCTGTGCCTCACTTAGCTGTAGGAGACCAAGATAAAATTATTACTTTAGATTTCTGTTTGCCAGTAGAGTAGCTCAGGTGGGAGGGAAACCGATACCCTCAGATCAGGAGTGAAGGCAGACAGTGGTAATACATAAAACTACTGAACTGCTTGTGACTGCTAAAGAAAGAGCCAACTCTGGGGCACAGCTGGTGGTTTGTGGAACATGTCAAAAAGCTTATGTTGTGACTGTTAGCACTGCACTTTCAGATGAATAAAATGCCCTTCCATGTCACTTCCAATCCTGTAACTGTCAAGACTAGAAACAGTTTATCTCAGCTGTAAAATAAAAAATAAAGCTTGGAATTACTTTCTTTTCATGTATTCTTCCCTGTTTCTTGTTGGTACATGAGAAAAATTCAAACTTACTAAAAGAACACAGCTTGAATTGAACTGTTTGGTCTTGCCCTGGTTTTGTCCTTGTATTTTGTAATTCGATATGAAGTTGCTTAAGCATTGCAATATCCTTTTTTCTTTCCCTTCAGACTTGAGCTGTGGTTTGTGTGACCTCTTTAGGTAATCTGTTTAATGACCTTGTATCCCTGTTTAAGATGGGAAAACTCACTGTGTTTAAAAACAGAACTTTAATCTAAAGTGCTGTGGTCTCCCATACTCTCTTCAGCCCACTTGGAAAAAAAAAACAGTTTATGGTGAAATATGAGTGATTTATATTGAAACCAAGTAATAAATGTTGTGTTTGGGAATTAGGAACGTCTCCCATGGCTGATGCCTTGGCAGACTCTCTCCCCTTCTCTCTGTGGCCAGACACAACTGACTGTACTGTGCTTTGCAGTGACTTGCTTAGAATATGTTTCCCAACAGAAAGCTAAGAAACCTTCTTAGGTGCAAGATGGTTATTGTCTTTCTGCTTACTCAGGAAATAAATTTAGGTGAGAAAAATGATTCTTGTAGTCTGCATCAGTAAAGACCTTTTTTTTCTTTTTTTTTAATAAGCTCTAACAAAAAGTTGTAGATTGTAGAAATGTACAGCTGATGTATGAATGTAAGTTTTGATAGGTTTTAACTGTTGTGGAAAACACTATATATTATGTATGTCTGCAAACACAGTAATTCTGACGGAAGTACTTCTATATCCCTTTTATTTACAAAAAAAAAAAAAAAGTGTAGCCAATGCCTGATTGACTAGTAGTTAGTCATTAAAATGTCAGTATTCCTCTGACTCAAGTTGAGGTCACCAACAATGTTTCTTCATTTGCAGCTCATCTGAGGCAAAAAAAATCCTCAGACAGATCTAATTGTGCCTGTTCTTTTAGGAGCGAGACAATGAAAACTGTGATTCTTGTACAGATAACCTACAATTCTAATCATGCCAGACTTGCATACTTGAAAGGCATCGGAGCTCTAAACATAAATTATATGTCTTTAAAATCAGGGTTATGTTGCTACTTGAAGTATTTTAGGCATATTATTTTAAATATGATATATGCATATCTGAACTGGGTGGGCAGGCAGGAATCTCAGGCAACCCACTAAAATCCTTTTTTCCTAGATGAAAGGGCTGGAAGGAGGGCTAGAAGAGTCTTTATGCTCAACAGTGCTTTTTGTTGCCTGTTAGAAATCAGCATAATTTCCCTGCCTCTGGTGTTAACCTGAGCAGGGTGGGATTTTAATCAGCCCTCCGAGTGGGGCATCCAACAGGACAGCAGGAATTGGGTCGTTACATTACACACGTGAATTTTATTCTGACGACATCTCAGGTCTGTGCCAGCTGTATTAACTAGTTAATTTGCTGCTGGCTGTATGGTTTGTGCATGGGGGCAAATTGCTGAATGTACAAGGAAGCTGAGGACACCCTTAGTGCTTGACATGGCTAACAGAAGCTCACCCGCCAGCAATTAAAACAATAGCAAAAGAATCCCAAGGCAGAGGAGTCTGATTAACGAAGTGGAGAATTAGGGTTGATGACCTGGCTCTGTAATGATTTAGCTGTGTGATTTTTATTAATGTTAAGATTTTCTCCTTGTTAATAGTCTTCCATAGCTATTAGAGTGGAAATAGTTCTGTTGACTCTTGGTGACTTTTGGAACTAGAGTTTCCCATCACACTGTCGTTTTTTTTAAAATTATCCTTGGCAAATCTTTTCAGTCTTCACCAGATGCCCACCTTAGTGCTTATTTTCCTCTCTTTCATAGTCTTAGAAAAATTTGAAATAGATGTATTTAAAGTTAGTTGTCTTGGTCAGACCAGCTGTGGTTGTCTCTGTCCCTGTGCTGCTTGCTGGTTTTTAATTCTGCCCTGGCAACAGTCACTCTTCCAGTATTTACAGCATTCCTGGGATATTTCAAGTTCTAGTAAAAATAAGAGTAGGGCAGATCTCACTATGCAGCTTTTTGAGGGTGAAAGATCTCCCAAAGCCCATTGCCAATGCTTTCACTCCGGAGGTTTGGTCAGCGATCCCAGCTTGGATGCCTGCTTGGCATCACCTCGAAATGAAGCAGCTTCTCTCTGCTTCCACTTGGTATCGTGTAGGACAAAGTGTTCACCTGGGCTGGTGTCCAGTCACTCTGCTGGGCCACTTCATGCTCCCTCACCACCCTGTCCCTGCTGCTCACTGGGGGTGACTTGGTATTCTCAGAGTAGGATAATGGAAATACAGAATGAAGGTGTGTTATTTTCCTTCATCGTTGCTGGTATTGGAGGTATCTAACCATGTGTGCTTACTTACTCTGCCAGGCTGCGGTATACACACAGGGATGGAAAGCTCCTTCCTGGCATCATTGGCCTCATCAGGAACAAATTACTCTGTGTTTGGTGCTCTGTACAACTTTCCTCTGCCTACAGCTTCCTGCTTAAACTGGTGCCTGACCTTCCTCTTTCTGTCACATGCTGCTCTTCTATTTCTGACTGCGGGATGGATTTCACTACTGAAGCAAGATGGAGTTTTAGACAGGTTTTCCCTTTTTTCTGAGTATGGTATGTTGCTATTGATCATGCTTTTGTGGGGGGTTGTTCCTTCTACTGCCCTTTTCTATCGTATTTTTTGTTCCTAACCATTTTGACTCACTTGCCTCTGCTTTTAGGCATTAGGAACTTTAAACTATATTACATAGAGTGTGTTTTAAACCAGCCCCTGTTTTTCCAGCTTAAATGTAATGGGGTTATGATTATGAGTACCTGGGCAGACAGTAGTTTCTTATTAACTTAAGAGTTTTCCTTGCACAATCCAAAGGACTTACCACATCTTGTTTATAAGTTACAACACTGGGGGGTGGATTTTAATTTTTTTTATTATTATTTATTTATTCTTTATCACAGCTGCATGAATAGCCTCTAGCTGCATGCTAGAGTTCACTTGCCAGACTTCATCTTTCTTTTTTTTTTTTTTTTTTCACCATTGCTAGAGATTTACTTAGATGAGAAGCAAAGGAAAAGAAAATCAAGACTGAAAGTATCAGGGCAGCACAGGCAAAGGAGGACAGATTATGCTGTATTTGTTCCGTTTTGCCTTCCTAGCTCATTTAAGAATCAGATTTTAAAAAGCATTTGCTTTTACAAACAACTGGACTATGGAAAGCTCTCCCCCCATGCCAGCTCATCTGTGTGCCACGTAACAGAATCTTCTCCATAAGCAAAGTGTGTTAATTGTCTCTTGACTCATTCATGAAAGGAAGCAAAGAGGATGTGTTTGATGGAGACACATCATTACATGAACCTCTGCCTGCCTTATCCCCTAGAAAAGCTGGATTTACAAACATTTTGGTGTGTAAGAGCACTGTTCCTTCAGGCTTTTCCAGCAGAATGGGACAGGATGAGCTGTGTGGGGAGCAGCCTAATATTTGTTTAGAAAGCATATGTTTGCTAATGATTAACTCATTATCTGTTTGAGGGCTTTTAATGCAAGAGGTTGGAAGTAGGTGTTTTGTGTTATCCATGGTGCAAAGACAGGAGCACAAACAGAAAGGACACTTCTCGCCTCAGTGTCCATTGCCAATTAATACACTGCTTAATATTCCTTAAGAGAATAGTTACATAAGAAATAGCCAGAATGAAGCTGTGAAACAGGTTCTCATGCCAGGTAATAGCCTTAAATCAAAAGGTCCTGGTTTCCTGCCAAGCTGGTACTGATTCCAGTTACACTTCCAAGCAAGGCTTTGGGAAGGGACTCAGTTAATTTTACTGTCGCGTGCAACTGGAAGATTTTATGCGATGTGTAACTCTAATTGCAGTGTGACAGTTTGCAAGGAAGAAAGTGAGATGTTGCAGAGAGGTAGCCTGAGTCACTTGTTTTAATTACTGGCCTTTGGAGAAACTATTGTGGCATTGAGGCATGTTTTAAAAATCTGAGAGGGCTGGTGTAATTATACAAAGGCCTGTAATAAGCTGAAATGGGGGAGTAAGAAAATAAGATGTTTCTAGTAAATGCAATGCATCCATGTACATTTGTGGATTATTAATTAGGAAGAGTTGTCTTCTGGTGGAATATCATGTTTGCAAAATTAATAATGGTGACTCTCAGCAGCAATTGAGCACAGGCAGCACGTAGAAAGAGCATTTTGTGGCTTGGAGTGGTGGCAAAAATGCTGAGTTATCACTTTTCTTACAATGTCATTCTTAGAATATGAAGTTAGAGAGTTCACATAGCTGATAAAGAACTGTAACTGGAACAAAGAATTATTTATTATCTTTGTGCAACAAAAAGGTATCCTCAGTCAATAGAAATAGTCAGGGAACTAGAACTGACTTCTAAGGAAATGGTGAAACAAGCCAGTATGCAGATTGGGATGAGTCGCTGGATTCTTTAAGAAAAGAGTGTTTATAACAGTAAACAACAAAAATGTGTGGTTCTTTGATAATTCAGGTTACTGGTATGCAATTGAGGAAAGAGACAGCAGATGTTGACAGGTACTTCAGAAATGCACTGTAGTAGGTATGCACTGGGAAATGCATGAGGATTGTTAAATAACCTATGTGAAGATACTGAAATTTTGCTGTAGAGTTAAACTTACATTCATTTACAGTGCATTAATAAATGGAGTGTCAGTTTGCTGCACCACTGCACCGGTTTGCTGTGAGACACTGGTATAAACCCTAATCTGAATGACCACAAGTTGGGTGATGATCTGAATAGTGCATTTAATTACTGTATATGCCAGTATCTAACATCTTGTTAATATAGACTATTGATATTCTTTCTTTTTGTAGTATGACATCGCACACAAGATTGGTGACATAACAGTGGTATAAACATGAAGAAACAGGCATCAGTTTTTGCATGACTTTCCAGTATGGTGAAACTGAAGTACATTGTGAAATGAAGTGCAGGGTTTTTTTTTTTACTTGATCTCACTTTAGATTCAAGATTGTTAAGTCGGCTGTATTCAGTTTTGTAAGTACCAAATTTTTTCTTTTTTGTATTTTTGATGCAAAGTTTACAAAGCGACTACCAACGTTTTTCTTGCTACTTTTGTATTTTGAAAAGTGTGCACCATCAATCCTCTCTGCTCCCTCACACCCCATTCCTGGAAATGCAAAAAATTGTAAAGTTAACAAAATCAACTCAGGTAGCAGAAATATAGCCTTAAGCAGTGGGGCATTGAAAGAGGTTGTAATCTGAAATAGAGTAGTTTTGTTTTTTCCTAGCTCTTGGGTCTGCTTATTTGATAGGAAGTGTGTTCTCTATTCAATGCTGTAGCGATACCAACAAGACCTTACAACCTGTGTGTGAAATGCGCTGTGTTTCAGGATTGTATATATTTTATAACACTTAATAAAATCTACTTGAATGTAACAGTTCACATGTGCTTCAGCATGATCTGTTAATGCAGGTGTTGTGGTGATTCATGTCTGTGCACTTCCTTATTCCTCCTGCTCCACGACTTACCATGCAGGAAAACAGAGGGAGGAGGAAGGTGCTCTTTAAACCTGGCTGGTTACGGGGTCCTTGTTGCCTCCTGCGACGTGGAGACTTTGGGTATTGATTTCATAATAAAAATATTAATCTACCTAACCATTTAAGGATGAGGCCACTGTAAACTGATCTAGTGGATGGAACTTAATAAATTAATTTTTTGGGCATGGTACCCTGCTGGTACTTGGGGCATTTTTGGTAACCCGCTACCTGTCGCAGGCCACATAAATCTGAGCATGCTGAAGGATTAACCCCAGCATTCAGGCAGTAGCAGTGACCATGTGCAAACTCAAACCTGTCCTTGCTCAACTACATCTTCCTGTGCACTTGAGAAATGCTGGGTGTATATGCACGTGATGGCTTTTTACCACTGTAAATATGTAGATACTAATTTAAACCTTAATCCAGTTGTATGTGTTGTGCTGCTGTCTGAAAGCAACCATATAATCCGTGGCGAAACTGATGGTTATAATGCTGAAAAATACATTACTTATTAAATTATTTTTGCTTCTGTTTTTGAGAGGAGCACGGCTCATTCTAGCATAAACTCAAACTCAGATGCTTCCGAGCAAAAGTTCCATTAGGTAGTTTTGTCACTGCATATGGAAAATCAAGAAAAACCATCTGAGAAAACAGGAGTATCTTAATGAGAAAAATGAAAGCATGGAGGGTTTCTAAATATCACAGGTTTAAGTAGCCAACTAAAAAAAAAATCGTTGCAAATCTAACTTAAGTTCGATGTTATAATTACAGAAAAGATACTTTGCCTTTAAGAAGCGCTTGTTTTTATGCCAAAACACTGCATTCCTCACTCTCTCCTTTGACTCCGTGCTGCCTAAACTTGTCTGTGAATGAATCTGGCAAGTAATTAATCAAGGTAAAATTCCACTGGGAGCAGCATGAAAGTTGCCTTGTCAAGAAGAAACAACTGCCTGTTTAGTGTATGTTCTGTAATATAACGATTTATAGACAGAACTTAACTTACCTTTTTTGCTACAGTGTGCTCCATATAAGATAAGTAAGTGTCTTTCCCCCCCCCCTCAGTAATCCCCATCATCTAAGTGCTTAATTGCTGGTGTTTTAGGAAGGTAGGAGAAATGTAGGAGTAACTGTACAGGCTCATAGTTTTCTTTAAAAAATGAATTTTTTAGAAATTTTTTTCTTTTTCAGAAACATCTGCAAAACTTGATGCACCAACGTATGTCCTTAAAGGAATAAGTGAAATAAACTTTTTTGTACTTAAATTCCTATCTAAATTAATTTAATAGGTATATATTTTAAGTAAAGAAGAATGTACATTGCTGTTATTGAAATTAAATGTGTGTCTGTTCTGCAGAGAAATCTCCTTTTTTTTTTTTTAATTCTTCCAAGAAACTTGTAACTATCCATCCAGTTTCCTTGTTCACCTCTCTAAGGAGTTGCTTGGCTAATCTCTATATTCTTACCAGATGTCCAGGGACCAATACTGAGTCTTTTGAAAGTTATTGTGTATTGGGCATTTAGTCCAGAAGTCTACCCCGGTGAGGTCACCAAGGAAGTGGTGTTAACTTTATGTTGCTGTGGTGTAAGCAGGATACCAGTTTGAAGTTTGCCTGATGCCACACAGAAAGTGTGAAGATTAATTCTCACTGCCAGTCTGCTCTCTGCCACCTTTGTCAGACTTGGAAGATGCAATAATGAAGCCTGAAGGTCTTGCCTTTTGCAGATTATCATGACTAGTTGGCTGTTTAGGACTGATTGTAGATGTCAGGGGGCATTTTTACGTGGTATAGATGAATTTTTAGATCATTATCCTTTGTAATACATTGAGTGACTTGGTCATACATGGTCAGCAGTTGGAAAACTCCCTGACTCTTGTGCCAACACTACTAAATGAGAAAAAGTAGTGAATTTCACATACTTTACTTCTTGCCAGGGCTTGCTTGTTACAGCAGAGTGGAACCACGTGTTTGTTTGGTAGCTGAGCTCTTGTCCACACCCAAAAAAATCTCATCTGATGTTTTATATACAAGTTAGCTGGCCTGGACCTGGAGAGCCAGACCAACCCAAATGTCACCTGTGGCAGCCTGTATCTTTGCTGCAAAGCAGATAGACTCACTTGTGCTTTCCAACCAACCCTGCAAATGATACTTTATCCATTTAGTTCAGACCACTTCAGTTTCGTTTCTCCAAAAGCCATTTTAATTACGGGCGTCTGAGGAGCAGCGCCGTGCTCGGCCATTCCCACGCTTGCCCTGTGGTGAATAAGCCCTACAGTCATGTAGACCTGTTGGTTTGGGGTAGGCTCTTGAAAATTTATGTTGCAAGCTTTTCCTGAGGTTGGTTCTGTGGGCTCAGACTGCAGCTTTACCGGGGTCGAGGGGCTGATTTGGATTCAAACGTTGCCCTGCAGGCGGTGTGGTTGCAACAGGCTCAGAAATGGAAAAATCTATGCCAGTGCAAGGCAATTTCACACTGCTGCAGCTGTAGCCATGCCTGAATTGGTATCATTGTAAGTATTTGCATAAAATTAAGCAACCTCAAACCATGGCTCCTGTCAGAGGCATATGCACTTTGAACGACAGCATTTGGCACGCCACAGAAAGAGTTGGCCCAGCCTGCCAAGCTCTTGACTTCTCTTTGCTGGCCTTGGGCTGCCTCTTATCGTGTCAGCATAAGCATTGGTGCAGCTGCTGTGAGCCACATCAGAGACACGATACAGTTTAAAATTCCTTGCATATGGTGAAGCGTAGTTTGAACTCAGGTACATTCATCATTGCAGTTGAGCTGGCAGGTGCACTTGTATTTGTGCTGACAACAGGGGAAGGAGGCACTGTGAAAGTGGAAAGAAGGATCAAAGTATAAGGCAGATAATAAAGAGGTTTCAGCTAAAAGGGCTTAAGGCACTGAATTGCCCTGCTCTGAGCTGGGGCTTTTCCCAGGCAAACTCCACAAGTGCTTTCCAACTTCAGTGCTTTGCAGTCCTGTAAAAATGATGCACATAGCCAAATTCTCCTTGCATTCAAAAAATGGTGATCCTCGGCTGAAGGTGCCTGAAGGCTACAGACTCCTCAGCTTTTGGCACCGATGTTTCCAGGCACCTCTAACCTCCTACCGTGCACAGAAACCCTTTACTCTGAGTAGGATGCACAGCTTGCACTGCATGTGTATCCTGTTGGCTGCTGCACACATGAAGCTTCAGGAGTGTCCATGGGTACCCAGAGTGTGCTCCCAGGGCATCCTGCTCCAGTCAGTGCTGGGACAAAGCACACTGACAGCTGTTGCCACTTTTAAGACTTAAAGGAGATGGTGGTTGGTAATGCTGATGTTGTCATCAACTGTGAGCTTGCAAAAGGTGTATGTAATTATTTCATATGACTCTGAAGTAATTACGAGGCTCTCCTTGAGGCATCTTGTGGAACATTCACGTGGGCAAATCACCTTTGGCTTCAGCAGATGGGTCACTGGCACTGCAGTTCCTTTCGCAGGCTCCAGGTCTCCTGTGTTACAAAATACAGATGGGTCAAATACAAACAGAGGAATAGCTTACCTCTATCTCAACTACAGCATCATGGAAGGTAAAGAGGGAAAAGCATTACTTAAAAGGAAACCACAGCATCCTTTCACTGCAATTTGATTCCACATTCAAAGAGTGCTTGCTGAAATCTGCATGCCAGAGACCCAGCTCACTGGATTTTAACAAGGCTGTTAACGTGGCATAGCTACAACTTCAGTGTGGTTCATTCCAGTTCATTTGTGTGCCTCATATGACTTCCATTGTTTACAGGAAAATTTGATACGTTACGAATCTCAACTAATTTTGAATCACTTATATAATATATTGCAGGCTGCGCTGATGTTCAGGAGGCAGCTAGACATGAGCAGGAGCCTGGGCTGACACTGAATATGCAAAATTATGATTAATACATTAATTATGAATATCACAGAATAAGCCATGAAAGTTTTGTCCAACAGAAATATAGTAATGGAATTACTGCCTCTTTCATTAATGGTGGGTCATTCTGCATTTTACTGTCTGAGTATCTTATATCGCCAATGTTTTCTCTGTCCTCATGATTATCATTAATGCAACAAGAATTTGCTGTCCTTATGGAAAAATCGTGTTCCCTTCACATATGTTTTTCTCAGCTTTGAACCCTTTTCCATGCACTCCTCTTACCATAAATCAAACTTTTTCAAAGGCTCCAATAGGTCCTGAGGTTAACAGGAAAGAAGGTGGTAATTCTAATGCATCTCACACCACGCACTAACATGGAAACAAGGTGCATACAAGCCTTGCTGGACTCCTCAAAGGAGTGAATTGCTGAAACTGGGAAAGGAAGTATTAACACACCAGAACCTGTCCTATGACAGACAAAAAAATGTCACACTTTCAAATGTTTATATGTGTTTTTATGATTTAAATTGGGAACTGGACATTTTTGTCATGAGTGTGCTTAGAAGTAGCTAAGCTAGTTTCAAACCTTAGAGCAGAATTTCAGTAGGCTAACTGTCTTTAAGCATTGGCAGTCATAATCCCTGTGCATGCAAAATGTTGGTCCGTAGTAGCCATGCCCTGGATTAGCCAAACCACGGTCCCAATGCCCTGGAGTTCGCAGTGCTGGCTGCCATCCTGGGTGGTTTTATTCCCAGGGGTGAAGGTGAGGTGGTTTGAGAGCTCTTGGGCTCTCTGGAAACCAGAGCTGAGGGAAGGACTTCTTTTCTCTGCGCTTTTGGCTCTCTCCCAAATCAAAATTTTGGTATTTTATGAGAAGTTTGAGTTTCCACACAGTTCTCAGCCCTTGGTCTCTCACCCTGGGCTATGTGCTGCAGAAGGCTGGGGAGGTGAGGTGGTTACTTTCCAAGGACATAGCAGGTGTTTCTTAAAGAAAAAAGAACCTTTTGTCATCTCTCAATATCATATTTCACTGACCAGTGTTAGTCTGTCTGATGGCTGTTCATCATTCCAGGGCCTTTGCTTTGGCTTCAGTGCAGTAAGCTAATGAGGACGGATTAAATTAGTTTGGGTAGGCTTTTGCTGGAATTAATTTGTGGGGGGGGTGTGTGTGTGGGTGCACAACCTCTACTATGCCAGCAGAAATATCTGGCAGCAGAAAGGGTGGGTGGGTAATATTTTCATCTGCTTCATCTACATACAGAAGAGGAGATGCTGTTGGGAAGCACCTGTGTGGAGCAGAGGTGTGATAAAGCAACGGCTCTGACTTGATGTCACAAGACAAATTTTGATGACTCTTGTGCAGATCTCTGCAGAGCCTCTCTTGGCCTAGTTTATATGGTAATAAGAAATGGAAATGGTAACATAAAAATTAATCTGTGTTTGTAGTATGAAGAGTTGCACATGCTTTTCTACATAGCTGATAAAAGGAAGTTGTAATAATTCTTTATTTATGAAAGTTTTGTGACGTGTAAGAAAGAAAATACCTTGATTACATTACTGTGTGCAGTTTTGGGCATCATGATATAAAAAAAGACATTAAGCTATTAGAGAGGTGGTGTCTTCTGTCTGCTATAAAAAGGAATCAAGGTGGACAAGCTGCAAGTTTAGGGACTGGACCTTTCCCTTCCCTTTCTTAGCAGTTTGCACACAGCCCTGGGACCTGGCAATCTCATCTTCCTTCTGGCTTGTTGATCATGAGCTGTTTGGGGGGTCTCAGGAGGGGCAGGGAGGCGTCAGGAGTGTGCACTGGGCTCCTGTGCCACGCACAGCCAGGACAAGCAGTGACGTGGGCCAGGAGGGGTATCCCCCTGGCGTGGGCTCGAGGGTTTTAAATGCCCTCTGGTGTCCATCTCCTGCAAAACAGGAGTCTCATTTCCCAAACCCCCCGGCTACGGGGACCAAGGGGAAAGGGGGCTTCAGAGCCACTTTACCTCACTCCTAGGGATCAGGATCCACTCAGGATCAACTCCTCTACTCCCTTTAGTTGGAGAGTAAGCACGACTGTTATTTAACCTAAAACAGTACAATTACTATTCATAAAATGCATAGTGCACGAGTAAATTCTTGTCTTGTATTTATTACACTACAAAACCGTATTTTGGCACATCTGTGAGTTGCCTGAAGCAAGAAAATGTATGGAAGAAGATAAACAATATACTGTGTGCTGATATTGGTGGTGGTTTCTCTTCCATTGTGTCCCCCGAATGTTCTGGCTTGGCACTGTGCTTTCATGCAGAAGAATAAGGATTAGGCTTGTCCTGCTGTGAGATGATTCATGTATGGGGAATGTGCATGCTCAGAAGCAGTGAGATTCAAGAGTGCATCACTGAAGAGAGGCTTGTAATAAAAAGCAGCAGTAAACCAATAGCTGAGCAGGGGAAAATGTATTTAATAAAAGGAATTTAAACTAAAGTTGAAATCTTAAGCAGTTCTTGCTTGTCTGACCGTGTCTGCTGAAGTTGCTGTTCTTTATTCTATTTTCAGAATGCTTTTGGATGTAGCTTGTTCTTTGATTTTAGGTATTATATACATATTCATATATATTAGATATTTTATGTGTATATTTTTTTACAATATGCACTTCTTGAGGTGTTTTTCCAATTCAGTTACATGATTTTGCTTTAGTACCACGTCAGCACTTACTAGAACAGGGCTGGATAAAGTTAATGTAACAGAAACTGGATGTCAAACTGTTATTTCCTTTATCTAAAGTGTGAAAGATGTGAGCTAATATTTAGCAAAATGAAAGCCTTTCTCAACTTTCAACATTCAGGCTTTCCCAGAGGTGTTATCATAACCCTGTAATTGGCATGAATTCTCTCCAGCAATGAGCACTGTAGGAAATGCACTTTGTGTTTGTTGCTTGTTTTTAAGACACAGTGGAAATTCATAGGATATAACAAGCCATGCTCTTGAATGTGGCTGATTTTCTTTCTGTACAATGAATTTATTCTGATAGGAAAGGGAACATCAAGCTTAACATGTTTCTCTGGAAAAAGCTTCCTCTGAAAGATTTTCATTGGAACATAAGTGCCCAATTTCCAAACAGCATGTTATGTTAAACAGACACTTTCAGAAAATCTGCATTTGAACTCTCTCCTCTAGAAAAAGAAAAACAAACAAACAAAAAAAGAAACAGTTCTTCTGCTCAGATTTCAGCTCCTGTCTTCATTGTGAACAACCCAGGCATGACAACATGTTTCTGGTGTACAAGCCCTGAAAAATAAGATTTACAAAGCAAAACCACAGCGCAGACTGTGGTTGTCTTTAGCTTGTCAGTTCGACTCCTGTCTAAGCGGATGAAAGGCTCCTGCCACTGGAGAACTGCTTGGGAATCTACATGAAGCTTGTTTATGCCACTCATTTCGGTACCCACTGGCCAGGTAACATCACCAGAGGGGCCTCTTATTCCAGCCACTGCAGATCCATCGACCTGACTGTTGGCCACAAGTGCTGGGCCAGTAAGAACTGGGATTTAGTACTAAAGGAAGAGTATGACAAAAAGGTGTCGTTGGCATCCTCACAGCCAACTGCTGCATGGTAGAGAGCCTCCTAAGCCTCCCTGCTGGCCACTTTTCCCCTCTTCAGCTTCCTGCCTTTCTCATTTTTTTCAGTTTCTCAATTCAACTTTTCAATTTTTTCAGTTTTCCCCGTCAAGTAACATTATTGTTAGAACCAACATATGCCATGAGTTATGGATGCTGCAGATGAAACCCTGTGCCTTTAAACTTGTGCAGGAAGTACCATTTAATTTCTTACTGATTTCTGTTGGGACACATTTTGGGTAGGCAGCAAATCTAAGGGAGATGGGGCTAGAAAAGCACACCACTTTTTGCTGACTTCCATGCTGATTCCCAACCCCCCCTCCCTTTTAATTTGGGTAGAACTGAAAAACAAAGAAAGCCAAATCCAAGCCATTGTTGCTCAGGCAGCAAGATATAGCTAAGAATCAAAACTGCAGCTTCATTAAAAGCAACGCAAAGGGTGTTCTGGTTGCCTGTGGAAATTTGTTTATATGCATTGGAACACTTGCTGTTTGGAAGTTACAATATATTTTGGCAGGCATGGAAGAGAGAAATGTGGTTAATAGCCTCTTGCCAGTTATCAGTTCTGCTAGATATATCATACAGCTATCTAAGAAATCTGACAGCCTTCATAAAATCAGCCTCCAGATAATTAGTAATGCCAATGTTTTTCAAATGACCGTTAATATTATTGCCATACATCAACCAGAAGTGCAAGTGGGGACCAGCACTCTGTGTATTCAGTACATACAGCAAAGTGTCATAGCCCTGAATCCAAAACTTTCAGAAATCTGAAAATATTTCTGCTCTTTTATATCCCCTGTACTCCTCTGTTCCCAAGTTGTAGTCTTGATTTATCTTATGGACTCAGTTAATATTAACTTCCAAATCTATGTAACTGATGAGAAAAAGAAACACATGGCAAAACTTCTTTCCACAATGAATTATTTTGGTGTTATAGATTCTTGATTTTGAAATGGCACATACAACTATGAAGAAGGTCCTAGAATCTGCAGTTTTATTTTATTTAACTCGTGATACTAGATATTTTTTTTCACCTTAGTCTCTAACTGCTGGAATTATTTAATGAAAGGGCAGTTTTGGAGGGGAAATATTTGGTTAAGAATATGAAGCAAGTACAAAACGTGAAAAAAAAACCCCAACCCACAACATTTTATATACAAACCCCACCACACACACATAATCACATGTACAGGAAAACAGTAAGAAACATGTCCAACCATATAGACCCTCTCAAAATGTTGAGAGATGAAGGAGTGGCCAGATTTTTGTCCTTGTTTTACAGAGGGGGGACCACGGCAGAAACTGGTTAACTGAGACACGACAGATCGAAGAGCTGCCCTGCAACAGAAAGATAAACCCAAACCAGGTTTCCTGTATCAAAGTCCAGTGCATTCACCAGGTCGGCATTCTTCCAGCAACGAGAGCTGTAGGAGTAAAAGAGGAGAAAGAATACCTAGGCATTAGTTGAAGAGGCTGACAGAATTGTGAGTCACTAGGTAAAAAGAGGAAATGGGAAGCTGGAGGATAGGGTAACGGAAAAGCTGAAAGCAAAGCTTTTAATCTGTGAACCTTCCCTTTGTAGAGAGTTGAGGTATGACTGCCAAAATAGGATGTTTATTTTAGGTTTATTCCCAGTAGGAGTCTTTATAAAAATGTGTGGATCTTATTTTTTCAGTTTTATTTCATCAGCTGTTGGAAAGGCTGTGCTGTCTCTCAGTTTCCGGAGATCAAAGTGTGGGCAGTGAAAAATAATCTAATCTGCCACTTTGGAATAATTTGCAGCAGCAGGCATTCCCAGTGCAAATCAGAGTACAAATCAGATGGTGAATCGGTGATCTCAAAAGAGGATTACTTTGGATTAGTTGTCCAGTGAAGCAGGCACTTTGTACAATGCAACAGACAGCTCCAATGTGAGACAACTCATTGCTTGTTTTGTGATTTGTTTTTTTTTCCTTTAAAAAACATTAGTTTATCAAGTGGATTCTCATACACTAATTAAGAGTACTTTGGCAGCATTTGTGTCTAGAAGACAGATTATGTGATATACTACTAAACAACTGAAAATTAAAGACCAGACTTTCAGGAGGGGGAGGAGGTGTGGTAGGAAGCAGCCCAAGCTGCATTTTGGTTGAGAGCAGGTGCATGAAGATTTAAACCCTATTTGAAGATTCTATCTTGAATATCCGTTTCAGCTTACAGCTTGATTTGTGAGACAGGGAGGAGGCAGTGCTGTCTGTCCACAGTTCAGTCCCAATGCTTCTCTAGTTTGTCATGTTTTAGTGATGCTTGAAGCACAGAATCACAGAATGGCCTGCGCTGGAAGGGATGTTTAAGGTCATCTCGCTCCAACCCCCCTGCCATGGGCAAGGACACCTCGAACTAGACCAGATTGCTCAGAGATCCATCCAACCTGGTCTTGAACACTTCCAGGGATTGGGCAGCCACAATTCCTCTGGCAAACCTATTCCAGTGCCTCATCACCCTTACAGGAAAGAATTTCTTCCTAATATCTAATCTAAACCTACTCTCAGTTTGAAGCCATTCTCCCCTTGTCCTGTCACTACAAGCCCTTGCAAAAAGTCCCTCTCCATCTTCTGGTAGGCTCCCTTCAGGTAATGAAAGGCTGCAAATATATCATCCCAAGACCTTCTCTTTTCCAGGCCAAACAATCCCTGTTCTCTCAGCCTTTCCTCATAGCAGAGCTGCTCCATCCCTCTCATCACCTTGGTGCCTCCTCTGGACTTGCTCCAACAGGTCCATGTCCCTCCTGTGCTGGGACCCCAGAGCTGGAGGCAGCACTGCAGGTGGGGTCTCACCAGAGCAGAGCAGAGGGGCAGAATCCCCTCCCTCCCCTGCTGCCCACACTGCTTTGGATGCAGCCCAGGACACGGGGGGGTTTCTCATCTACCAGCACCCCCAAGAACTGCCCTTAAAGATGAGCTTTAATGCCATTTTACTGATAGTATATATTGCTAAATTAATCTGCTTTTCAGTTTAGTGGGACTGTTACAAGTAACAACATGATTAGAAGCACCGCTTACCCATTTATAAACAGCAGTGTCCCGTTTCTTCAGTTTAATGTTTTACTCCATCATGCCTCCCTGTGGACCTGTGTTCTGGCCATTTATGAATAGAGATAAAACCATTATTGGCTACATTTTCTACCTTAAAGCATTGGCTAGCTGGCTTAAGAAGCACCATCTATCCAGAACCAGTCTCTGGTGAGTGGGAGAGGAGTGAAGAACAAGAATTCACTTGGACATCATGCACTAAAAGGAGGCAAATTTTGGGGATTCTGGTTGTGAAATGGTATCTGTTTCAGTGTACAGGGAAAGCAGTCTTTGAGGGAAAGCTCCTATTTCCTGGGCAGTATAAAATCCCTGGGGAAGAAGAGCACAAGTAGCCAGGTCTTACTGTGACAGTGGAAATAAACACATGCTAAAGCTCGAGATCCAAGCAGCTTTGTGTTAAGGCAGGTTCAGATCCAGCAGCACTATTGTCTCCTCTGATTAGGCAGTAACAGCTCCAGACCATAGTCCTGACTCTGCACCCACCCCCTAACACACTGGGGAGAGGTGTGAGCAAGCTAAAATTTCAGGAGTCACTGGTGAAGAGTGAGTTTGCACCATTGTTTCTGTGTTCAGAGCAAGCCTGAACAAGCACTGGGAAGCTTGGTCTCTGCTCCTGACAAAGGTCATCCAGTTGCTTCTGATTTGAGCCCAAACAGGTCATTCTGTCGGAGGTTTCCTCCCCCATATCAGCAGCTTGCTCTCTCCTTTGGACCCTGCAGCAGGCTAGACGTAAGTGAGAAGAAAATAACACAATCCCTCCCAAATGGGTGAAAAGGTTGTTTCCCTGGTGCCCACTGTCCTAGGTGAGGCACCAGTTTCAGCCATGAACAAAGTAATATGAAAAGTGACAGGGAGACTTACACCTCTAAACTGCTGGGATGGAATGAGGTCAAGTTTGGCAAAGTGCATTACATCAGCTGGAGAAATCCTCCTTTAAAAGACAGCCCTTGCCGTCCACGCCAGATATATGTTCTACCCTGCCTGTTCAAGACCGCCACTGAAAGCCTCTTTATCCACCAGGGCTGTGACAAAGATGTTCAGGTATGTTTCTGCAAGAAACAGCATAAATACCTATTGTCTTTTATGTGTATTTGTGGCACAGCTCTATATGCTCTCATTCATCTACAGCATGCTGCTCCTTGAGCACACTAACTATCCTCTGCCGTAAAGAAAACATCAGAATCCGTCCTTTTAATGAAGAAATGCTCGTTCAAAGACATGGAAATTCAGGCCTGGAAGAATTGATAGGACTGTGGGACAGGACCCAAGCTCTTTGGTTGCTTTAGGAGTGTTGCAAGCCCACCAGCATTGTTACTGAACAGGAACGGCAAAGTTTAGAAGAATAACAAATAAGATTTATTGAGTTTTCCGTCTTGTGACAGACTGGCAACCTGTGTATGTGTCCATGACAGAGACAGAATCAACACCACATTTTTTTCAAATATATTTGTTTGTCTTAAAATTCCTCTAAGACATGACAAGGTGCTACAGGCGCCTTAATCTCGGCATGTGCAATCATTCGTTGTGAAGTAAATAAATTTGCTTCTTGTCCCTGCACATCATTCCAAGATGCCTGGGTACCAGTATAAGCCTTACCCTGACCTTAACCCTGACCAAGTACCTAAGCAAATGTTTCACAGAATCACAGAATGTGCTGAGATGGAGGGGACCCACAGGGATCCCCGAGTCCAACCCTTAGCCCTGCACAGGACCACCCCCAAGAGTCACACCATGTGCCTGAGAGTATCATCCAAATGTTTCTTGAGCTCTGTTTCATTTGTACTTATGAACAGTTCTGTTGAGGTCACATGTCTGAAGTTCTGCATGTGATTTTCCCAGTCATGTGCTAGTTCACTATACAGAAAGCAAAAATGCAGTCTATGTATACATATGTATATGTACGTATATATACATACATATATCTGTACAAAAGACAATGATGTATATAACAACCTACTAGCAATCAGATGAACTTTTGAGCCTTACCCAGGTATTTTTGACTCCAGTCTCTCCTATCTTCCTTAGATGTGTGCACTAAAAGGTACAAACAAGTCAGTGGAATGCGAAGGCAATTCTGTGAAATCCCTTGGTCGCACGATACGGTGATACCTTGGAGTTTTGATTTTTTAATTTTTGTAGATCTTAGAAGTAGTTATATAGTAAATGTAGACTTTAGAGTAGCAGCATATTATCCCTTTACCCTTTAACATACCAGCAAACTCTGTTACTCATTCCCATATCAATTCCCATAAATTCCATTAGCCTGTTTTGTCTCTTTTTCAAGGTAGAATGGTAAAAAAACACCCTAACCCTACGTAAGAAGATATAGCCATAGACTCAACTACCTTCAGGCCTAGGACTCTGGAAAGTCTCCAAGAACATTACGCACTCTGAGGAAGATGAAGATGAAGGAGAGACGGTCCCAGAACACCCCCAGACTCAATTCCCGAGAGGCGTGTCGGGGGGCAGAGCTGGGGGGGGGCCGGACGCAATTGGGTGAAAATCATTATAAAAACTGTGGACATCTGTATTTCGGGGACGCGCATTGGGGGTATTCCAGAAAGCCTGGGGGCTCATTAAAACCTTTGTATCCTTATCTTATCTCCTACCTAATTTGGCTTGGAGTCTTTTTTTCCCACAGCCATTTAGGCAACAGGGTGAATAGCAAACCTGTGCTGAATACAGACAAATGCCTAATGAGGAGACAGCCATAATATGACTCTCTCAGTGACATCTGATTTTTTTTCCCAGTGTTCAAATGTAACTGGGCTGTAGTTGGCAGGCAGTTGAATATTACATGCACGTGCAGAAACAACGGTCTGGCTTAGCTTTTGACTTAGAGACTGAAGGATTCCTTGGTTTCGTGTATTTTTGATCTTGTAGAAGATTTTTTTAGAACATATTCCCTAAAAGAAGATGCGTAATGATATTATGTGAAAGGACAGGAAGACATACTGTCTTATAATTTATTGCTAGCTGCACTAACACTATCCTTATTAAAGATAAATCTTCTACTGATATTAACTGTACTCAGGGAAATCAGCAGCACTTTGTATGAGCTATGGGTATCTCTGTCCCCCAGGGCATTAACTTACTTGTTATATTTCCACTTTGGAAGTGGCAAGTGAATTTAGAATGATAGCTGCTCAGCAGTGAGGGCAACATACAGAAATTAGATTTGAACATAAGCATGTTTGTTCCAAGCTTTCCACTGTGGCTCAAAAGGCAACCAGCTTATATTTTGCTGTGGTACGAAATTGTTCCTGTGAGAATAAGTAAATCATTAAAACCTGGGGTAGTTTCTGTTTCCTGAGCTCCTGGATGTGTTTGGGTTTAATGATATGAATGAAGCCGTCAGACGTGCCAATACACGGGAATTTTCTGACCTCACAGCTTTAGATACAGTTGCCTGTTCACCATCTACACTCTGTCTTATCCCAGGTGTGTGCTGCTCTGTTCAAACAGGACGATTGCCTCATGCCCTGTTTCCTCCAGCTCTGTCTCTAATGCTGGTGCACCTTGGGGTGGGTTCCTCAGGTGAGGGAGTGACAGCACTGGGCTGCTCAGCGTGCTGGAAGGGGCGGAAAGGAAAAGCGCAACTACCGGAATGTACCACTAGAGAGAGCTTTCGTCCTGCTGACATTCTCAGGGACACGGCAAACAGCTGTGCTGCAGCTCTTGGCTCCCTGCGGAAGTTTTTTTTAAGTGTTAAATTGTTCCTCTGTGGGTATCAGGAGGAGAGTAAAAGAATCGAGATTCGCAGCACTGATAGGAAATGTAAATGCTCTCTGTGTGTGCACAAGTCATTTTAGTAGTACACTTGGTCCTGTGACAGCAATCAGGACAGCTGGGGGAACTGATGTCTGTCAGCCGGGGGAGAGTTGGTTTGTACTGAATGACTTGCAACAGCAAAGGTCCTGGTCTAACAGTGGTTCCTCTGATTTTGGCTTGGTTTCACGGTATATGGTCTAGAGAGCATGGGACACCTTGGGAAGGGTGGAACTGCCCTTGGAGTTGAGCTGGCTGAGTGGGGACCTGGGCTGCACATCTCTCCTTTGCCATGAAATCACACAATCATTTAGGTTGGAAAAATCCTCCAAGATCATCGAGTCCAACCTCTGACCAAATAATCTCAGGCATAATTTTGCTCTGTGAGTATCGCTTTTGGTTTTCACCACTGACATGTCACACAGTTGCAATATATTTCTCAAATGTGTGCAATCACATCTTCATTAAGATCTGAAATACTTTTTTTGATCACTCTGGATTTCTTAAGTGGAAAAAAAACAGCTTCCTTGAAATGGATACAACTTCACAGAAACTTTTGCTTTACTCTTTGTTTGTCTGTGTGGTGGAGCTTGGAATGTATTTTATCTGATGTCTCATATTGTTTGTGGCAAAGCCCGGGCATTGGCTCAGGAACAACATCAGGTGGGTCAAAGCTCTGAACATATTTCTGGGAAGTGTCATGGCATGTTTGCAGACTTCTCAGCTTCTCCCCTGGGCATTCAGTGTTGCAGAGAGTATACCAGGACCATAACTGTGATCCAGCATCTACACCAGCCTCATGATTACAGATGAAGCATCCCCCTCTCTGCCCTCCACACCCCCAATATCCCTTCTGCACTTCTGTTGCAGAAATGTATTTGCAGTTTTGAAGGTGAATGATACCATCATCATATGAGCCTCCCGTGGCTCCTGTGAGTGAGACCTATGTGGGAATGGATGGAAACCGTCTTTGAGACAATGATATCCTTTGTTCTCATTAGGAAAATGATTGTTATTGTTCGATTCTTTCAGTTAATTGGCCCACACTGGTCCTTCCCAGACTAAAACTCCAAGGACTGCTGGTGAAGAGGCATGTTCAGGCCTGTAAATAAGCACTTCTCACTGCAGGGAGAATAATTGCAGCTGCCTCTGTACTCTTCCAGAAACCATCTAGTCCTAGGAATGCCTGACCTAGGAATTTTTTACTGTGTTTTAAATACTCTTCATTGCAAAGTCCCAGTGTACTCAATATTTTTTTTTTTTTGGTGGAAAGGGATCAAACAGCATATTAATAGCCACCAAAGCAACACATATCCTCTGAGTGAGCCAAACATGTCAGAGCTCCACACAATCTAATTGTATGTATACGTGGACATCCAAGAAGCCCTGAAGAAAATGGCCATACTACAGGTCCCTTGGATTATTCTGGCATGTTACATCAAGCCAACTTAATTAAGGGTTGTCTTTAATGCTGTGTTCCAGGGTTTTATTTTGTGTGTGTGTGTGACTAAATAAATAACCACACCCAACAACTTTTGTGAAGTCCTTAAAAAAACTAAGTTATTAGTTTGGGTTTGGGATTCATATAAACAAGGTTTCAAACTTCAGCAGTTCTTCCTAGGAACGAGTGGCTATACTCAAGTATCCTAATACAGAGGCAGGCTAGTTGTTTTGTTGTTCAAAACCACCCTTGTGACAGTAGATGTACTCCAATGCAGCTTTCAAAAATTTATTTTAACAGAAATGGGCCTCCTAAATTTATTCCACCCTAATTTTCACCCCAAAGTAAGCTCTTTATTTGTGATCGTCGTACTAGCTGCTTGCTGTATTCCAGGCCTTGACATCAATGAGGACAGACACATTGCTGCACCACTTGATTGACCAGGTATGTAATCAGGGCTGATCATATTAAGAATTCATAAGCTCCAAGTGATGATTTTAGAGTTGCTACAGTTCAAGACTGTGCTTTAGAGAAAAGGTGAAAAGTTGTCGTAAATAATACAAGATTTGACCCTGCAAGACATTGAGCACCTTTGGTAACATGTGAAATTCTCCTCTTAGCCACCTCCAGCCTTCAGAGTTAATGATGATAAAATAAATCTTTATTCCTGACATCAGTCTGTCCCTGCAGTGTTCTACACTCTTTATGAGGATTGCAAGAAGGGCTCAGTGGAAGGGCAAAGCACAGGTCTTTCCTTCTCTCATCCCACTGAGTTTTCAGCTGAGAGAGCACATGCCCCAGTGGATCCCTTGCTAGGAAAGTGTCCAAGGAGGCACTTGGGCTTGTCAATACACAGCTATGTTCGGGCGATGGGCACACAGCTCAAGGTGTGCTGACCTCTCCTGAGAACACCGCTTATTGGATGTAGGGGTGTGAAATAAAATGTTTATTTAATATCTATATAAATTTTTAATATCTTTATGGGAAATTTCTTCCCTTAAAGGCATCAGAACAGGCTGCTCAGGGAATTGCTGGATTTAAAATCTCTGGAGGTATTTAAAGACATCTAGATGAGGCACTGAGGGACACATTTAATGTTGGACTTGGCCATGCTGGATTAATGGTTGGACTCAATGATCTTAAAGGTCTTTTCCAACTTAAATGATTCTGTGATTCCATGATTTTAGAACTTTAAACTGACTGCCTTGCTGTGTCTATGGATGCAGTTCAGCACTTTTGCTGTTTTACAAGCTATTCCTGTACATGAAGAGTAAGGTGTGATGCTGGCTTGTGGTTTGCCCAGGGCACGGGCTCTCCCTGTGCCCAGCTGTGCCATGCTGCCCTTGGAAGCAGCATCAGCTCAACCACTTGTCAGACCACAGTGTGAATCAGCTGAGAGAACTGATTTGGATGAAAAATAAGCCAGGAAAGCACAGCACCACAGGGAGCTGTGCCTGCCCACCTGCAAAACCAGAGGAGGCTGCATGAGAAAGGAGATGTGGAGAAGCCTGGGACGACAGAAAGCTAGTGAGAGCACTCAGGCCTGCTGGTTACAATGTCCCTTGGTATGAACAGCACTACAGCTTTTTCTCTCCTTCCTGTGGGGTAAGCAGGGTGTGAGCTGGCAGCACACACCCCCTCATCCCACCTCATGCCCCAGGCAGGCATGGAGCGTCGCCCGACCAGCTGCACCAACATGCCAGCCCACTCCTGTTGTCTGCCCGGCCTTCCTCTGCCCTGCCCGGGCTTGGGTGCTTCTCTGTGAGCCAGCAGGACACGGCAAAGGCTGCAGCTGATTTTCTGCCTCTCGAAGGAGCAGCTCCCAGAAAGGTCTGGAAAAGGCCAGGGCTGTCTTGGTGGCTGCAGTGGGGAGACAGGGCACTCCAGTGCTGAAGGAGGGGGGATGGGACAGTGGGGATGCCTTTGCTTGGCTCAGCTGGCTGGGAAAGCCCCATGCCAGCACAAGGCAGCCCACTTCAAAAGCTGCTGCACCTGGAGGTCTGGCTTTGCCAAGGGAGCGAGTCTTGGTGGAGTTGCATGACTGATGACTGAAGGCTTCTGGATCTGGGTGAGAATCACAGAATGGCCTGCATTGGAAGGCACCTTAAAGATCATCTTGTTCTAACCCCCTGCCATGGACTGGGACATCTTTCACTAGACCAGGTTTCTCAGAGCTTCATCCAACCTGGCCTTGAACACTGCTAGGAATGGGGCATCCACAGCTTCTCTGGGAAACCTGTTCCAGTGTCTTACCACGCTCAAAGCAAAGAATTCCCTCCTAATATCTAACCTAAACCTACTCTCTTTCAGTTTGAAGCCATTCCCCCTTGTCCTGTCACTACAGGCCCTTGCAAACAGTCTCTCTCCATCTTTCTTGCAGGTTCCCTTCAGGAACTGGAAGGCCTCAATTAGGTCACTCCAAAGTCTTCTCTTCTCCAGGCTGAACAACCCCAATTCTCTCAGCCTTTCCTCATAGGAGAGGTGCTCCATCCCTCTTGGACTCACTCCAACAGGTCCATATCTTTCTTGTGCTGAGGACCCCAGGGCTTGATGCAGCACTGCAGGTGAGGTCAAGCATCCTGCATTTGATAATGGGGAAGAAAAGCCCTGAAAACAACAGGTACTCCAATGTTCAGGATGTCTTTTCAATTACACTGTCATCCCCCAGTGTGCCTGATCTATCTTGATAGATCTCAACTTTTCCCTGCAAATGACTCCTCTGTCCTTTGCAACTGTACCTTTTGGAGTTTATAAAGGGAAAGTGACACAACAGACAAGTTGCCCTGCACTGCAATGCTAGGCTGAGAGTTTATATTGGATTTTTGAAAGAGATGACTGAAATATTACTTTTCTTCCTCTTCTATCAGTGTTTTAGCCCAGGGCTTCCAATTTCAGTGTATTTCTTAGCACAAGACATACTGTGAGGTAAAAACTGGCTCTAAGGAGCAGCAGTTCCAAATGGAAGTGGCATACAGACGTGTGATATAAAACAGCTGATTCATATAAAAGGGAAAATAATAGGAATATTTACAACTAATTTCATGCAGCTGTTGTGGTGGAGGGAGAGTGTAGTTATCATCACCTTCGAGCTAAAGAGCAACACAAGCAGATTCACCTCTCCAAGGCAGCGAGAAAACCATCCTGTTATGGGTGACAAAGCACCACACTTACTTACCAGTCATGCTCTATGTTATCAGCTGTACATGCTCTCAGATATAAACAGATTAAACTTTGCAATCTAATTCATTCAGTATTGCCACCTTTTGTAGTTGAAGAAGCAAATACAGATAGATTACTGGTAATGGATTTGCACATGGTCACCCGTTGAAAAATTCAGTAACATGGGTAGAAAGAGAGGTTATAGGTGAAGACAACTTCACTGCCTTGCTCTGACTAGGTTTGGCTACAATGAGCCAAAGAACAGTGAAAGGTAGTGCAACCATGACAGGAGGTGACAGTGAAAACTTAATGTGTTCTCAGCCTGCTGGCAGACTGGTGAAGGTCAGTAGTCAGGAAGTGGCTTTATTACTTTGAAGGAGCTTTAGCCTGAGAGTCCATTGCTGGGCTCCCCAGTACATGGGATGTGCTGGAGAATCAATTGCCACAGAGTTGATTAAGGGACTGGAGCATCCATTCAATGAGGAGAGGCTGAGAGGGGATCTGAACCATGTGTATAAATCATAGAATCACTTACTTGATGAGGAAAGTAAAGAAGAGGCAGCCAGGCTCTTGCCAGTGGTGCTCAGTGACAAGACAATGGGAGGCAATGGGCACATACTGAAATACAGGAAATTCCATTTAATGTAAGACAACAATTGTCTTCTGTAATGGTGTTTAACTTCTGGAAGAGAATACTCAGAGAAGCTGTGGAGTCTCCAACCTTTGAGATTTTAAAAACTCATCTGGACATGGCCCTGAGCAACTGCTCTGGCTGGTCCTGCTCTGGGCAGAGTTTGGACCAGGTGATCTCCCGAGATGCATTCCTGCCTCACCTGATCCCTGGTGGTGAGAATATGCCCATGTCTGCATGTGAGAGAGCAACAGTGAGTGCAAGAGCTGCTCAGTGACCTGCAGTCAGTGCATGCTACTCATTTCCAGGTTGTCATTTAGTCCCTGTTTACAGGGTGAGCTTCAAGAAAGGCTTGGGAATGAGGGCTCTGTCAAAGCACCATGAAATTACCCTTCCCACAAGTGTAAGCAACGGTATCAGCATGCTCCATGTTTCTGGATAGATCTGATCTTGCATCTGAATATGATGCAAGAAGGGAATAGCTTTAGTTTTTCCTGTTTTAGCTCAAAATTTTGAAAAGTGTCTTAAAACCAGCAAAAAGGCACTGTAGGAAATATAGCATGTGGAACTAAGTTTGCAAAATGAAGCATTCTGGTTTGCCATGCCAGAGTTAAAGTTAGCAGCACAGTGTGGTTTGTCCCTTTGTGGTTAGTCATGATGAGACAGTCTTTGCTCAGACCACCACATATGGTTTTTTCCTGTGCTTTCCTCCTCCTCCCCCTCATTCCCACAATAGATAGAACTTACTGAATGAGCTACCAGAGATACTGTCTTTTAACCTTACTCAGTGTTTGACCAGTCTGTCTGCTCCTGTATGAGAAACAACACGGACTACTCAGGTGCCCAGAACACACCAGCAGGTTCTGTTCACCCTGACCAGCTTCCAACCGTGTTTTGGGATAATTCCCAACTGTGGTTCCCCCCCCCCAGTCTGAGTCCAGTGTTCACCACACTTGGCTGCTCAGGGGAAGGTTTTTCCAGTTTATCTTGTGGAAGCTGAACCTTTGGCTGTGTCCTCAGAAGAGCTGGCACCAAGGGCTCCCCCTCATACCCAGTGGTGTCAGCTGGTCTGCTTCAGGGACGGAAGCACAATGACAATGACAGCAGGTATGGGGAGCTTTGCCAGAGCAGCAAGAAGCAGCCATTGATCCCAGCCCATCTCCAGCACTACCAGGCCCTTGTAGCCTCCTCAGCTTTGCAGGTTCACCTCAGCAACTCACCTCAGCTGTCCTCTGACTCACTTTCTTTCTACATGAGCCAGGTTAATTTTGACTTAATTTAACACCATGAATTATGGTGGTGGTTGTTTCTGTTGTGGACAGCTGTGAATGGGATGGGAACAGATGTCCCTCACCTGCCCCCTTAGTGGCCAAAGGCCTGCATGGGCAGAAGATCCCTTCGCAGCAGGTGGAGCTGACCTACATGGCCAGTTAAACCCCACAGCACACCTGGCTTGGGTTGAGGACTCAGCCTGGTACAGACAGCCCTGCCAGCTACGTTTGGAGGGGCAACCTCTTCAGTGCAGCACAAGGGGTGTCTCAGAGGTGTGTAGGTTGGTCAGCTTTGGGCACAGACTCTCAGGGGTAGGAGAAGGCATCCTTCCAGGGATGGTTCCATGACTTTATGACAGCGTGCATATGCACAGGAGGTCATCAGAGCTGCAGCCACCGGCAGTGAGAAAGGACAGCCTCTGAAGCAGACACCTCGTCTTGAGAAGTGTACACCAGAAGCAGACAAACTAGCACCTGAGGGAACATGCTGTGATAAGAGCAGTCTGGAAACTGCAGTGCTGGGCAGTGCTATTTTCCCTGCTTGTATCAGCTATTAAAATGTGTAATTTTTTTTTCAAGAAATAATATGCAGCTACAAACAAGGTTTTAAAGAAGATTATTCTTGCTTCAGTCACACCTTAAAAAAAGTCTGTGATCAGCAAACAAAACTGAAATGCCCACAAAGCCCTATAGAAAATGACACTGTGTACTGAAGAATTGATGCACTGAGGTAGAAATAATGTAAATGATGACTAAGCTGTGTGCTTTTAGCAGGGCGAAAAGCTGCATTTCACATTGAGCTATGCAGTGTGTAGGATCTGCCTCTCTGATAACAACACGAAGAATATAAAAGCTAAATTGGCAAAGCTGACCTTCACCATGAAGTAACACTCCCCCACAGTCACTCCTCAGCAGGGCCTGCTCAGGACTTTTTGAAGATGACAAACTATGGGGACGAACTTCAGCTGTGCCTGTTGTGATAGGACAATGAGAGGTCTTCTTTAAAGCGAAAAGAGACTATTTAGATTAGATATAAGGAAGACTTTTTTTACAGTGAGGGTGGTGAGACGTTGGAACTGGTTGTCCAGAGAGGTGGTAGATGCCCCATTCCTGGAAACATTCAAAGTCATGTTTGAATGGGACCCTGAGTGATCTGGGCTAGTGGAAGCTGTCCCTGCCCAAGGCAGGAGCATTGGAACGAGATGAGCTTTAAGGTCCCTTCCAACCCCACCCATTTTGTGATTCCGTGACGCTGAACCAGCTGCCTCACTGTCACTGCTGGAACTGTTTTAAAGCACTTTGGCCAGATAGAACAATGAATATACTTGTGATTAAGATTCACAGACATACAGGTGTTTTACTTACACATAAATGCTAACTATTAGTGAGTATAAATTATCTGCCTTTAAAAGAATATTTTTGTCACGTGACTTTTCCTGTGTGGAAAAACTCCTCTGTTAAGCAACATGCAGTACAAAAACAGGGCTAGCAAGGAGATTACATTAATCATGATGCAGCACCGAACCCTAAAATGATGATTTTAAACATTAGGCACTTAATTTTGATCAATGCAGTTAATTAACAGATTTGTTGTGGTTGAATAAGATGGTGCAGAAATAAGGGAATGGATGAAAGCATCTGGCTACTGGTTGTATTTTTCTGGCACTGAAGGACACTGTCACATTACTGGCAGCAATAGCTGGTCGGCTTTTGTTGGATCCCTGTCTTTCTTTGACTCATATGCCAAAACTCCAATTCCTCTTTAACTGCTGTGTTATTTTAACAAGTACAAAAACAAGCCCGAGCCAAAGACCTTGGCCATTTGTCACACTGAAAGAAAACAATGGCAATTGTTCACGAGCAACAGGGAGGGCTTGTCTCTGTGGCTGAGCCTAAGGCCTTCTGCCAGCTCTGCTGTGGGTCGCTGTGACCCAGCAGAGACACATGCCCTCGGTACGGACAGTTCTTCGCCCCCAGCCCCATCCCTGGCCAGCCCAAGGGCAGGCGGTGGGTGCTGAGGGACAGCACAAGGAAAAGGCCACTCTCAGCCCTGCCCTCCTGGGAGCAGAGGCTGGAGGGAGCCAGTTCCATGCCTGCTGCTCACAAACCCAGCTCTTGTTTTCCAGATGGAGCTATCTAAAACCACAGAATTACAGCTTAATTTGGAGGGGGGAGGGTGGAAAAGACCCGACTTCCTTCCACCCCTCCTCGTCTCCCTCATTTCAGGGTGAAGTGTTGGAGGTAGCTGATGTCGACAGAAGCTCACTGAAGGCCAGCCTAGCCAGCCTATGCTTCACAGAGACATATTCTGCCTGCCCCCTCCGGGGCAGTGATCACTTGCTCGTTACTGCTGTGAGAAATCCTGTTATCTTTTGTAAAAGGCTAAGCAAAAGAAAAAAAAGAAAAAAGGACCATGCCTTTTCCTTCCTGTTTCTTTGTCTGTCGATATAAAGCACCAGCAACATAATGCCCCCCCAAATTAACCTCCTTCCCTTCTCAAGAGTTGATTATGAAGAGAAAATACAATTTTTGAGAAAGCAGTTTGGATGAAACTGCCTAAAGGAAAGCTTCATATATACATACAATAATGAAAAAAATAAGTGCTCATTTGCTGCTGGGAAAAAAAAAATATACAGGAGGATTTCAGGCTAATGGAGATGAGTTTGACCTGCATGCTTGTCAGGCGTGTAGGTGAGTGCATCTTTCCCATGATTATATTCAGCACGTTTTAAAGTTTTTTCCTCTCTTTTCCCTCTCCTTCTCCCTCTGCCTCTCCGTTTCCTCAGAGCTCCACCCAACCTGGCCTTTAACACTTCCAGGGGTGGGACATCCACAACTTCTCTGGGAAACCTGTGCCAGTCCCTTACCACCCTCACAGTAAAGAATTTTTTCCTAAAATCTCATCTACACCTACTCTCTCTCAGTTTGAAGCCATTCCCCCTTGTCCTGTCTCTACAGGCCCTTGTAAATAGTCTCTCTCCATCTTTTCTGTAGGCTCTCTTCAGATAATAAGAGACCACAATTAGGTCACCCTGAAGCCTTCCCTTCTCCAGAATGAACAATTCCAATTCTCCCAGCCTTTCCTCATAGCAGAGCTGCTCCATCCCTCTCATCACTCCTCTGGACTCGCTCCAACAGGTCCATGTCCCTCCTGTGCTGGGACCCCAGAGCTGGAGGCAGCACTGCAGGTGGGGTCTCAGCAGAGCAGAGCAGAGGGGCAGAATCCCCTCCCTCCCCTGCTGCCCACACTGCTTTGGATGCAGTTATGGAGGGTGCTGTTGCTTATCCAACTCTTTGAAGCCCATATCGAGCTTAGCGAGCAGAAGTATTGCATGTTCCAAAGCTATTTGCAAATTCACACTATTATCCCTTCACCTATCTCGACACTGAAAGACCAACTACCCTTAAATACAGTCACCTGTACAAAGACCTTGTTCAAGATTAACTACACAAAGAACTGCAAGTGACAGCACTTCAAATAAACCTCTAGACGGGAGCAAAACTGATTTTTGAAAGTGCACCCTACATAAACATCTATTCCAGATCACCTTTTAAAGCTATCTTTGGAAAGATGGACATTATTGTTTATTTCAATGCACAGCTCTAAACAGAATAATTTGCACTCCATGATCTTTGTCATCACTTTGAGGTCTGGCTGCCTTGGATTTTGAATTCTAATTACTTTACCTACTGGAAGCCACAAAACCACTACCTCTCCTCCCCTAATCCCCTTAAACTCATTTCCCACAGTATTTTTTTCTTCAGCAGATTAGCAAAAATCATTGAAAAAGTGAAAACCGCGAAACTATTTTTTGGTAATTTCATCTTTCTTTAGGCAGATTAAAGAAGTCCTATCATTTAAAGCTGGCATTTAGCTTCACAGAGCACTCATTTTTTTCTGCTATATCAGGAAGAATAAAATATTTTAAAAAGGAATTACTGGAACTGTTCTGCTCAGGACCCTGTACCAAACTGGTGTTATTAAACGAAAAAGAACTAGGGCTACCCTTGGTTAAGAAACCCAGTTTTTAGCCCTGTTTCTTCACTTAGGGGATTCAATAATCCATGCTTTGTAACATCTACTATTATATATATATGCTGTATACAGAGGTCTTCTCTATCCTTAACAGCAGTCAGTGAAGGCTGCTATTTGACCACAGAACCAACACACTGACTTGTATGTATTCAAAATACACCAAAAAGCACAATAAATGTTCAAATAAAAAGCAGAAAAAATTCTTACCCAAGTTCTCATTATAGATAGGTAGGTATGAATGTATCTCATAAATTTTATGAATATAGTCAAATAGATGCACCACACGACGTAGACTGCAAAGGCTA
Source organism: Myiotriccus ornatus (assembly GCA_036023395.1). NCBI lineage: Eukaryota > Metazoa > Chordata > Aves > Passeriformes > Tyrannidae > Myiotriccus > Myiotriccus ornatus. The sequence goes on from JAYRBT010000001.1 coordinate 12,028,014, forward strand.
CCTCTGTCCCATAACCTATTTCTGCTTAGTCTATCAGCATTGCAATCTACTTTTGAAATAAAAATAAAGATGAAGGTCCTGAAGTTGTTGTGATGAAGGTTCACATAACGAGTTGCTCCAGGACCAGTTTTGGGAGTCTCTATTACCGCTGAGGATCTTGCTCAGAGGCATTTTGATGTAGAGTCAATATAGTGCCTCATGAAACAGGCTAGTTGAATTACTTATTCTGTTGTTGTGAGTAAAACTAGCTGCTGCGATGAGGACTTTTTTTTTTTTTTTTTTTATGCTAGCCTAATACACAGGTTACATTTTAAAGAACTGGAAAAGGCACCGTTTAGATTTTAGACCTGCTGAAAGTTACGATTTTAAAAAAGGATTCCAAAGATTATGGTGGGTTTGCATCAGATTTATTAAGCACTCTTCTTATTAACCTTGTTTCTTGTGTGCAACATCAGTAATTTTAAGAAGAAAAGCTTGCAGCTAAATGTAAATGCTGGTGAGTTGGTGTTTCTCTGTCATCCTGTGCAGTTGGCCAAGTGCCCCTGTCCAAGTTTATCATTGACACTGCTGCTGCTCTGAGGTGAAACACCACTGCTTCATGTAATGCCTCCCTCTGATGGCATGATGACCTATAGATCCAGTGCTCTCTGAAAGGATGACATCATGGGGTTGCCCCAGTAACCCAGCAGGAGCTGCTCTGATGCCACCTCAACCCACAGCAAAAAATCAATTGGAAAGCAGGGTGATGATCTCAGCTGTTACCAGCACTGGAGCATCTCAAAGCATCAATACAGTTGCAGTGGTAGGGAACTGAAGCCCTTTTTTAGCCTCTTGACTCCTCCTTGTCCCTAAGCAAAGCTTTGTTTGTGGCTGGGGCATTCCCAAACACACACACCCAGTTCGCTCTCCCTTTGCCTATGTTTAGACCCTCTCCTGCCAGCTTTCTTTCCTCATAAGTGGAACTCCTGTGGAGGGGTTCAGAAAAATCTCGAGCCACATCATCTTCTAAAGATTTTGAGGTTTTATTTTAGCTTTCCATCAAATGTCTATTAAGTCTGGGCAAAACTAACAGATTTCTTGAGTTACTGAAGTAGATGTAGAGAACAGGACAGAGGCACATAGATCTGTGTAAGTGCTCCCTTGTTAGGCATTAGGTGATTATTAAGAATCATGCACGTTTTTCATCAGTGCTAAGTAATATCTTCCTCAAAATAATGTATTTTGAATTTTTTTTAGTATGCAGGTAGGCCTTTTTTCTGCCAGCTCAGAGATAAGTCTCATCACACGGAGCTGGATGGGAGGTCACAGCTGCCCAGGCCGAAGGGCCTGCAGTCACTGCTCCTATTCTTACTTATTAACTCTAAATGCTCAAAAAATTATGTTGCTAAACTGACACCCAGTTTCTCCCCAATTTCCTACCTTTTTCACATCCATGCTTTACTCTTGAATCCTTGAGCTTCCAATAAATTGCTCTGCCAACAATCCCACTTCAGCCTGTAATTTTCCCTCCTCTCGTTTTTAGGGTGCTGTCTCACGTGGCAGCACCTTTTCTGACACCCAAGTGGGGGTTAAACACCTGTGGCCCTAGACCCGAGGAAGGTGAGGAGGTGAGCAGGGAAGGTACTGGTGGGTTATCAAGAGTGTAAACTGAATGTCAGAGAGGAAAGAGAGTAAATTTTCAGGTATTACAAGCACTGAGAAATGAACTATGATTTCTTTTTGTTAATACCAACAGAAGAGTGATGGGGTTTCTCACACTGTTCCTGCTGAGTCAGGGGTGGAGGTGCCAGTGAGCAGAGGAGGATGCTCGTGCAGAGAAGGACTGGGAGACGTCTCATATGGCTACCTTAGGAAGGGCCAACAGAGAAGAATTCACTACATAACTTCATGTTCAAAGGGCATATTAATTTCTTCTCAGTAACTAAGGAAAACAGTCCTTTAAATAAACATTCAAGCAGATGGCAGATTAGCCAGTGATTGTAAGACATTCCTGCAGATTTAAGGGCTTTATGGCAATGGGAACTGTATAGGATACAAATTAAAGGAAGGTGAAAAACTCACTATAAGTTCTGTTTTTCATTTCACCACAGGATCCACCACTGACTACTGTTATTATTACACTACCAAACAATAGTAATTTAGTAGCATCTTTGTTTTTTTCCACTCTACTGCAGAATTTAATCTACTTTGAGAGCAACGGCCACTGGCATTCCTACTTGCCTTCCTTCCAACAAACTGTCTTAACATACCATCCTTATGAAACCAGTTTTTTGAAACTTGAAGCCAAGAGATGCTAACACATTTAATAATTGTGAAACAAAAGTGAACAGAGGGCTGCTTCACACAACACAATAAAAAAAGGACTTTTTAAAAAAACAGACTTATTGCAGACATTGTGAATTTAAGCCCTGACTGTCTTTGGCTGGAAGCATCATGATTTTGAGATGTTTTAGAACCATAGCTATTGTGTGGAAGTTTTCTTGACATAAAACTCAACCAACTTTAATAACCTAAATGCTATTTCTACAGACACAGCTTCCTTAATGTTTCAGTTATACATCACCAATTTTATATCCACTAAAAACCAGAAACGACATTTTATTCATTCTTAGAACCAAAAGTCCTGGGAAAAAATTAATAAAATAAGCAATCTGCTAATCTAAAAAAAAAAAAAAAAAAAAAAAGTAACAGATTGCTTTATTACATTTCCTTCAAAATTAAATCCAGTATTTAAATATGTATAAATCAACGTAAATCTCATAACTGCAAAACAAATTCAACTGCCTGTGCAATCTATTGTATGTTTGCCACAAGTAATTAGCATTTCTCATTTTGACAAAAACAGTTGCACTATCCAGACAGTGTTATACAATCATGGAAAAATTTGGGTTAGAAGGGACCTCAAAGATCACCTATTTCCAACGTCCATGCCATGGACAGGGACACCTTTCACTAGACCAGGTTGCTCAGAGCCCCACGCCACCAGGCCTTGAACACTTCCAGGGGTGGGACATGCACAACTTCTCTGGGAAACCTGTTCCAGTGCCTCACCACCCTCACAGTAAAGAATTGTTTCCTAATACCTAATCTAAACCTGCTGTTTTATGTGCCAGAGATATTTCTAAAAACCCAAAAAACAACCAACCAACCAAAAAAAAAAATCAATTCTGTTCCAAGCGTTTGATTAATTAAAAACCAGCAACAAGCCCCAGGCCCCCTTCCCACTTTCTGGATGTGGCTGGTTGGCATGGAAACCAGCACAGGCATTATCCATGGGGGGGTTAACAGATTACACCTGCCTAACATGAGATCCCAGATTAGGAAACACGGAGAGCAATATTTTTCTAATGCAGTTGCTCCTAAAAAAACGAAGATTCTGCATGAAAATAATAGGTTAAGCTCTTAAATGGATCTAACTGTGGTATGCTCTATCACATGGATCTCATTTTGATCAAGATGCCTCTTTGTGAATTTAATTACTGCCTAATGCAGTCTTAGATGCAGCTGTGTTCTCACTGTTGGAGTCTCCAGGCACTGCAATACAAATAAAGTAACAAATGGTTTCAGGATTCAGTTTCGGTGAATGTTTTTATTTGTAATATATTCCTTTGTTTAAAGAAAATAATTTAGTTTCATTACCACTAGCAATTGCAAAAAACCCAAACAACCCTCAAACTGTAGCAATTCTACTGGTTTTCAGAGATCATTTAATTAAAATCCTTCTGTTAAGCGTGCCAGTTTCTGACCAGTTCTTGTTACTATTTTAAATAAGCAATAGCTTATAATGCAAATGTAAACGGGTAAGCTTTAAACTGTTAGTCTCTCAAACTGGATTTTATTTGAATCTTAGAATCATAGGATCATTGAATGGTTTGTGTTGGAAGGGACCTTAAAGATCATCTCATTCCAACCTGTATCATAGACAGGGACAACTTGCAGTAGACCAGGTTGCTCAGAGCTCCATCCAACCTGGCCTTGAACACTTCCAGGGATGGGGTAGCCACAACTTCTCTGGGCAACCTGTGTCAGGGCCTCACCAACCTCACAGGAAACAATTTCTTCTGTATATCTCATCCAAACCTAGTCTCAGTGTGACACCATTCCCCCACGTCCTGTCACTACAGGCCCTTGAAAATAGTCTCTCTACATCTTTCCTGTGGGTTCCCTTCAGGTACTGGAAGGCCACAATTAGGTCAGCACAAAGCCTTCTCTCTTCCAGGCTGAACAACCCCAGTTCTCTCAGCCTGTCCTCGCAGGAGAGGTGCTCCATCCCTCTAATCAGCTTGGTGGCCTGCTCTGGACTTGCTCCGATGATTTGATAGGTGTTCATGGCCTCAAATACCACTTTTACAAATGCAAGTCTTCCCCCCTCTGCCTGTTCACCACTTACTCAAAAGACGTGCAACTTAGAGCTGAAAACTTTAAGAACCAACACTTCTTATACAGAAACCACTCAAATTTAAGGCAAGATCTACAGAAACAGCTCAAATTCAACTCAGTATTTACACAACACAGATTTCCCAGTGAAAGTCAGGAAAGGAACCCCATGCATGTGATGGTAGGCCATTTTCTGATAGCCATGTCTGTCCTCTTAAAAGTCTCTGGGCTGCAGAGATGTGCAGCAGAACTCCAGTTCAGAGCTGCCAGACAGCTGGGGTACATGCCAAGATGCCAAGCCCCTCTGCAACTTGAGCTTGAAGAAAAAAAAAAAAGAAGTTATATAATAATCTTAAATACATGTACTAGGTATATGCTTTCCTTTCCTCCAAGTCACAATCATAAAAATTTTTTAACACGTTCTCAAAGTTATCATTCCTAATTATAATCCTTCTTGGAAACGGAAGAACCCCCCTCAACCTTGCCTGGATCCAAAACATAACAAAAAACTCATTCAAAATGTAGTAGGAAGGACTTCAGAGTGTAGATATTATGCTTTTAATTCCCACAAATGCAAAGAGCAGAAGTGTTGAGTAGAACTTAATTCTCTTCACGATCCAGTTGAACTGAAATGGACCCTCATCAGTCTGATCGGACACTTGGGGAGTCCAGATCCAGCCCCCCTCAGACTGCACAGTGGCCTCTTTCACAGGAGTAACAGAATTCCAAAATGGCTAAGATGGGAAGGAACCAGCCTCCAATTGGAAGGGTCCAAACCTCCCTGCCCAGGCAGGGTCATCCCGGAGCACATGGCACAGGATTGCATCCAGACAGTTCTGGAGTATCTCCAGTGGAGGCTCCACACCCTCTCTGGGTAATCTGTTCAGTGCTCAGTCACTGCACAGCAAAGAAGTTCTTCCTCATGTTCAGGTGGAACTTCCTGAGCAACAGTTCCTGCCCCTTGCCTCTTGTCCCATTGCTTGGCACCATGGAGCAGAGCCTGGTCCATGCCCTGACACCTCCCTGCAGACAGCTGTATACCTTCATGAGGTCCCCTCTCAGCCATCTCTTCTGGGAGCTGAACAGGCCCCCTCAGCCTTTCCTTGTAAGAGATGCTCCAGTTCCTTCATTATCTTCATTGCCCTCCACTGGACCCACTCCAGGAGCTCCATGTGCCTCTTGTCCTGAGGAGCCCAGAATCAGACACAGCACTCCAGCAGCTCTGGACTCAGCTTTATTTTACAATCAAACCTACTCCTTCTTCATGCTACTCACTTCTTCAGCTCAGCTGTGTAAGTTACCCCCTGTTTTCACATAAAGAGCTAAAAGCATAAAGATTTTAACTTTTGTGTGTATATGTGTATCTGCCACCCTCCTCCCCTCCCCCTGACTTTTCCAGTGCAACTCAGCAACGTTCAGTTACTCAAATGCAGCTCTGTACAATTTTTGGCAAAGATGAGGATTTCCTGTCATAGCAGACTGATAGAAGTTAAGAAAAGCAGAGGCTGTTCTGTTTTATAATGTATCATTACTACTTGCATGTCAAAATTAAAACATTTTATCACAGTCTGATCCAACTTAATAAAGAAATCATAACAAGGCAGCGTAGTATTACAAATTTATTGAGTTTTGTCAAAGTAATTTTTCAGCATTGAAAATTTTACACATATAAAACAACTTCAATGCATTAAAACCAAAGTATGTATTTTTTTTTTTAATTTAAAGGAAGTGCTGTGCTTTTTTTAAAACATCTCATGAACCAAATTCTTCAGTTATAAAGCTGATAAAAATAAGTGATACACCACTAGAGCTTTTTAACATGTGAAATTCAACTCTTTGGGAAACAATATTTTTTAAAATTGTATCATGAAAGATACAGACCTGAAAAAGGATAAACAATCATACACAAGGCATAAACATTACACAGAGTAAGTCAGACATTTTATAAAGAGATCTGGAAAAGTACCTAAAATAGTGATATTTATTTAGTATAAAATTTCAATAATAAAATATTGCTCATAATAAATAAGAAAACATGAGTTTCATTAATACTGTTCCCCCCTTAAAGCTCTCTTGGATGTAACATGATCAGACCTGATCAAAACACTCAAATTTTTATTTTTTCCTCACTATGAAGGAGGCAAGTTTACAAGCTTCAGGTCATTCTTTGCTGGAAACAATTCTATTATAAACAAAACACAGAATTAATTTCAAGGTTCATGCGTAGTTATGGGAAAAAAAATAATAATCCCCAAGTGTGAATAAACCTTATTACAGTGGATTTTAATACCTAAAATATTTGCCCTTTTTTTCGTTAAAAACAAAGTGGAATAAGACTTCTCACAGATTATGAATGCAAAGAGAAAGCTGCCCAAGTTTTCTCAAAAGCCTCTAAATACCTGTGCAGCCGCATTTAAAATGGTTACCGAAGGTGTCAGGGACAGTTGGCTCTACAGGTGGATAGAAGCTGCATCCCTTTATATGGGGACGTTGGATTTCATCCCCGCTCGGCCCATCTGCAGACACGGCAGTTTGGAGTAGTTCTTGAGCAGCTGCTCGATCGCGATGTGACGCACGTTGAGCTCAGAGGCCAGAGAGTCCTTCTCCTGGACTTGCTGTGTCAGCTCTTCAAACACATCTGCAAGAACATCATCAGGTTAACGCACCTGCTCCCTGCGCTGTCACAGAGTTAAGGAGTGACAAACAACACTAGGAAAGAGGCACAGACATTTCAGTGAGCTCATGAACAAGGACACTGCTTTTTCTGCTTCCAGAAGAGCTTTGCATGGACTGGGAACTGAACAGGATCACTAGGTTCCAGTTTGAGGCAACCTGAGCCAAGGTGGATCAGTTTATAGCTCAAAACAAAGCTGATTCTGGCTGTATCAGCAATAGTGTGGTCAGCAGGACCAGGGCAGTGACATTCCCTCTGTACTCAGCACTGGAGAGGCCACATCTCAAATCCTGTGTCCATTTCTGGGACCCGCACTCCAAGAGAGACACTGAGGTGCTGGGGCACGTCCAGAGAAGGGCAACAGAGATGGGGAGGACCTGGAGCACCAAGTCCTATGAGGAGCAGCTGAGGGAGCTGGGAGTGTTTAGGCTGGACAAAAGGAGGGTCAGGTGGGACCTTTTTTCTCTCTACAACCACCTGTAAGGAAAGTGTAGCCAGGTGGGAGTCAGCCTCTTCTGCCAGGTAACAAGTGAGGGACAACAGGAAACGGCCTCGTGTTACACCAGGGAAAGTTTAAACTGGATAGTAAGAAACATCCCTCAATGGAAAGGTTGTCTAGCACTGGAACAAGCCACACAGGGCAGTGGTGGAGTCACCATCCCTGGAGGTATTTAACAGACATAGATGTGGCACAGTTTAGTAGAGGACTTGTCAGTGCTGGGTTAATGGTTGGACTCAATAACCTTAAGGGTCTTTCCCAACCTTAATGATTCTACGATTCCAGTCAAAATCTTAAAGAAAATACCATGCCAGTTTGCAACACCAAAGCAGGTTACAAAATAAAAGCACCTAGAAATCTCTATATATCACATTTTCATGTGAAACAAAAGACTTCAGTTCAAAACTTAACTTGATAGGAAGGCAATCAGAATTTCTTTTTTTAAACCAGACTTATTTTATTGCAACACAGCACAAACCCACACCAAAAAGTATTGAAAAATTCTCACCCTGGATTTGCTTGAGCAGTTTTTCATTAAGTTGCTTTAACTCTCCTGGAGTCATTGTAGTCACTGCAACAATAAAATCTGTTATTACAACTATCAGAGTCACATAAGCGTTCCTAAGCAGACTCCTATTTTCTCAGGTTTTCTCCTATTGGCATTGTAATAATCATCAGATGTGTGGCAGTAAGTCAAGAGGCAACATTATTTATCTGTCATTTGTGGGAAGTTTGAAAATTTGCTTTTTAATGTTGACATAGACAAGGATTTACTCCATAGGAAAGCCTCCTCTTCAATGTCAAAAAGGTGGCAATTCGAGCCCTCAGAAAAGTAGAATCCAGAATTGGATCCAGTACCAGAATTGCCTGACACATTTAAATGCTTCACCATCCTCAGACCACAAAACAGAATTTCCCCAGTGGAACCCCTGCAAACACATCTGTTTAAATGTGGGCAAGTGGGCAATTCCAAGTCACTTCTGCTATGTTTGCAAGCCTGCAGGAAGCAGCCTCTGACAGAATTTTCAGCACATGGATACCTGTTTCAGTTGTCAAGTTTTGTGCTTTATGCACACAAGAATAACATACACAATTTCCACTGAGTACCTCAGTGACAAATGAAGAAAAATCCTGGTTTGACATGAAGACCAGCATATAAAAATAGAGGTTTCCTTCTGTGCCCCTGGTGAGAACTGAAAGATCTTCTGCATCATTAAAAGCCCTTCTGTATCTCAGGTTGTGTGCACTGACCATCCTCGTAGAAAATACATACTAAGCCTCAAAGGAGGGAACTGTGAAAGTATTCTACACTGCCCTTGATCAACAGCAGCAAGCACGGGAGCACTGGCCTATTTCCTAGAACTCCCTCAACCCTGCAGTGGTGGGCACACATGGTGCCAGGCCTGCTGCTGAGATGCCCTTGGCAGCATAGTGGAAAGCAACAATCCTGAACACCACAGGGGGATACAGGGCACTCAAACAGGTTTTAAGACCTTGTAATTTTAAAATACTGGGTTTATACTTCAGCTGAGCTGTTTCTGCTGCAGCTTAGCAAAGCTCTCACCACATACTTGAGAAAAACTTATACTGCAGCTTTTTTTTTCTGAGATTTCCCAGTGCAAAAGGTTTCTATGTGGCAAATTTAAAGCTTAAAATTCTGAAAAAGATGGGCTTTACCTACCCACAGGATTATTTGATTATCCTAAGCCTTCTTTTTCAAACTTTCTCACAGCTTGCAGCTGTGGGATGTTAACTTGCTGACAGTACTGCCAAACCGAAGAAGCTGGCAATAGAATAGCCTGCTTGGTACTCAAGACATAATCCCAGTTCAGAGTGAAAGATTCACCTTTCTCTTCCATCAGCCAGGCACAGCAGTGCTCCTTCAGCTATCAATGCAACTGAAAAGTCCTTTCTCACATCTTACCACCCTTTAAACTCCACAAAACCCTGACAGAATTTACTATACTAATTGACAGCTAAAATTTCATTTCCCCCCCGCCCCCCTTTTACACCCAGTGATAGGATGTTACTTCCCATTTCCTCATTATTTTCATCAACACTTGATCAGCTAGCAGACAGGCTAGTTCACACATTTCATGTGTGTGTTTGGGGACAGGACTGTTTCATGTCACATTATTCTGACACCTAAGGAAAAGGGGAAAAGGAACAGAACACTGAATTTAAATAAAACATTATTCTATCCATAGCTTAGGCAAATCTAAGAAATACTGGCCAAGCTATTTACAGTTACATTAATTTTTTTTTCTTTAGTAGACAACTACGTCATTACAGTGGAAGTACTACAAATAGAAGGTACCTCATTCTGGCAGTATGACTAAGTTTTCCTTCAACATATAAATTTTATACAATCATAGAATCTCCAAATGAATGTCTTTTGAAGCTAAAGTGCATTATGCAGTCATAACAGAAGAAAAAAATCCTGTTATTGTGCTCAAAGCAGCTTTATATCCCCCCGTCCTGAAATCAAAAACCAGAGAGATAAATTCCAAGTCACTAACTTCAGTCAGACAACCCCATAAACCAGGTCAAGCTTTCATAATTCCTCTGTTAACTGCTGTCCTGATTTATGCAATCCCAATTTATGACTCCAGCGGACAGGTGGTCAAACAGCACAGTGTATCTGCTTTGATTTATGGCTTTAAGGTTACTCATTCACTACAAATGCAACATGACACACCATACAGCAGTTAAGTAAGCTCCTTTTATAAAGAATGAGAAATGACTCAACTTTGCAAGGACAGATTTGTCAGTTTGTTAAAAAGACGGGAGCCTAAAGAAGCTAATTCCAACTTTTTACACCACCTGTTCTCACTCTGTCTTCTGACATTCCAAATTCCATTATTATCTTGTTTTTCAATAGACTATTTTACCAGTGTTTTTGTTTTCTTTCTCAGGTCTTTTGAAATTCAGAAATCCTCTCCAATTACTTTCCTCATCTACAAAAGTAAGAGTGGATGCACTCCAGTTTAGGACCAAATACCATTCTAAAATAAGGATGGTAACTGCAGATATGTGTAGGATTCCAGTCCTAACACATTTCATGGAGGCTGATTCCAGAAACACTAAAATATCAAAATTTTCCTAAAGATTTCTTCTAGTCATCTTCTTCTTAACTAACAGGAAAACTTATTTTCTGTTATTTTCAATATCACCACCGTCATCAGAAGATTGCTCAGGTCTACTGCTACAGCCCTTAATAGGACATGGTGGCACAAGGGCCTTCCTATTTTCTTGTGCTCAATAAAGAGAAGGAAAAAAAATCCAGCAAAATGCACAAGGAAAGTCTGCTAGTATTAAGAATGTTTCACTTTTTATGTTGTTTCACAGGTTTGCTCTGCTACCTAACCTTTAATTTCCCTGCTGCTTAAGGCAGCTGTCTCTAAAATATAACTTAGGGCACCACACAAGTTTAATAAGAGAGAGATTTGTAGGAGCTGAGTAACCTCCACAGGCAGGGCTGTGCAACTCCCAGGAATGACATACTGAAGTGATTTTTCAAACATAAATTAGACATGTCCTGTATGACACTGGGGTAGAGCTAAGAGGAAAATTAAAACACCAACCAAACCCTCCACACTATTTGCTTAGCCATATAGCCTTTTTCTTCACAGATTTTACCTCCTGGATTTCAGGATGAGAATCAATGCCCTATGGGGACATTAAGTGGTCACAAAGAATGCCCTTGCTTGCTAGGCTGGGTGTAAATAGATAAATACTCACGTTCTTCCTTGCTGTATTGAGGATGCCTCCTACGAACACTGGCAAGTGAATCATCTTCAGCTTTTTCAGCTTTCTGGACTTGGTTGTGTTTAGACCACAACACACTGCTGCAACAGAAGGTAGCACCGAGTCTGAAATCAGGGGATTCTCTTTGTTCCAGAAGAGTCTGTGAGCAGCTTGAGATGCCTCCAGATTTCCCATCTATCCATTTTGCAGAGTATCTAGGTACTGGGGAGTCAAACTGTGGCAGTAATTTTCTATCAGTCTGATGTCTGAAGCTAAAAAGCTGGTGTTGGGAGGTTTTTGAGCTTTCAGAATCAGAGTCTATATCCTTGTTTTGGGCGTACTGTATGATCCAGTTAATCTTTTTGCTCAAGATATTTTTTACTTCTGCATATGGACTTTTAGAGAGCTTTGATCGTGGACAGTCCTGATTTGCTATTAAGTGGAATTTTTCAAAGCAGTCTCTGTGCCCCCTTAAAGATCTTGTATGTAGAAGATCCGACTTTGGTACTCCTGTAAAGACACAACAGAATACCATGCACTCAGCTGATTTTTAAAAATCTTTACTCACAAGCAACCAAGAAAACAAAAACTTAAGTGATGCTTTCCTCCTAACAGTCTTATCACTGAAGCAAACAAGGTTATCTCATAGTTTAAAACTTTTGAAGTTCCACTCAGTCTCGAGTCCTTGGCACACAAAGTGTTCTGCACAACGTAATTTCCAGTGCAGGACTTCAGCATGTGCCTCTTGGGTGGTAACACAGATGAAGCAAACTGCTAACTCACACTGCATCACCTCTACACACAAGTGTATAAGCTGTAGAAGCAGAATAAACCCAACTGTGTATCAGCAAGTTCTACAGAATGATACTGAAGAGCATTTTGACAGCACTCATACATGCTCCCATCTTCTATGCATAATATTATGAGCCATCTGCTCAAATAATACTGCAGGGTGCGGGCTTGTCTCATCAAAGTGGCCAAACGTAATTCAGATTTCAGTCATAGTTTATTATTTTGCACTGGTACAAGCCTGCAGCCTGGCTAGAGAAGCAAGTTCTACTACTGTCGACGCTTGCCAACGTTAAACTGTCCTGAAATTCATTTCATTTGTGCCGGTTTGGGTTGGGATAGAGTTAATTTTCATCACAGTCTAGCACTGGGCTGTGCTTTGGATTTCTGCTGAAAACAATGTTTTCATTATTGCTGAGCAGACAGCAATAGTCAAGGCCTTTTTTGCCTCACACATCACCCCGAGAGGGATGGGGGTGCACAAGGAGCTGGGAAGCGACACAGCTGGGACAGCTGATCCCAACTGACCCAAGGGACATTCCACACCGTATGGTGTCATGCTCAGCATATAAAGCGGGGAGAAGGAGCAGGAAGGGAGGACTGGAGTGATGGCATCTGTCTTCCCAAGTCACCGTCACGCGTGATGGGGCCCTGCTCTCCTGGGGAAGGCTGAACACCTGCCTGCCCATGGGAAGCACTGAATGAATTCCTATTTTTGCTTTGCTTGTGTGAGCAGCTTTTGCTTTCCCTATGAAACTGTCTTTATCTCAACCCACCCCACTGGGGGGGAGGAAGTGAGTGAGCAGCTGTGTGAGGCTGATTTGCTGGCTGGGGTTAAACCACATCATCTAAGATGGATGTTTATTCTCCTCTTTGCTTGTCCTCCTTCAAGGACTATTCAAATAGCTACAGCAGGTAACTTAAACCTCAAAGTAACCAATAGTGATTGACACTTTTAAAAAGGAACACAATCTGTGAAGATCTACAGTTGGTGAGTGAACACAGATGGTATGAGAAATGACTATTTCAAAAAGTTAATAGTACCCCAGTACAAAATTACTTTCTGCAACTTCAGCGGATATTTATTTTTCTTCAGATTCACCTACACAGTAGATTCAGAATCCATGCCCAGAGTATCGAGTAGTTTGACATTTATCCCAATACCCAGTATGCTACCTGGGAGGTTCCCAATATAATGAAACCAAGTCTGTCAAACAAGGTCCTCATTGCAAATAACAGTAACATACCTGTGAACCACTGGTTGAACCTGTTCAAGGCCAGAGTATTTAAACCAACATATGATAATGTAATTTGATCTTTGAAATTAGGCAACATCAACTAAACTGCAGCCATTTTACCTTTCAGCACATAAAAACTATTAAAATAAAAACCATTAAATGCAACAGGTAACAAAAGCTGATAACCAAGTCACTAATGAGCAATTAACAGAAAGCTGCATCTTACAATTTTCAGTTATATCTGACTTATCTTCTGAAATTTTCCAGGTAAACTTTAAGCCTCTGATCCCAAATGATTACCAAATGATACAATGTCTTTTTAAGTTATCAAATGGCACAAAATCCCAAAGTGCTCTCAAAACTAAGCTACAAAGGTAAAATTCTTAACACAAAACTAATGAAAACAAATCCAAGCACTTTGTTTTGATCATTTCTCTGGTAACTCGTGCTTGAAGTTGGGGAGGTCAAACACTGGAATCAGCCATTATAAATTGCTGATTTTCCACTGCTTGGGCAGCTCTGAAACTCGAGAGCATTATTGTTCCGGTTGAGTTTCTAAGAGCATACACAATTTATGGGGCAAAATGTCTAAAAGAGTGGAAAATGAAAGAGAACAGCAGTGGAATTTATTTTGTTCTTGGTAGCAGGGGAAAAAAGGTCATGAAAACAGATGTTCCTTCAGTTCATGAGATAACTATTAGAAGAAACAAAACCCACATATTAACCAGAAGCACCTTTTAAGGAGGAAGTTCTGAAGCAAAGTACAGAGACAGAGGATGCCTTCACCAGGCACAGTCAAGATTCTCACTTTGCACCTCAAAATAGTCTTCAACCTCTTTCAGAAAACACACATTCACTAACTTTTCTCAAGCTCTACATGATCTACTGCCTACTTGCAATGCTATTTTCCCTCTCTATATTTACAGAGGCTTAAAAAACTCCAAATAAACATTTCTAATGAAAACAAGAAAAGACAAGTAATTTGTTTTCATGACTTATCAGCACTATTTAAATAGAGTAAGTCTGCTTAACCCAAGTAGCATGATGGAAACATTAAATCTTTAAGACACCAAGGGAGAGCAAACACCGTCAAGAGAAGTTATAAGGCAAATATATTCAGGACACTGCAAACCCTACAGACCCAGAGTGATTTGTTCAATGTTATTTGCTTTACCAGAGTGATTCTTCAACATTCTTCACTGCTGCTGCTGCTCATAGTGTTTTCTTTTACTTACAGAAAAACATCAGCAGGTTGGCTGAAAAGCACATTTTGCACAAACTTTCTATTCAATAATGCTCAGGAACCCACCTAAACATCTGACTGTAAGGAGAATGAATAGAACCTAACATCTTCTGATCACAGGACAGAGTAATCCTGTCTGAAGCAAGTATTTGAAGATTTGGGGAATTTGCCCTGTTTCTATTAAAAACAGGGAAAAAGAAGTAATTACAAGTTTAATGAAGTGCTTCTAGAGCTGGTTCTAGAGGCCTAGGCTCTCACAGTCAGGAGCTCAGCCTGGCACATCTGAGGAGGCAGGCCAGGATACGTATCTGTATGCATACACAGCATTGCTTCTGGGGCAATCACAAAAAAAAAAAACCAAACACCTGCACAACAAATGACAAAATACTGCAGTATCACTTAAAACCCAGAAATTCCTTTGAGGCTGCTTCATTATTTCAATGAGAACAAACGTTACTTTTGTAACATTTTACCAGAGGGTCAAACCACACAAAACAGACAACATACAATTTGTTACACAAGAGAAAGAACAAGTGCAGCATGACTTTATGAAGCCCCATCTGAATTTTATGTCCAAGTCATAAGCTCAAGGTTACTCAAGTCTTTCCTTCTGACAAATTTATCTTTTAAGAGTTCCCACTCCAGAGGCATGCTGCTCAAAGAAATCTATTTTATCAGAACTCAGTAATACTGAGTGCCTGAGATTAGCAATTATTACTGAAGAAAAAGCACACATTACTTCAAGAGTCTAATCTTTGCATTTATATGCCACATATTGGCAATAACGTCCCTATTTCTGAACACAGAGAAGGCTATTGCAAAACACTTCCAGTATACAAGAATACACACACAACCCTTCTGACCAGAATTTACACCCTTCTCCTTCTCCTACTGCACTGAAAAAAACCCAGAAGGGTCTCATCTAAATATTCTTCAATAGGGTAAGGAAATGAACACTTGTACAGAATTGTGAACAGATCTGCTTCAGCTTTCACATAAATGGTTTGTATTTCTATTTTAACACCTCCCCCCCCCAAAAAAAAAACCAGTCAGTCAATCTCTCTTTTGTCCTAAGGTGACAATTAGTCCTTTCCTACCCAGAGAACACAAATAACATCAGCCATAACCTTCTGGAAGAGCTGAGCACCGAGAGCAGCTGCTGTGCCAGCACAAACAGCAATCATGTACCAGTATTAAAGCAAGTAAGGCTACGATCCTTTGAAACAAACCCTTCTGTTGTGGGCAATACCATCAGCTTTATGAAGCAGAAAATACGTCCATTTCTTTTTTGTAAGACTTCATACCCCACTCAGATTACTTCACATCTTTCCCTTCATCACAACTGCAGAAAACGCCTCCAGCTGGTAAAGTGGTGTGGATCAAGCGATATATAAAGACGATGCAGTTTCAGAACACTCATTGCTTTATTCAACACTATACACAGAGAGATGAATAGGCACGGTAAGACTTTCTGTTACAATACAAGAAGCAATACTATAATTTTGATAAACAGCTGCTGTCAGTTCCACGCACTTTGAGAGGGTTTCAGTTCCATCTCAACATTCCTGTTTGCCGATATCCACCTCAAACTTTATTTTTTGTCTGGTTCTTCAAGTCCACAATCGTACAACCATTAGCACTTTCCCCCCCATGTTTACAGTTATGTCGACATTTGCTCCTTCTCTTACTTTCCAAGAACAGGACTGCAGACTATGCCCAAGTGTGCCCTACCCTTCATACTTATTTTTTCAGAGAAGGAAAAAAAAACTAGTCAAAAAGCAACAAAAAGCCCACAACCATCCAGATTAGAAAATACAGGGAAAAAAATTCTTTTATGATTTATCTGGAGGTTTGACATCAGCCTGTGAATCTTGTTCATTTGAGGAGTGATATCTGGCCAGATAAATCATAAAACAATATAGGTGCTTACTACCCATTATTTGCTTCTGATTCTAGTAGCCCATTTGTCCTAGATGAAAGAAGAATATCTCACTTCACTCAGCAATATTTTTGTATGTTGACTTGTAGAACAGCACTTCCTATTTAAGTATCTAATATTTAGGTCAAAAAAAAAAAAAAAGGACAATTTCGATTTCTAAGCTTTACAAGGTAGAAAGTCAGCATGTGTCCTAATCCACTCCTGTGAAGCAATTTTGTAAATGAATGACTAGCAATCAGGCAATTTAGTACACATTTTTGTAAGTTCTAGTTATTCATAACTGTAAAGTAGCAGAAAGCAGGGACAATATTTACCATATAACCAGGTGTGTGAACACATCTCAATAAATTCTACCCTGCTTTGAAGCATTTGTACTTCAAAGTAAATGAGTTTCCATCATATTAAAATTTTCTGGGGGGTTGTTTTTTTTTTTTTTGAGGGGAAGAAACCTACAAAGACTATTTCTGCCTATCCAACTGATTCACTGAGAACCATGTATAACCCTGCTCCACGATAAAGATACAGAACTAAACTGAAATGTTTGCTCACATTTCTATAAAGCTGGCTAGAAGAGTCATCTTATTTCGAGATTATAATAATAATCAAGTCCAACTCAAAAGGACTGTTCTTGAATACCAAAATTACTTCACATCCCTACACAAATGTTTTCACAGAAAAAATAAATCAGTGATCATTAGCGTGCTTGTTTATCTACAACACTGGTTTTTTTTTTCATTTGTTTGCTATTCTCTTTTTAAAAAAAACCTTCTTATTTGGTCTTTCAGCTCCATCAGTTGGAAATAACATTAAAGAATGCCTACATTCCCTTCTTAGCAATTTCTAACATAATGCTAGAAACTAATTGTTTTTGCAATGGTGAATAACCTTAGCTTGAGCAGCTGAAGTGGAAAAAACCCCCTGAATTTAAGATGGAGTGAACTAAAATTAAAAAGAACACCTCTAGACACATGAATAGCCAATTATACATTTGTACTATGAGATTAATTAATTACAGAGAAAGGAAAAGCAAAGCTGCCTTCTCAGTATAATTCTGGTGCCCACTGTACACACAGCTCCATAAATCTGTAAGGTACACATGGTTAATAAGGACAGACAAAGGGGAGTGGCTGCACTTCATAACACAGCTCTGTACAGCACCAGGAACACGGGGGAAATTACCTGTTTAAGTCAGAACACTTAAAAAAAAGATACGCCTACAGTTTTAGCTACTTGTGGAGACTTGCCTTCATAGCCAGTGAAGAAATGCTTCTCAGGCACAATTCTCCTCATCCTAAACAGTTAACTCCAGAAAGATTTGTGATAGACACTGATCTTTTTTCCTTTAATCCTATAAGTAGGGAAGTGCCCTTGTGCAGTGCTTGTCTCTGGCTGCCTGCTTTGAGCCCCAGCTTTCACTACATGTTGTGAAATGCTGCAGCTGCTGCTCCCCTCAGCTGTCCACCTCAGTGCAACCCTCTGTAAACAGGGATGTTCAGCCAGCTCATGGAACAGCTCCTGAACATCTGCTAGTGTCCACCAGGAACACAAAAATCAGATGAGCTCAAGTTTACTTTACCTTGTGTGCGCAGCCAAGACGTGAAACATTTCACTGTCTGCTGCAGAAGACATTAAATGTTCATGTTTGTCTGTCTTAAGCCACTGCTGCATATTAGTCTGCTCAGCAAGAGTGCTGAAAGACGGGGGTTCTTAGAAAAGCAGATTCCAAGATCTGTTCAAGATACATTAAATAAAAAGCAGCCCATGATGACCTAAGACAGCAAGTCATCCACACATCTAAATGACAAGCAGTGGGGAAAACTGATACTCTTCAGTTGTACAATTCTGCCAACACTAAAAAACAGTATCATTACAAACATATGTCCAGTACATCTGCCTGAAAAGACTTAAAGCCGACTGCTATTTTTAAGTGCATACACACAATTTCATTTGAGAGTTAAATCTTATGACTTATTAGACTGGCTGGAAGGAAAATGCCAATGCCATTCATTAACTTCCACAGCCAGACACTTCATAAAGACTAGATATTATCTTGTTCATAAATGGAAGTTCTCTCCTTGCTCTCATATGATAAAGCCACCACATTCCACATATCAAGTGTGCACACAAGTCTCCCACTTCATTTCTATCAGCTCATTTGTATTTTAGCACATAGCAGAGACATATAAGACAGAACAGAGATCCAGTTGGCCCTTTAAACATGTTTTCCAAAATCATGTTCTTTATAAACTACTTTGCTATCTAAGAAAAGTTTTCTTCCATATTAGACAAAAAAATTTTCTGATTACAGAACATATGTTAAAAATGTCTCACATTTCATTAAAAAAAAAATTAGTTAAACTAACCTAGAAGAGAGTGTAAGCATGAGCCATTATTTCTGTACGCTATAATAGCTGCTCAATTACCTTGTTTGCATGCACAAACCTCCCAGCTTCACAGATAAAAAAGGCAAAAATGTACTTTCAGAACTAGCCACACAGCTCCACATTACTCAGTGGTACTTGCACAGCACTTGGAAGAGTAAGAATAACATCTCCAACCATGTTTGGACTTAAATTCATAGTTAAGAGCTTTACTGGAAACTGTAGCTAGTTTCACATGTCCATTCAAGTTTGTAGAAGTGAGTCATATCCCTGGGCTGCAAACACTACCTTGAAACAAGTTCTTATCTGTCTAGTCTAAAGGACAGATGGAATTTTTCAGGTTTTATTGCCAGGATAATCTGTTTTACTGGTTATCATTTCATTAACACTGAAAAAATAAGAATGTGTAATATTCTGGAACAGAATTAAAACAGCAGTTTACATTTCTTTCAACTACACCTTACAATCCATGTTATTTCAGTGAGATATTCTTCTGTAGGGTGTAAAAAGGAAAAAAAGTGAAATTTGAGTGTTTACAGCTCTTAACAACTGAGCTCCCTCCCCCCACTCTCTCTTTTTTGAGATGAACACAGAGAACACAGAATGAGGATATTACACAAGATTTTATAGACCTCAAAAAAAAAAAAAAAAAAACAAAGGCCATGTGATAAGACAGATTTGTTTATAACATCTCTGGCTCAGCCTGGAGACTGGGATGCACCAACCTGATGCTGAATTTGCCTCAAATGCTTAGTCTATAGAACTTTGAAGGGCCATGGAAATGTGACTGTCAACATAAACCAGGGGAACAGATACCCAGTACTAATACTACATGTTATATTACAAGACCTGTGACAGGAACTGTCATTTGCTATTCAGCTGTTCAACTCTAAGCAGAGATGGAAGCCAGCCAGTTTGCTTGTCAGTCAGCATTCTCCAAGATGTTATTGTAGTTAAGCAGCACCAGATAAGCAAAAGAGTGAAAACCAGCTCAAACAATCATGTTTTCCACTTCTATTACAGTCTGTCTCCATTACAGCCCTTGAATGTGAGGAAACTTGGATTTTTAAATAATTCTGCATCCAGAAATACCAGTATAAACCCAGGTTTATAGATATATTATGACAAAAAACTGAACACCTCTAAGCAGCACCACAGGCACCACAACTGCTGCCTTGTGTGTGCCGTGAGACACAGGATAGATGGTCACATAGAATCCTGGAATGGTTTGGGTTGGAAGGGACCTTAAAGACCAACCCTCGTGGACACCTTCCGCTAGACCAGGGTGCTCAGAGCCCCATCCAACCTGACCCTGACCTGAACGCTTCCAGGGATGGCGCATCCACAACTTGGAAACCCTACAACTGGAGTTTCATAGCAGCTTGTAGGGACACCATATTCAGGCAGAGGATTTTGTTTTGTTGATATATCCATTTACAGACAGTTCTTATACATACACATGCATATATTGTTGGGTATCCATATATTTCCCCACTGCTCTCCAGGTACAACTGCAGATCTGTTGTTAGTAGTCTCTCTCTGCCACAGTTCAGTTAATAATTTCCTCATATTCTAATGAAATTGAAATGAAGAACTTTGTCCTAACTAACACACAACACATGATTTCCTGGCTTATGCAAACTAGTCACAAATGAATTCAAAACGTTTCCTGTTTCACTCCACTGATTACTACTGTATTACTACACCTACTTGGAAAAACAAACAATACACAATCTCTGGTGTTCACTTCACCGGCACAAGGCAAGCAAAAGCCAACCTCAAACTCCAGCAGATCCACACCACCAGGATATTCTAAGCCCCCTCTGGAAATTTAAAGACACCAGACAGAATCAGCTCCACTTCTCAAAATGTTTAGTATTTCATATATAAGTACTTCGCATATTTTAAACTTCAAGAAGCACATTAGTATTCTGCTGTGTTAAATCACCTGACAATGATCCTTCAGACACAAAAGCTACTTTGGCAATAGAAGTATTTCTGTGTGGCTTAGTCCACTCAGCTTCCCTGAGCATGAATCCTCAAACTCAGTGAGCTGGATGAGCCAGGGCAACAGGGAAAAAATACTGTCCATTCCAGAGAAAACACTTCCCCCACTCGTTTTAGACTGAAAATCAGCACTTCTAAACTTTGCTGAGAATGTTGCTCTTTCCTTGTTGAAGAAAAGTTGATGACATATAAAAGAGGAAGGTTTTAAACTTGCATCTTGGCTTTAGCTATTCCTTACGCCCATGTTCCCTTTTCTTCTCCCTTAGCTACCTTTCCATCAACTTGAAGAGAAATAGATCCTATAATCCTTATACATCCCTCCTAAACAAATTCTGGGACAGACGCCACAGCTGATCTCCAAATTGCTCTCAAACCAGCAGTTTCTGTGAATTACCTGAACTCAGTAAGAAGTATAATCACATTTTAGGCTAAGCTATCATTTTAATTCACTAAGACTAAAAATCTAATACTAAAAAACTCATGATGGAGACCCGATACCTGATCAAAAAAATATAATGGTTTTATGACACAGTAACTGACTTCTTCATTCAGAAACTCAGCAGTTACTGAATTAAGACAGACCACAGACTAAGCTTCCTGTACAGCAGTATTCTCTATAAAGGACTAGAAGAACAACTTGATTTCCCTCCCCAATTAATGCATCATTACAAAGCTACTGCCCAAACAAAATAAAGGTTACAAATGAACACCCCAGTGTCAGGAAGGTACAGGCTGAGCTGTGTCACAGTGCTGACCCAGGAAGAAGTCTGTTGAGTCGCTATTACAGATGATGATGGTCTCCGAGTCCCTCACTTCTAATTACTCCTCTTTCTGAACCAAGACAATCAACAACATCACCACTGAGACACAAACAAACCTGCACAGCTGTTGAACCCACAGATGCCAGAAGACACAAAGATCCACCAGCACTAGACGACACTGTAATTAAGTGCAGCTAAGTAAATTACATTTTTGTAGTGTTTTGTTCACATAAATATGTGAAAGACTGCTTCAGAGGGGGTTCAGCTGGTTAAGCCCTAGGCTGGATCAGTTCTGAGCACAGGATTTGCCATATAAAGCTTTAAGCAATCAGATGCTGCTGTGAAGAGAAACAGAATTGTTCTCATCACTTTTGCTAAAGCATTAGAATATGATGCCCTTCTAGAAAAGGAAACTTGGAAACCTTCATACACAGACTCATGAATCAGAATTATATAGGTTGGAAAAGACCTTTAGGATCATTGAGTCCAACTGGAAACCTAACACTGCCTAGGCCCACTGCTTGCCCTTGCATTACACACCTCTAGTGCTCCCTTTTATCCTGACCCACCTCCTAGTGCTGACTGCGTGGTCAGGGAAGATGGAAGAGGTGCTATACATTCCCATTAAATCAGACAGCACTTAACACATGGAAGTTAACAGGGTGCTGCAAACAGTGGGAGTACTCAAGCATCCTGCAAGATGCTGAGCTGTGACTAATAGCCTGCCTGCTCTGGAACAGCAGCTATTTCCTGCTCTCTGAGGGAGCAGTTCCACATGGACATCCACACCAAAAATGAGCAAGCCTGTCCTAGCTGCTGCATGAGTATCTTTTTAGAATAGCCTATTTAATTTCCTGAATTACTTAACTATATACGTACGGGTTTTAATTGCTAAGATTTTTACATATGATGTTAAATTAAAAGGCAAGCTATTAGTGAGAATGACATTTGTAAGCGTGGGATAACACATCTACAGAGCTGATGCAACATACAGCTGATTCTGTTCAACGGGAGCTATGTTGTGATGCATCTGAACTTAAGTAAAACATAAGCAGGAGGTCAGTATGAAAACATACAGTGTAACATTCTGCATTAGCGAATTATCCATTTCATTCTGAATCCACGGCTGCCAAAAGACTGTTACTTTAGATGTATCAAAATCAGTCTCTGTCACAAGAAAATACAGGAATGCAGAGATATGTCAGAAGTAGGAAAATGTGACTGTAGGTATGGTAAAGAGCTGGCTCATGCAGTAGTTCAGCTACAAAGTCTTATAATGATTCTTTATAAAGTCACTGACACAGCCTCTGTCACCTTTAAGCCTACTGTCCCTATAAGCAGTGACAGGACATCTCTTCATAGTGGCACAAAGGACACAGATTATCAGAAATTGAGGTATTTTGATGTTACAGTGATCAAAAACATGAATACTTTTCTTTCACTATGCAAAATAAAAGATTAGGAATATTGTGGTCCATGTAATTTCAGAGAAGCTTTCATCACTATTCTGTTCAAGTAGTCTCCTTTCAAAATTAACTGAAAATGTAGAAGATTATGTAAAGTAGTCTGCTGCACAGATTAAGTCTTTCCTATTTCAAGGCTATTTAGAGGGTAAAAAAAAAAGAGCTGTTCCCCCTAAAACACATCATTTTGTAAAGTCACAGTCATAATAAGTAACTTCAACAAATCCACAGCTTATCTCAACAGAGCACAGGAACCATCCAGCACTTTTTTTTTTAAATGTGTTCTGTTTTATCTCTTTCAGCACTTTCAAAGCAAAACCAGATTCAGAATGTAGTGGAAGTATCTAATTCTCATCGTGTCAATATGTTTTTAAAGCCTACAGAGAGAAACATCTTCACATTGAGCAGTCTAAACTTAACATTTTAAAGCAGTAAGAAAACAGACTGACAGGCTGTGTTAGGTTAGGACAGCTGCTCCCGAGTTTTAACAGAAAGTGCAAATACACAAGCATGTCTCTCCTAAACAAAAACAGAAAGCATTCCAATTATTACTGAGGCATCAAAGTATTGTTCAGATTAAAATACGTTGCCTCTTCTAGCAACAAAAATCTACTGTCATCAAGAAATGGGACTAATCACATAACACTGTTGAGATCATATTTAATTGTCCCACACCCACATAAATCCCTTCAGATAGTCACATCCACATACAACTGGCAAATACCACTCTATATAACTGGAGCAAATTACTCTTGTTGCCCCAAAGTCAAGCAAAAAACCCACAAACCCTTATTTGACTTAAAGAAAGGGAAATAGGTAATCTACTGTTCATTCACGCATGAAGAGCAACAAAATGGGTAAATTCTTTAGCAAAACAAGGTTTCAACTTCTAAAAATACTATTCTAAAAAGAAAATGGTTTTACACAATTAGTCTTTTAAAACATGGACAAAATTCCTACTTTACAATTTGCAGACTTTAAGAAGCTGTGACAATGAACCCAGTTCTATCATATTACACATATTATTACACATCGTATGAAAGCAAAAGGAAATAATACTCACAGTACTTCTAATGAAAGTGAAACACTGATCTGCTTCTAAAACCACCCAAACTATTATTCTTTAAAATTTGCAGCTTAAACTAGTTTTATACATAGACACCCTCTAATGACTGAACAACCCCCCTGAATAAAGGTCGAAAACTTAACATCAGAGATCTAATACCAAATGATGATATTAACACCAGGGCACTTCAAAGGCTCTGGAAAGGGGGGCTCATCTCCACATCAGGAGAAGCAGGCGCCAGAGCGGGCAAGGGCACCCACCTTCAGCGGAGATGAGCGAGAAAACAACCTAGTCTGGCCAGCGGGAAAACTTTCTACAGGCACACGTTTTCAAAGCTAAGACTCGAGCAGAGCTTTCAGACGAGCTCTGCAGGCGCTCGGCCCCGAGCCCGGGAATGGCACAGGGGGACCCCCCTTGACCCCTCACCTTCGATGTTGAGCTCGAAGCAGACGTGGCAGAAGGAGAGCGTCTCCCTCTCGGTGCCCAGCTTGCACACACTGCACACGTTGTCATCGTCCAGGTCGATGCTCACGAACTGCTCCTCGTTCATAGTGCCCTGCGGAGAGGGCGGCAAGGTACGGCATCGTTATCCCGGGAGCCATCCTGGGAGCCGCCCCGGGATCAGCCCCCGCCGGGCCCCCGGGGCGGAGACAGGGCGGGAGCGTCCCGGCAAAGTTTTCCCTTCGGAGAAACTGAGGCCAGGCCGCACAGCACGGACCGAGCCTTCCCCCTCCCTTCCCCCGGGGACTGCCCCGTCCCGTCCCGTCTCGTCCCGCTCCCACGCAGCTCCACCATCGCTGCGCCCCTCCCGCGGCGCGGACGCCCCGCCACCGCCAGCCCCGCGGCAGCCCCGGCTGTACCCTACCCCCTGCCCCGAGCCCCGAGCCCTGCCCCTCATCGCACCCTCTCCCGCCCCGGCTCCGTGCCCGCTCTCCGCCCCGGCCGCGCTCCGCTTTGTCCGCCCGCGCCGCCGCTCCGGGCGCCGGCACCGCCCGCCGCTTCCGGCCGCCACCACGGCCCCGCCGGCGCGGGGGGGCCCCGCGGGCCCTGCGGCCTCTCTCCGCCGCCCCTCGGAGGCCGGGATCGCCCCGGAGCGGGGCGAAGCGGGACAGCCAGGCGGGAGCAGCGAGGGGATCCGGCTTTGCCGACCCTCACGGCGGGCACGGCAGCGCGGAGCGGCCGCGCTCCCCCCGCCCGCAGCACTTGGGCTCTCCCGCGCGGGCGGGGCGCGTGCGAGGGGAAGGTGGGCGGGCGGGAGCTGTCGCGGCGCTGCCGCTGTCGCGATAGGGGTTTTCTGCTGCGGGTTCCCCAGCGTATATTTACACTTAATTAGCTGGTCATGTATAAGGCAAGGGATCCCTGGGATCCCGGGTAATTAGGTTTTGTTAGGAGTGCCAAAAAAAAAAAAAAAAAAAGAAAAGGCGCAGAGTGACGGAATATCTATTCCATTCAGGAATGGAAAGCCAAACCCAGCCAGGTCTCTGCTTGTGCCTCGCAGATAAAGCCACAGCTGGCCCCAGGATCACAGAATGGCTCAAGCTGGAAGGAACCGCAGTGGACCACTCTGTCCCTTCTCCCTGCTCCAGCGGGGTCATCCCAGAGCACACGGCACAGGCTTGTGTCCGGAGGGTTCTGGAATACCTCCAGTGAGGGAGACTCCACACCCTCTCTGGGCAGTCTGTTCCCGTGCATGGCGACTGCACAGTAAAGTTCTTCCTCGTGTTTAGGTGGAACTTCGTGTGCATCAATTTCCCCCCGTTGCCTGTTGTCCTGTTGGTTGGCACCACTGGGAAGAGGCCGATTGTATCATCTGGAGAATTTCCGCCACTGACGGAAATTACGTACAGCACATTCCTTCATGTCAAAGTGGGGTTATTTATGGGAGACCTAAGTAATCTTCCAGAACCTCCTCGGTCAAAACATGTGTCTGCCGCTCTGATTGTTTCTTTCACTGTGTTTTCTTGTGGCGTTTCCTTGAATTTTGTCGAAAAGGATGGAATGCCATCCAGAGGGACCTGGGCAAGCTCAAGAAGCGGGACCATGGGAATCTCATGAGCTTTAACAAGACCAAGTGCAAGGTGCTGCATCTCGGTTGAGGCATCAATCCATGCTGGGGAATGAACAGATCCAGAGCAGCTCTGCTGAGAAGGACTTGTGGGTGCTGGTGGGTGAGAGGCTGGACATGCCCCAGCCATGTGCACTGGGAGCCCAGAAA
>JAYRBT010000001.1:12054536-12081816 GCA_036023395.1 Myiotriccus ornatus
CATGGACCTGTTGGAGCGAGTCCAGAGGAGGCCACCAAGATGATCAGAGGGATGGAGCAGCTCTGCTATGAGGGAAGGCTGAGAGATTTGGGATTGTTCAGACTGGAGAAAAGAAGGCTTTGGGATGACCTAATTGTAACCTTCCAGTATATGAAAGGAGCCTACAAGAAAAATGGAGAGAGACGATTTACAAGAGCATGTGACAGGACAGGGGAGAATGGCTTCAAACTGACAGAGAGTAGGTTTAGATTAGATATTAGGAAGAAATTCTTTACTGTGAGAGTGGTGAGGTACTGGAACAGGTTTCCCAGAGAAGCTGCCACTGTCTGTGGCAGTGTTCAAGGTCAGGTTGGATGGAGCTCTGAGCAATCTGATCTAATGGAAGGTGTCCCTGCCCATGGCATGGGGATTCAAACTAGATGATCTTTGAGATCCCTTCCAACCCAAACCATTCAATGATTCTATGAAAAAAGAAATCCCAGACTGTCCTAGGGAACCGTCCCTCACAGCTCTTAGGTAGTGAGTTGACTTTAGATTTGCTTCTGTTGGGGATGATGGAGTGTATTTAATCCCAAAGCTCCTTGAAAACTTCCTCAAACTGTTTCTACCACGGGGTCAGAATGGGATTTGTCAGAGGGGTTGCATTTCTTTGTCCCCTCATCGTCTGCTCTTTTGATATATATGAAGTATGGCAAAGGAGCAGCACCTTGACTTCACTGCAGATGCAGTATTAAGACAGAAAAAAGATGTCAGCCTGGGGTGGAAGATTTCAAAACAGAGAGACTGGACAAATGATGCTAGGGGTTTATAAAATCTATAATTATTGAAGTATTTTCCCCTCCAGAATCTGATGTCTATTGAGTCTCAACAGCCTATTGCCACAATGCAGCAGCAGCTGCTGTGAAATCCAAGGGCAAAAAAGTCATGAATCTTGCTAATAAATTACATGTGGGAGACAGTATATCTCTCTGTAACTGAGCTTCTTTTCTTGTCAAATATTGCTCTAAAGTATAGAAGTCTTTGCAGTAAAAATAGTGAAAGAGAACTAATGTTTCAGGCACAAATTTAATGAAAAATCCTAGCAAATACCGAGGTAAAGATTTTAAAATCTTAACTGCTGTGGTGTGGTTTATATGGAGACATACATAGACATTTCCTCCCAAGGCCCTTGGTTCATCAGTGAATGTTATTCTAGCTAACAGTTTACTGACACTGGAAAATTATTTTAGTAGTGAACAAATCTGTTTCTTTTTCCCTACTGAGTTTGCATTTTTTTTTTTTTTGTAGGGAGGCTTTGGCAGTGATCATGTTTCAGTAATTCCCAGTGCTTCACCTTCCCGCAGCTGCTTGATAATGTTCCCACACTGTTTTTCCTCTGTGTTTCAGTGTTTGTTAGATGACACAAGGGACTGGATCGCTGGTTTAAAGAAAGAGTGTTACTTCTACCTCAGATCAATTCACACTACTTCACAGTGCAGCCCTATAGGCATTGGTGGGAAGGCAGCTGAAGGGGTAATGTACAGATGAAAATGAGTACTTTGGACCCTGTATCGTGAAATCATGGCTGGAGCTTCATCAGGATCTCCACTCCAAATACCTAAATGTTACAAATGAAAGTTTGTGGCATACTTAATTCCAGTTTCCTGAGGAAAACATTTAGGGGTTCTAAAGCTAAAAGGCATTTTTTACTGACAAATACGGTGTTAAACAGGAGTGTAGGGAGAGGTGGGGTTTCTTGGGTGTTTTCAAAAATACTGCAGTAGAGATCCCCAGTGGAGATCGCAAATAGTATTGACACTGCTGAAATCTGTGTTGGTTTCCATGTATATATTAAAGGAGACCCAGGAAATGAGAGAAGTTTGTAAAAATTTTGAATTAGAAACTCAGTCTAGGTGAAGTAGGTCTGCCACCATGAAAATGTCTAAAAAGTAACATTGAAACCAACCTGACTTCTTTCTCTTCCCTCTCTACTTTTTTCCTCCTTCTCTCTCCTGGGCTTGGGGATATTTTTCCCCTCGGTAGGTCAGACGACTGGGGCTTTTTCAGGCACTCTGGCAGATCTTCATATTCCTCTGTCTACAGCCAATAAACACATGTATTTTCTCCAACTCTTTTGCATTTTTTTTGTATTACGATGTTTTTTTTCATAGTTTCTTCAACTTGTTGCTGTCCTTTTTTTTTAACAGATTTTTTGTTCCCACTTTCTCTAACCTTTCCTAGTTTATTTTGCCTTTCGCCCCTGAAAGACAGGAATAATTTGCTGTACCCCCTATCCTGTAACCCCTCCTCTATTTTGTGACCTTTTATCTCTTCTTAATCTCCCAGTCCTCTTTCAGCTTCACTCAGTAGGCAGCCATTGCTATAATGTACTGTTTGAAGTCTTTATTGAGTGGTCTACTGCCCTTAGTGGGTGGTATAAAACCTAACTGAAAAGAGGTAATTCCAGTTTCTCTCTCCCTGCCGTTTCCTTTTGGTTGGATCTGGTGATCCCATGGCTGCTGCAAGGTGAAATGAGTCACTGAGGTGATACAAAAGAAAAGAAAACAAAATTAAAAAGAAAAATCAAAACCTTTCTTGATCCGCTTGTTGAAATGTCAGTATGTTCAGCTATATCATTGCTAGATTTGGTGCAAGGGTTTTTGGGGTGGGAATGACCTTTCAACAGTCTGAAATGGCACAAAACTTCACATACCCACCAGTTTTATCTCTTGCTCCTAAACCTATTCCTTTATCTGGTCCCTTTGCTGTATCTTCCCTCCAGGCTGTGATCCCATGATTCTCTTTCTGGCAGCAGTGCCAGCTGGAATATTCCCTGCTTCTATCCATTTTTCACCCCGTTTTTTAAATTTATTTTTGTTGTACTCTGTGCTGGAAAGTAACCAGCATCAGTCAGATTTCTGTCCAGTTCACTGCATGGTTGCCCACACCTTCAAGAGAGCAGTGTCAAGAGTCAATTTAAGCCAACTGCATGAATATGTGGGTAAAGACAGCCTTAGTCTTTCTTCTCCTGCCTTCTTCTGTTTTTCTCTTCATCCTCTTGTGACTGTTTTTCTCCTGTCCCTTTCCTGCATGTCCCTCCTGTTCTGCCATATGAAACCACACAGTTTCTCCACTGCACCTTTCTGTGCCATATGAAACCACACAGTTTCTCCACTGCACCTTTCTGAGCAGTCCTGTCTGTGCTGTGGCACACCACCAGGCTTTAGCTCTTCTACCTTCTTTTTCTTCTCACACTCACTGAATTGTGTGCCTTCATCAAACTGAGGTCTTGTCCTGTGGAAGTTTGGTTTTGTTCATTTATCAGTGACAGGAGGTGTAGGGTTGTTCCTTGAACTCAGAGGACAGCTCAGCACCAGACTTGAAGAGACACTGCTAAGGAAAATTTTAAAGCTTACTACTGGTCTAATTCACAGATGTAATTTCAGTAAAGCAGCTAGAAAAGGATGGATTGCTCATTGGTTTTTTGGCTTCATGATTGGCCCCTGAAATTAAATACTGAGCTAGTGTGAAAAAATATTCTGTGGAAAGTCATGTCCTGTATTTTTTCAGGTTAGAAAAACAAATCTAATAGGCCACAAAATGAAGGAAGCTGAGCCAACCTAAAATTTACTCCTGAATCACAGCACACAAGGGTGGAGCACCAACAATTTGTGTCCTATAAACAAAGGCTTATAGCAGGTTGCTGGCTGCAGTGGATCAGAGACGTGATAGATCAGCATGTGGGTACTCAAACAAGTCGTGAATGGGAGACAGAGGAAGGGAGTGACTTCTCTGCCTTCATATTCTGGTGAAAGACTTTCTAGTAAGTAGTTTATCCTGATTTGCTATTCAGAAGAAAACACACAGGATTTCTTAATCCAGAACGTACTCAAGATTTCTTAATCCTACCAAGATCTCATTGATTAATTGTAATGATGAAATAATACTTAATTTCTAAACAGTGTTTATGCATTCCTTTTTCATCCATAGATTTAATATATCTTTTATAACTCCTCGTGCTCCTTTAATGATCAACAATTCTCCTTAAAGCTCTTTACACTTCTTCTTTCAAGGCTAATGGAACGCACTGTCTGCTGCCACAGCCTTGTTTCTGGCACAGCCTCATTTTCTTTCTTGATCATCACACGAGCTACAAGGTTGTGGATGTCTACACATCACACAAAGTGTTGTCCCAAACTGAGCATGCTTTCCTCCTGCCCAAATCTCAGTGCTCCTAATCGACCTTATTCTCCCCTGACTTCTTTGTATTGTCTGACAGTGCAAGTCATTCCATCATGTCCAAGATCAGGATTTCATACTGGCTTTTGTGTTTTGTCCAATGTGCCTTCTAATTCTTGGCTATTTTTCTTAAAGCAGCTGATTCTTGCTAGTCAGCTTTTAATCAGGATCTGTAATACATGCCCCGAAGCCCTCACATCTGTGAGCCCTGTCTCTTGTTCTCTTATCCATGAACTTGGCATTGACTCATATCTTATTCTGGTGATTCACAACTCTCTATCTCTATTGCTGTCCTGTCTTTTCACACCCAGTTAAAATCAGTACCTTTTCCCCACCTCCCTGAGGGCAGCTTATACTTGGCACGGCACATTCAGATCCTGTTGTTTTCTGTCACAAACCTCTCTTTCTCCCTTTTTTTTCCCTGTAAATGCCGCACTGCCCTTCCAGTCATTTAGGTCTTTACATTGAATAATGCTTGCAGCCTCTCTGGAGTTATACATGAAGAATGTGCCTATAGTATCTTGTTTCTTCCTGCATGTCAATTGAGAAATCCAGCCTTGTTGCCTGTGTCAGCGCCCCTGTCACTTCACACCTCAGCTACTACCAGCTTCTCTCTGCATCTCCTGCGACTTCCACAGTGTTCTCCGAAAGCTCATTCAGAACTGCACTGTGAGGATTATCTTCCTTGCTGACACAATGTCTATGCCTCCCTTCTGGCTTTCCGGTTCATCAGCATGAAAGGCAAACTCATTGTCCTCTTCAAAGGTTCTGATCAATTGGCTCTGCACTGACTCAGCTTTACTGTAGCGTTGAGCACCAGCCCCCACGTACTCTGTCAGTAATACTGGTCTTCACTGTCTCATTAGTGTATTTCTCACACAATCACCTTTGGCCTTTTTACAAAGTACCTCCTCCTTTGCTGGAAGTTCCTCACAAACTTTAAAGGAATTAGTTTGTGCTGTTAACTCGCCCAAGACTTATTTCTGCATTGTTGCCTGGAGCTGTTTCTCAGAGCTGAACATGTAAAGTTCAGTCATCGTGTTCTGTATCCTCCATTCTCTTCACCAACGCTATTTATCCAGTTGTTCTATTTTTGCAGCCTCAAAACTCCTGTCTTCCTTTTATTACAAATACTTATGCAGTTGTTAACGAGCCATATGGCTGCCAAACTGTGTTCTTCCGTAAACCATCTCAAGGAGTTTGCAGTCTCATGTTGCTTGAGTAAAAGTTTTGTGAAAATTTTGGCTAATTGGTATATAATATAATGTGATAAATTTTGGGAAGAGCTGCAGTGCCACTGGCTCCTCAAATGCGAGAGTCACTAAGTACCACAGAAAGTCCTGATTTTTGATAAGGAGAATCTTTGTGATAATATATTGTAACAACATCAACACAGGATTATGAAACCTACAGCGTTATGAGGGTTCTGTGATCTTTACTGGCTTTCTACATGTTGAAATATCAACCTGAATAGTGCACAATAAGGTAGTTACCTGTCTGAGAAAGCAGAGAGATATACATCACTATCTAATCTATAGATTAAGGTGCACTTCTGAAGTGTGTTGGTGTTTCAAAATCTTAGCAAATGCTCTATACTTACCTAGAAAACCAATAGCATTAGTTGTGCTATCAGAATACAGAGTACACTGTCCTAGTACTGTAGTCTTCTGTAGCAGCAAAAGCAAGGACAAAAGTACCCTCATACTACCATCTTCTCAATTTTTTTTATCCAAAGCTGTTCTTTACCACAGAAGGGGCTGATCCATTAAGTGGTCCCTTCCCCCATTTATTTCCTAGAGTAAAAATTCAATAGATTAAAAAAAGGAAAAAAAAAAAAAGGAAAAATCAACTGTGTAAAATTACACGAACTAAAATCCTTTAATGAAGGTTGTCAAAAATGAGTACCACCTTCTCCTTTGAATGACATGGTTTGAATTATTTCTTCTCTACCCTACTCTGGGTTTGGATGACAATAATTCTCTGAGTGGTAGGATTCCTCTGTGATGGTAATGCTTGCCTCAAGAAACACATACCTGCTTGAAGTGCCTGAATTGTTCACTGCAACACTAATTCCAATTAGTGCTGCAGCAGAATCATCCCCTTTGGAAACTCATCTATCCAGTGACACTGCTGCTACTTATACCTCTTGTTGCTGTCGCTGTTTATGTGTTTATACACACACACACACACACACACATATTTAAAAGTGCTTCAATGAAAAAAGTCAATAGAGCATCAGAGGGAATGCCCTTGCAGAAGCAAGCAGCACTGTGCAGCAATATGAAGGCTTTTTGTCTATGCATGTAAGAGACAGTTTTACTGCAGCATGGCTGTCAGGATCCCCTTGTCCAGGTTGTTAGCTTAGCCCTGCCTTCCAGCTCTGATGTGTGTGTTTTAGTGTATTTGCACTAACTGTGCATCCAAAAACCGCCTACATCAGCAGGGGGAAGAGATAGTGCCTCAGTGTTAGAAAAGACCATTACTAATTCAGGCTGGATGCCTGAACACTAGAGAAAATGGAAAATGAGGGAGGCAAACCCCATTTTAGGATGTGGGCTGTCAGTTTTAGAATCATCTGGGCATGGCACACTCTGCAGCAGTTCTGATCACACACACAGTCATGGACCAGCCAAGTCAGGAAGTTACCTCAGAATATTTCCTGGTCTAAAACCTGCCCAGAGCAGATCAGCCAGTTGGTTCCAGCTTGTACTGGTGCATAGGGTTATTCCTCCAGGAGTGCAGGACTTTGCACTTTTCTGTTGAACTTTGCAAGGTTCCCATCAGCTTATTTCTCCAGCCTATCAAGGACCATCTGAAGGGCAGTACACCCCTCCCACTTTTGTGCCAACAGCAAACTGGCTGAAGATAGGTTGTCCCATCGTCCAGCTGGCTGTTGAAGATGTTGAATGGTGTTGGCTCTGCATCAGCCCCCGAGGTGCACCATTAGGTGTTGGTTTCCAGATGAACTGCTGCTGATCACAATTTTTTGAGCTCAGTTCCATCACTTTTCAGTCCACCTCATATACTTTTATCTGGTCCATATTTTATCAGTTTCCCTATGGTGATGTTTTCAAAGACTGTGTTGAAAACCTTGTTGAAGTCAAGATAAAGAACATTGCTGCCTGTCCACTGAATTAGTTATTTTATTAAGGAAGACTTGATTTTTCCCTTCATAAAACCTTGCTGGTCCCAGTCACCCTCTTGTCCTTCATGCGTTTGGAAATTATTTCCAGGATGAAATGCTCCATCATCTTCCCAGGGATCAAGGTGAGCTTGACCAGCCTTTAGTTCTCTTCATGCTCCTTATGGCCCTTCTTGAAGATAGGGGTGACATTTGCTTTCTTCCAGTTCTCAGAAAACCCTCCTGATTGCCACAGCCTTTCAAAGATGATTGAGAGTGGCCTCACAGTGACATTGTCCAGCTCCATCAGCAGTCATGGGTGGATCCCATCGGGTTACAGGGCCTTGGGTGTGTCCAGGTGGATCCCATCAGGTTGTAGGGCTTTGGGTATGTCCAGGTTGTTTATATGCTCTCTAACTTGACACTCTCCTCCACGGAGGGTTAAGCCCTCCTTGCTCCAAACTTTCCCACTAGTCTCCTGGGCCTGGGATTCCTGCAGGCTGGTTTTTATTGTTAATCCAAGGCATTGCATACCACGGCCTTTTCCATGTCGTGGGTCACCAGATCCCTTGCCTCATTAAGTAACGGACCCACATTTTCCCTGGCCTTCTTTTTGTTCCTGATGTACCTGTAGGAGCTCTACTTGTTGCCCTTCACATCCCTCACCAGACTCAATTCCAGATGGTTGTTGGGTTTCCAAAATCCATCCCAGAGCATACTAGATTTCTGACTATCTTATTGATTCAGTTTATTAGCCTCTGAAAAATACAGGTGGTGCCCCATGCAGCTGCCCAAAATACACGTTGTCTCTAATAAACTTAATGGAAAGCAAAGGCTGTGTTTAGTTGTGTCTTTTTACTTAATTAAAGTGAAAATGACACATCACTGTATGTGCAGGCCGAGCCTTAATCTACAAAGACTGTCAGTTAGTATTAGGCTCCTTATTGACAGTGGCCTAGTTTCCATTGATGGAGTCATTAAAAGTTTTAGTCCACAAAGTCAGGAAAAAGTAGTGGCTGATAGTCCTGAACTGAAATAAGGAAAAAAGAAAAACAGCTCAAACCCAACCTGTTTTGTTAATCCATCCATGTACATGAAAACAGCACAGCAGGATTGGGGAACTAATCCCATTTCAAATCAGATGCCTGCTGGTTCCATTTAATGAGCATAATGTCTGTTTCTTTTTTAACCCTAAAATAACTTCATACATATAACAGCATTTTTTTTTTAAATTAGTATATTTTTTATCTGTTTTGATAAGGTACTTGCTTCTATAACTGGATCAAAAATGGATTGCTAACTACCATTTTTACTGCCAAACCACATGCTGAACTTCATTAATATGGAAATACCCAGGAAATGGAATTAGCAGAGTTTCTGAGCATTGGTACTAATAAAATTTCCTACAGATTGTACCTTGTGAGTAAACTCTGGTGTGTAGGATGGAATAAAGTAATGGAAGATTGTCTTAGGGCTGAGACACTAAAAACATCTCTCTTCTCACACATTTCTAGTACTCAATGAATATTTTATACTTTCACACTGCACTTTTTTCCTGTGTAGAGGCACTGTCAAGATCTCTTCACCCTAAATGCCCACTTTCATTAAATTTGAAAAAAAAGAATGTTGAGACTTTTGTCTCCTGCCAAATAAGGCTGAAATTGGAGAAAGGTCTAAAAACTATTAACAGAGGTCGAGGAGGGGCATTTTTCATTATTCTCTCCCAAGGGCCATGTCAGCAGAATGAGTGAGTGTGTCGTGTACCATTTTAATTTAGTAATGTTTACATCCCTTGATACCAGTGCTCTCACAGAGTCCAGGATAATGAAGAATCTGTGATCCAATTCTATTGATTATCAATATAGCTTGATACTGGTCTGGTAGCTGTATAACAATATTAGGGGAAATAAAAATATATTTATATAAATTGTGTTATTACATGTAAACATCAGCTATTATCCTAGTACTGCTTTTTTTCTCAGCGTCTACTATATTGTTATTAATTTTCTGTCTGCTTCATAATTCCTGGGAAAAAATATCCTCATTCCCCAGAATGTCTTTATCTTAGATGATGTCTAGAAATATGTTAAAATAAAATAGAAGATGTTAAAATGGGTAGAGAATTAATTAAAAAATTGTTACCTACATATACAGATGTCTATGTAAGCAGTAATAGTTTGTTCAACTTCCTCTTCAGCCCTAGACATCCTCATCACCCTCTCTTGGTTTATTTGTTTAGATTTCAAGCCAGGGCAGCCTGTTCATGTTTACAAGCAGCCAAAAGAATCCCCTCAATAGCAAAATATTTGCAGTAGCATATTTGCAAACTACATGATGTCCTAATAAGACCTGATGTCATGAATAGGAAACTTGTGACAGTAAAGATCAGTTAAATAAGGCCAGTGCATTCAATTGCTTCACCACATAATTGTCAGCAGACCAATTCTTACATTTGGCATGCGTTTAAGACTTTGCATCTCGGGATCAGTAGCTTGCGTAAAGATATTTATGATCATCCCAAATCATTACTAGTTTTCCATGTAGTTTGATTCTTCCTTCTTCCATGCAACAGCTTAAAAGGCAAAGTGTTTCAGATGGACGAATCTGACTGGACATAACAATCCTCCATGTCACTATGATATACATTACAGCATCGAGAAAAGAATAAAAGTTTGCAAATGCTGTGTTGTGATTATCAGAAGACTTAAAGGTGGCTGGAACTATGGGAGATTTCTACCTGTAAATATATATGTCACACGTAAAGATGTATTTCAGTAAACAAAAGCTATACTCTGTGGACCAGAGCGGCCGAAAGGACAGACAGCACAGGAGTGCTGACCTACTTGAGCAAGCTGTGCAGTGACAGGCATGCAGCTCTGGCTCTATTTCAGTAAAACAGTATGTGACCTCCCAAATCAGAATGCAATTGAAAACATTAAATGACCAGGCATGTCTTTTGGCAATGCAGTTATTAACTTTTGACTTTATCTGCAGCCCACAAGGCCACCTCTTACATCACAGTGATGCAATGCCTACTAATTGAAAGTCAATTTTGTGCCAGCCAAGGGCACTGGCTGGAAAAAGCAGACACAAGTGTGTGCAGAGGGGAAGATATTTTCATTACTTCTTCCTCTGACTCCCTGACTCTACCTGCCATTTCTCTTTGCTACTCTTTATCTCTCCCACCAGCCCACACAGAAAAAACCCTTAAGGCATAGCTTTATTGGGAAGTTAAAAAAAAAAAAAAAAGTGGATTCATATATTCTGGCCACAAGGAATGGGCTTACTTTTAGAAACTATTTGAAATTTTTTCCTTAGGATGTTTCTTGGCAAAGTAAACTAGTGAAGAGGTGTGCCAAATAGCACTCCTATTCGTTTTTTGAAGGCAGAGGTAATAACTGTCTTGATGAAATCTTGAAGACCATGAAAAAAGTCTGAATGAAACTTCCCTTTCGGTGCAGGTTTACTTAGATCCTGTTTATATTCATAAGACATATAGGATTCAGATCTAACGTTTCACAAGTCTGCCAGATGATCTGTCAGCTTTTAATATTTCTGGTTAGTGCTTTTTTAAAAAAAATCTATTTCACTCATTCACCGATATATTTATCTAGGACATATTTTTGTACCAGCTATAAAAATCCTAGCAGAAAAAGATTGTTGACCTGGAGATTTTCTGGATCTTAAGCATTTAGAAGTCTATTTCATAAGTAGAATTAAATTATTGCTGAGTGTAGGAGAGGCCAAGGCAGCATGTTTTGCATGTAACAGGATCCTGAAGGTAGCTGTTCCTGACAGCTCACATTGGGAAAAGCACCCAAGAGAAATTAATGCCAAAATTTAGGCATTAATTTGGCATTATGCCTAGTTATGCCAAATTAATAATGCCTGACTGAATAGAGGTAGGAGGAACCAAAATTATTAGAAATTAGTTGGAAGGACTCATAAGATATAGCTGGAAGAAAGTGAAAATCACAGTCCACTACTGGGAAGTGACTTCTATCATGAGTATCCCAAATTTTGGTGCTACCATATAGTCATACAGCCTGCTCACATAAAACTTCATGAATTCAGTGGGAAGATTTCTATTAATTTCAGTGGGTTTTGGCCCAAAGGGTAGCAGTCCATTCAATTGTTATCTTTCTCAGTTTTCTGTGTGCTCTCTCACAGGGATGTGCGGAAACTTCCTGTTTCTTGCTGCAAATCACCTGACTGCTCAACCAGTGTGTTAATGCTCACCTGGCTGCTCAACCAGAAAATTGGACCAAATCTAGAAAACTGAGGTGGTTTATCGTACAAAATGCAATGAATAGCGATATCCAAAGCTGCTTTATAGGTGTAGCAGACACAACACTGATTCACATGTCATGTAAGCTATGGAGAGCTCCAGATCTTCTACATCTCAGTAGTGTGACTTTGGCTTATCTTTACATTTCAGAGCATGAGTGAGGCTTGTGAGTATTGTATTTTTTGTCACTTTCTCATCTCATAACTATCCTTTACTTTCTTTTGGCTTGTTACAGAACTTGTCACCTGAGGATGAAGTTCAGCAAGGGAAGTGTTAACATCAAGGGGATCCTACCTGACTTGCATGCTGATGTTAATGAAGCTGTGAATTGTGTCATATTAGCCTCATTTGCTTCCCATATGCTTACTCTCATTTTCTCCTCTGAAGCTGCAACTCCATTTTCGTCTTCATTTGTATGCCCAAAATGCAGCCAGCTTAATTACCAATTATAACCATACTCATTTAAAAGCTAAATCAACTGGAAACAATGCTAGAAAGTGTCTCCCTTGAGGAGAACTAAAGACTTTGTGTTAATTTTCTTCACATATTTTGATTAGTATAAAGCACTGTGTAACTTACAAGTTAATCTCCCCAAATGATGTTAATTTTAAATCAAGATGACACATGGATACTCATGGGATGACAGTCAGAGCAACCTGCCTTCTCTTCCTCCTTCAACTCTGACCTGCTGTGCAAAATTATCTCTCCCTGGGAAACTGTCAGTGAAGCTCTATAGCACCCAGCTCTGCCAGCTGCATTTTATTTATGGCCACCTTTTCCTTCTTTATTTCTTAACTGTCTGACTTGTGCTATTTCCTCGGGTTTGGAAGCCCCTTGTGATTCTCCTCATAATGCATTTTCTTCCATCCTAGGAAATGAGAACTCCATAAACTTCCAGGTAGGTTCCATGGGACCCATGGAAGGCATAATAGCTGTTTGGCTTGATATACTGGTGATTGCCACAGAACATGCCTCCAATCAATACTGCAAAACTCTCAGACTCTCTTTAGCTCCTGAGTGAATTTACAGTTCCTGGTGACAATCTCCATTACTGCAATAAAGGCCAGAGGAACTATGAGAAGTGAAAACTAGATTTGGAAAGTTGTCAATGTTATTTATGGAATATTTGCATGCCATAATTTACTGTTTGGAATGTGTCAGCCTCTGCATATGGGAGATTGAAGACATGTTTTCCAGCTGTTCTTTTTGGCAAATCAAAAACTACAAGGTATTGAAAATTCTGTGCTTTTTAAATAAAAATAACAGAAAATACAGTGAATGCTTGGAAATGAGTGTAATGCTCATACAGTGATGAGCTTGGTGCATTTTACATTGTGTGAACACAACCTAAGACTGAAGTGGTTGTTGTGTGCCCCACACATGCATGGAAATACTTAGTCTCCATACAGTACCACTTGTACCCATCCTTCATCTTCTCTTGAGAATGAGAAGTCCCAACTTGCATCCATCATGGGAAAAAATGAACAGAAAGCATTCACAGCTCCCCCATCTCCTATGGTTCGTAAAGGTTTTAGCCTCTGACTCTGAACCAGAAAAGTCCTGGTTCCACTTCCCATTTCATACACCTAGAAATGACTAAACATAACTTCACAATAACATGTTACTCTGCATTTAACAATCCTTCTGGTTTGTCCCTCTGATTATTTGACCTGTAAGTGTTTTATGGACCTCCTGTCTGGCTGTGATGGCTTTGCAGTTATTCCAGGCAGAATTAGGATTTTGCCCTACAT
This sequence comes from Myiotriccus ornatus, assembly GCA_036023395.1. Taxonomy (NCBI): domain Eukaryota; kingdom Metazoa; phylum Chordata; class Aves; order Passeriformes; family Tyrannidae; genus Myiotriccus; species Myiotriccus ornatus. The sequence continues at coordinate 12,067,915 of JAYRBT010000001.1, forward strand.
GTCTCTCTTCCTATTAATTATACTGTCCTTTCTCTGAAAGTATGAAGGCAAGCTTTTGTTCTGTTCAGGTTGCAGTAGGAAGGCCTGAGGGGATATGATTGCCTGTTTTCAGGACACTGAAGAGATGAATGTAAGGGAAAAACCTCAAACACTGAAGAATGGTGGAGATGTAAAAACAAACGTATATAAACTGGCACAGTACATTTCAGGTTGAAACTGAGTATAAAGTTCTAATCAGAAAAAAAAATTACTTAAAGCAGTGTGATGAGAAACCTAGACAGCTTTCAGATGAGTTTCTCAAGTTTATGGAAGAAGTTATATAAATACCTGTGAGAGCAGAGTGTTGGATTCAGTGACTAAAGTTTTCCATTCTTTTCTTATTTCTGAGGTCATTTGTCCTTAACGTCATCATGGAAGGATATAAATTTATTGCAGTGAGTCCAAAGGAGGGCCACTAAGTTGATCAGAGGGATGGAGCACCTCTCCTGTGAGGAAAGGCTGAGAGAATTGGTATTGTTCAGCCTCGAAAAGAGAAGGCTTTGGGGTGACCTAATTGTGGCCTTTCCATACCTGAAAGGAACCTACAGGAAAGATGGAGAGAGACTATTTATGAGAGTCTGTAGTGACAGGACAAGGGGGAATGGCTTCAAACTGAGAGAGCATGAATGTAGATGAGATATTAGGAAAAAATTCTTTACTGTGAGGCTGGTAAGGGGCTGGCACAGGTTGCCCAGAGAAGTTGAGGATGTCCCACCCCTGGAAGTGTTCAAGGCCAGATTGGACAGGGCTTTGAGAAACCTGGGATAGTGGAAGGTGCCCTTGCCCATGGCAGGGGGGTTGGAACAAGATGATCTCTCAGGTCCCTTCCCAACCCAGGCCATTCTGTGATTCTGTGATCGTGTCATACATACATAAAACACACAAATGGAGATGAAGCAATATATGTTTCCCTTTCACCAATTTTTCTTTTTCACATTTCTGCCTTGTTTTTCTCATACCACCTGACATTTTTATTTAATTCTCAGTTTCTGGGATATATGTGACATTGTTTTTACTTTTAGCCAAAGGGCAGACTCACAAAATCCTAATGAAAAGCATGAGTGCACTTCACTAGTTGAAAAACTGACAGTCAAGAAAAAAAGAAAAAAAAATTTTTGACTGTATCTAGATGGGGATTTTTCTCTGAAGATCTACAGAGGGGCTTAAAATATTGGTTTTGAGGGAATTTCCGCTCTGGCAGTTACCAAAAGGAACTTACTCTGGGGAAGGGCTGGTACTTTTGGAAACACTTTGTGAGAAATTCACATTATTCATCTCTCACATTACGCTGGAGGTGGTGGTGTGGTTCACTAGTCACCTTCTGGTCTTCTATTTTTTTAGCATGGAGAAGGCAGCGCTGTAATCCATGCATGGAGTTCGGCACACAGTGTTTCAGTATGATTTGAAATAACACCTTTACAGGGGTTTTGCAGCAACACTGGCATTACCCTCAGCCGTTCTTCACTCTGCAACAGGGCTTGGATCATCTCTCTACTTAGTGATTTCTATAAGCTTTCTGCTTCACGGTACTCAGCACCTTGTATGAGGATTAAATTCTGAGAGCACAGCAGGTGTGTCCCTAAGTTTAGCAGCTCTATTAATAGTGTTTTCCTGTGTGCATAACACTGCAATTGTCACTCACACTGTCTTCCTCCAATTCTGCATGACATCAGGATGGGGGCATAATAAACATCCTTTTATGAGTATGGACTTCTGGGTGAAATGAAAATTAATTGCCTAAACAGCATCACACGGAACTAAACAAACAAAAAAAGCTTATGAAGGAAAGTTAAAGTTAATGATTCCAGCATCAGGAAACTCTGAGACGAATTTTAATATAACATTACATTTTATTTATTTATTATTCTATTTTAAAGTGACAGATTTACATCAAATTGCCAGAGAAAGTGATGTAAAAAGTTCAGCAAGGCAGATTTTCTACATGATGTAGTGAGTAAAATTAAGAACACAGAAGCGATTTTGCATTTCAAAATTGGTCATTAACTTCCAGTTAACTGTGCAGTTAATAGGTAGTGTAAGTTACTAGAGTAGATAGACCAACACAACTGTTAATTTTTTTCTGAAGCTGGTGAAGTGCAGACTGTGGTAAATGATTTTGAGGCAAAGAACTGCAGCAAGAGACAAAAACCTGCAAATCTTTTTTCAATTAATGTATTGTGTACAGGAAACGTTAACAGTGATGTGTTTGGTAATACCTCTTTGCAAAAGAAATTCTTGCGGACCCGTGGAAGCAGCTTTTGTCATTGTGCAACCTACTTTAGTTCTAGATCAGACACAGGTGATGGAGGGAAAGGCAGCAGAAAACAGTCAGCAGAGCTCAAAACAGGAAATCTTCTGTGCATGGGCCACATACTTGCCCTCTGAGGAACCTTTACAACACCTCAGCAGTGTGAAAAAAAAATCAGTAAAACTGAAAATCGGGTCTGCTTTTTCAAACTGTATTTGCTGCTTAAGGGGAGCGATATTCTATTGGTTTAGACCAAGGTGACATTTGAACAACTTTCTTCACAGCAGAGGTGAGGAAACATAATCTGTTTTAGATAAAAGCTTAGATTTTCAAGCACCCCTTTATAAGAGGGAATTAAGTCTGCAGCTAATTTTACTGCAGCTAAATTAAAGAAAATGAGAGGCTCTGTCTTTTAAAACGGAGGTTTGCTCAATTTTTTTTCCCTGTAGTGGTGACATAACATTTACATTTCCACAGAAAATGAAGTAGATCTTGCCAGAAGACCAGCCACACAGGGGGCTCATTCCCAAAGCTGATGTCTTATTTTTCTTTCCATCTGCTCCACAGGGAACTTGAGGCAAGCTATTCTTAATGTCTTACGAGCATCATCGTTTCTTGAAATCAAATGTGCTTTTCATTTCCTTTTTTAAACAGGAAAGATCTTATTGCTACCTGTCATGGCTTCTTTGCCACAGCTGCCATTACGGCTTTTAATTGGTAATTCACTAGTTTTGGAGATGAGGTTTTAGAGCCTATAAAACCACAGGGAGCTCACTCTTAGTCTAAATGGACCTTTTGAGGATATGGGAAGACTCGACATGTTACTCACATCTCACAAAAGGCCATGAAAAGCAGCGTCTATTACTTTTAAATAGTTTCACAGTCAACTGCTCTTTCCCATAATTATGTTTATTTCCTATTAGTCCTTAAGTACATTCCAGATAGGAAATTAAGTGCCAAGGAAACATTCAGCTTTTTTCTTCCAGGGATCTCTCCCAGACCAGTTCCTTTGCCCTCGTGTTCCTAAAGTGTTTGTACAGCTCCCTCAGTCTCTGTGAAGGATTAACATAAAAATCCGTATTAAGGGACAACAGATCTGTCTTTCAATTATGGAAATGGGATCAGTAGGATGCAGTTGCAATGCCCTCCTGATTCAGAGGTCTCATGAAGGGCGGAGCCTTTGGTGAGCTTTTTGCCCATGGCTCTTCCCCAGGTGACTGATTATTGGTGATGCCTCCCTTTGGAATACTCACCTGGCAGTGGCATGACATGGAAAAGGACTTTTTACAAGGTCATGTAGTGACAGAACAAGGGGGAACGGCTTCAAACTGAAAGGGAGTGTTAGATTAGATACTAGGGGAAAATTCTTTACTGTGGAAATGGTGAGGCACTGGAATAGGTTTCCCAGAGAATCTGTGGATGTCCCATCCCTGGAAGTGTTCAAGACCAGATTGGATGGAGTCCTGAGCAACCTGGTCTAGTGGAAGGTGTCCCTTTTACATGGCAGTGAGGTTGTAACTAACTGAGCTTTAACATGCGTTCCAACCTAGCCCATTCTAGGATTCTGTGTGTCAAAGGGAAGATCCCACTGCCTGATAGGGAGCAGCAAACAGCCAGTGAGTGCAGTGGGTCAGCTACAGAATGGCTAAAAGCAGCTCAGGCAATGGGAGGTTGAGCTTATGGGAGGTGTGCCTTCGGTGTCTGGGTGTGAAAAGAAGACAGGCTTGCTGGCTGGGCTGAAGGCAGGGGAGGTTATGGGTGTAGGATCACTGGAAGAGGAAGATCAGTTGCTGTTTCCATTGACTCTACTTAGAGTGTGATCATACTGGATACACAAGCTCTTACATACTGCAGTGCTTCCCTGTGTTTCAAAACACCTCTGGCCACACCTGAACCTCCAGAGCCTTTTCTGGGCTTTAGTAGCCTGCCCGCAGTCCTAAAGCAATCTGGGGACAGCTCAAGGCTTTTCCTGCTGTTTCTTCCCTGGGCATCCTACATCCCTTTGTATTTTAGGCCCTTTGTCAGGCTCAGACCTGACCTGTGTGGTCTGGTTTATAACCAAACAGGTGAAAAAACAGAACCACAGAATCACAGAATATGCTGAGTTGGAAGGGATCCAGAAGGATCACTGAGTCCAACTCCCAGCCCTGCACAAGACCATCCCCAAGAGTCACCAGTACCTGAGAGCACTGTCCAAATGCTTCTTAAACTCTGTCAGGCTTGGTGCTGTGATCATTTACCTGGGGAGCCTGTTCCAGCAGCCAACCACTCTTTGGGTGAAGAACATCTTTCCAATATCCGACCTAAACCTCCCCTGACACAGCTTCGGGCCATTCCCTTAGGTTCTGTCACTGTCACTCACCAGAGAAAAGAGTTTGGTACCTGCCCCTCCTCTTCCCCTCACAAGAAAGTTGTAACTGTGATAAGGTCTCCCTTTAGTCTCCTTTGGACTGAAGAGACCAAGTGCCCTCAGCTGCTCCCCCCGTGGATCTAGTCTGAGTGAAGTGAGTGCAGGTGGTCCAGTAAGTTCTGCAGTTCCCAGGGGAAATCTCGGATGTTGTGTGGCACCTCTGTGAAGTCAGGGAGCAGCACCTGCAGGTGAAACAGAAGGGCGTGGCTGACTAGGAACCGGCAAACACTAAATGTAAGGAAATGTGAGGAGAAGGGCTGCAGTGACTTTTCTTGCTGTTCTGTGTCTCATTTCCATGCCTCTGAGACCTCTGTTAGACATTGCTTTCTGTTTCGTACTCAGGCTGGCTTCCTAATTTTGCCAGCCTTTTAAATGCTTTTTTTTTTCCCCACAGAAATTCACTTTCAAATGGAATATATATATATATATATATAGAACTATGGTAAAGAAAACAGGCAATTCACAAAGGAAATGAACTACTTCCCTTTCTCCACGTTACCTTGTTTTCCAAAGACAAAAGATTTCAGTGACTGTACCGCAGTGTAGTGGCTTCATAAAAACACTGTTACTAGTAACTGGCCTCAGCAACAGGGTTTGTACTGATTTTGCAAGAGTCGGGATGAAGGTGTGTCAGATTTTGTTTAAACTTTTCTCGGCCTGCCTGGAACTTTGTCTTTACATGTTTTAAACGTAGCAGCAATCTTTCTAATGACCAGGCAGCTACGCCCATGCTTTTCGTCCTTGGTTATCTTTGTATGGTTTGACTGTAATTTTGCTGAGATAGTAGTCAAAAGCAGTTATTCTGCACAAAACAAGGTATTTAAGACTAACACAAAGAAATGACAAAACAGCAGAGAATTTGAGAAGTGGAGAAGAGGACACTGATTAGAGCTGCACAAGGGTGGGATGGTCAGAGTTGGGGCACAGGGTGTCTGTGGAGACCCCAAGATTGTGCACATCTCACCCAGCAGATTTGGAGCTAAACTAAACTGGTTTTAGGATAACGATAAGCACATAGGAAAACTATGTAAAGCACAGAGTATACAGTAAATTAAAATGTGTCATGAGCTGCAGATCAGTGAAGAAAAAGCAAGTTTGAAAGTGTTAGCGAACATGTAAAAATGACCCTGAGCTGATCCTAAGAGGAGGAAAACGACACCATCAACATCAAACTCTTCCTGCCAAAGGAGTCAGAATACTGATGGCTCAGTATACCCCTCCACTCAGACTGAAACCACTGACCTTGTGAATCAGAGGGGCAGTGGCAGGGGAGAACAACACCAGAAAAAAAAAAAAAAAGTAGATTTTAAAAGTGTGTTTATAGAATTTTTAACTGTATTACATTATTATTATTATTATCATCATCAAGCAACTACTAACTGAGACCAAAATGAAGAAGTCTCAGTTAGTGTATAGTGTTGAAGTCTCAAATATATAACACTTGGAGAAAACCAGTGCTCAAGCAGAAGGGAGACCTTAATTCTCCCACTGAGGAAAATGTAAGAGAACAGAGGTGTTATCTGTTTCTTTTGACAGCAGTCACTGCACTGATGCAGCACACCTGGACTGGCACAGGGAACCGGAAAGAAATGGGAAAGATGCCGGGGCTGTGATAGTAAAGAGAGATTATTTGAAGAAAAAAGACATATTTCTGTAGGTAACTTGGCTTGAAAGTTCTCTTGGTCATGGAAGCACTGTTCTCATGACACTTTTGGATATTACTTTACATCACATTAAGTCATTTAACTTAAGAAAAAATTCCTGTAATTTCAGTGAAATTTCAGTTCAGGCCCTGGATTTGCAGGAAGCTCAAAGACATTTTAATTTACAGCATCAACTATATGGATTTTATTTTATGTAACCCCTTGTGTTTTTTTCTTAAGATCAAGAACTTTTGAATATAACAGAGTCATTGACTTGTACCCTTTGATTTCAGTGACTTTATACTCATGCCATAATATTGTTTGTGATTCATTTTTTTAAGAAAACTAATAATGTGATGAGGGCATTTCCTTAGGAAACCTGCAAGTACATTTCAGCAAGGATGCTAAAGAAAAGAATATCCTTTAAGTTTAGCTGAGTGCCCCAATTACTGTAATTTTTGTAATTACTTTTTTCTCTTTTGATATTGAAGTAGATTAATTGCAATTTCTCCTCATTGAAACAGTGGGAAGAGTAAAATTTCACATTGAGGATAAACTCTCTTCACACAGCCGCAGCATGATCCCAGAGCCTGAAATTCTGAGGGCAGGATTTTGCTCTGGTGTTGGAAATACCACTGGAAGTGTTTGCAATATTATGCCCGTGCAGAAATGAAAGTCACTTATCAGGAATTTAGGTCTCAGTGCCAATGAGAAGCCTTCTGCAGGACTGTAGGAGTAGTCCTTAATCTCCTACAAGGACAGGATAATGAGCCCTATCTATCCGATGAGTTCAGCAGCAGCAGGCCTAGGCCCAGAGTCCCTTGGCAGAGAGAGATACTAAATTGATTTCTGTGCTTATGTCAAATAGCCTCATTTGATTCCAGTGGGGATAATTTTTCATTCAAGCAAAGATCTTGGCTTGAATGCAAATGTTCCTTCATAGGCATTCAATGAATGAAGGCACAACGATGCACACACGGCCTTCGTTAGTTTCTTTATTACTAATCATCTAGCAGAAGATACACGAATCTGTTTTGACTTGTTCTCATGCAAGGATGTCACCATAGCAAAAATGATGCAAATGCAAGCAGAGCTTGATCCAAACTACCCATAGAATTGTTTTGGACTGTGTAGTACATTTGGAACGTTACCGCTCTCGGGGTTGAACATTGCTCACTTGCTGTTGGCATAACTAAATTACATTTCGGCCATTCAGGTACGTTATTTCTGCACTGTGAGTTACCTTCCAGTATATTGCAGCTGTGATTAATCTGGAGAGAAACGCAGGACCTCTGTAAAAAGGATTAACTGTGGTGTACCTGACAGCAAAAGCAAAGTGCTCTTTCTCAGAGAAAGCACTTATCAGATCTCATAAGAGGGAATATGTTACAGCATCCAGGAATGGCCAAGAGCTGTGATAAAGCTACATGCTAAGGGAGAACCTGTCTGTGCCCAATGTGCTTAAAAAAGAATGATAAATCTCTTTTTTAGATCCATTCAAAATTTCCTGGTGTGAATGCACTATTCCAAGGGTATCTTGGGCAAAATTTATAAGCAGAAGAAATATATTAGACCTGGAGAGTTTATAGGTGTGGGATTTAGGACTTTTTTTCCCCTAGCCATATCAGTACATCTGAAAAAACCTGGCTTCTTCTTTGTGTCATTATTGTTATTATTATTATTGTTATTATTGTTATTATTATTACTTCAAAGAAGTTAAAAAGTAGAAACATAAAAGTGCATCTGATTGTACAACATGTAGTAGTGCAACATGTAACCTTGAGGGCACCTGTTCTCTCCCAGAAAAATCACAATCCAGAGCTGGGATTTTAGGCTTCCTCTGTGGTGCATGGGAAGAATTAGATACACAAGATGATACCATTGTGTGCAGAGCAGAAAATGGATGCAGAAAACACTGGAAAATGAGTGGGTCTGCTCTTGTCTTGGCCTTAAACAATTTATTCTGTGTTTCACGGGTCTGATTCTTCCTCTTCAAGCTCTCTCCAAGGTCTCTACTTTATGAAGAAGAGCATATTATATAAAGTGCACATAAGGAGATACAGTTAAGTTTCTTTCATTTAGTAACCTGATATTTAGAGTTTTCACCAAGTTAACAAAAGAAATAGAATAATTTTCTTCCTCTGCCTGAGAGGTTCTAGATCTGTAACTTTCACCTCTTGCAAACCATTTAACTATCAGATGAGTTCAGAACAGAGGATCTTTACTGCCTCTCCTTGAAAAGGCTTCAAATTGCAGGAAATTAGAACAAATGTAGGAATGTATTTATCCCAGTAGAAGGAGACAGTTTCAGAACACTTTCCTGCATGGAAGAAGATACCTGAATTTCATAGAATCATAGAATCATAGAATAGATTGGGTTGGGAAAGACCTCCAAGATCATCGAGTCCAACCCAATTCTGTGTGGTACCTCTTTGATATAAACCATATAAATTGTAAATTAAACTGTGCCTCAAAGTGATGTGCTTTGTATGCTGTGAGATCAATCACTTTATGTCTGGCAGCTGCGGGAAGGAGTGGAAAACCACATCACAAAATGACAGAATTGTTGGGGTTGGAAAGGAATCTCTGCAGATCATCCAGTCCAACCCTGATGCCAAGGCAGGGTCACCCAGAGCAGGTGACATGTCCACGTGGGTTTGGATTGTCTCCAAAGAGGGAGACTCCACACTCTCCCTGGGCAGTTCCAGGGCTCTGCCACTCTCAGTGTAAAGAAGTTCTTCCTCATGTTGAGAAGGAACTTCTTGTCTTTTAGTTTATGGACATTACTCCCCATCCTGTCACTGGGCACCACTGGAAACAGTCTGACACCACTCTCTTGGCACCCACCTTTGAGATATTTGTATGCGTTACTGAGATCCCCTCTCAGTTTTTTCTTCTCAAGACTAAACAGGCCCAGCTTCTGTAGTCTCTGCTCGTAAGAGAAATGTTCCAGGTCCCTCATCATCTTTGTGGCCCTCTGCTGGTATGGTTTAGGCACCTTTGGAATCAGGTACCCTGGTGCTTCAAAAGGCTATTGAGCAGAGAATGTAAATTTTATTTATATTTCTCTTAGGTGTCAACATACCTACTTGTATCATCTCTTGAGCCACAGTTGATGTTCCACTTTCTTCAGCATCCTCAGCTGAAGTGTCAAATCCTGGCTCTGCTGAATTGCAGAATTCCCTTGGTTTTAATAGGGCTGAGAATTTATCTCTAAAGCAGAAAGAATGAGGACTAGAGAGTAAGAAAGAATGGCAATCAATCTGAGGCACAAGAACAAGAGCAGCAGTGAAGACAGACTAGGCCTTTTCTTCTTTCAGCACAGCTAAATTATAAAATTTATCTCCATCTGTATGTTAGCTCTATATATAGATCCATGGGCTTTATAATTTCTGCTAAAGCCATCTCAAGTAGTCTTCTGACTTCTAGTTGCATTTTTAAAATCCAAAGAAAAATAGCAAATGAAATGTTCAAAATAAAAAATAGAGAGAATTACAGCAAACTTGATCAAGACACTTCATTACATAATGACTTAATTTTTTGCAGGGAGAGAATGAGTAGGTCAGATGCTTTACACTGCACACCAAATGTGAGAAGGCTGGACAAAGGCATAATGTATAGTAAAGAATGGCATATAGGATATACAAAGGATATAGAAGCTTCCTGTCCCCAAAAATAAAACACAATAGTTTAAAATTTACACAGTATTTTTATATGGAACTCTTTGCCAAAAGATATAGTAGTGTGCAGGCACTTATGCAACTTATTTAAAAATAAGAGAAAGGTAACGAAACAAAGAGACCCGTGAGTTGCACTAAGGGAGATTAAAAGAACAAGCAAAGCTCAAACTCCTTCTGTGCCTGGGACATATGGACTCATACACTAATAGTCACTCATGCACAAGTGGTCACTGACTGCCTGATGGTCAGAACAAGCCCTTGCTGGACAGTTTACTGATGGCTGAGGTTGTGGAGACTCCTCTGAGGCCTCCACTGCCAAGTAGTGCCAGGGACAGGCTGCTGGACCAGATGGACCCTGTTTGATGTGTTATGGCAGCTCCTGCCCACTTGGAGCTAAGCACTGACACTGTGATCTGAAAGGCCCATGGGGACATTAGTTGGCTGTTTTGACAAAAGTCCCAGTTTTTAGATATGTCAGAGCGTGCGCTTGGGAACTGGACAAACAATGTTTGACATCCTTGAGGCTCATTAAAAGGGCTCAGTGCTTTTCGAGTTAAGCTTTTTGTATTTGCCACTGACAGTGCAGCTTCAAGTGCTGCTGTCTAAACTGAGAAATATCAATCCAAGTGTGGCAAATATGTGCGCTCTCGTTTCTTGGCAGTGATTTGGGGATCCAGGCTAAATCACTACGAATCAGAAAAAAAATACAGTTTAACATGTCTATTGCTGCTTTTCTTCTAATTTACAGGCAAACTTCTTAAAGGTCATCTTATGTATTTGTTTGGGTATAGGAGCATGGAAAAGAGAAATAAAACACTACATGGTGATGGAACCCAGAAGTGAATAAGGTGGTTGGTCAGATGTAAAACATCCAGCAATGCTTGCCAGAGTGATATTTCTGTGCCAACATCTGGAAAATTAATTTGAGCAATGTTCATGTTTCCAAGAAATAAACTGTGCCCCTTCAGTGACTCCATGTCAATTTAGTAAAAATAACAAGAGAAACTAAGGGGATCACAGAATCAGTTATGTTCGGAAGGACCTCAGATCATCGAATCCAACCTTTGACTGATCACCACCATGTCTACTAGACCACAGCACTAAGTGACATGTCCAGTCATTTCCTGAACACCTCCAGGGATGGGGACTCCGCCAGCTCCCTGGGTAGCCTGTTCCAATGCTTAACCACCCTTTCCATGAAGAAATTCTTCCTGATGTCCAGCCTGAACCTCCCCTGGCACAGCTTTAGGACAAATTTTCTCGTCCTGTAACTTGTTACTTGGGAGAAGAGACCAACTCCCACCTGGCTACAACCTCCCTTCAGATAGTTGTAGAAAGCAATAAGGTGTCCCCTGAGCCTCCTTTTGTCCAGGCTAAACACCCCCAGCTCCCTCAGCTGCTCTCATAGCATACTCTCTAGACCCTTCACCAGCTCTGTGGCCCTTCTCTGGACATGCTCCAACACCTCAATGTCCTTCTTGAAGTGATGCTGCTACACACCACATCTTTTATTCTGATGGGTTCCCAAAGCCAGATCTTATCGCTGAGTTTTTAACCTTTGATCCCAAATGCCAGAAGATGTTTTTCCTTCAAAGAGAGATGTGCAATGAGGCAGAGTGAGGAACTGGCATATTACTTCAGTGAAAACAAAGCACACAGCCTGTAGGATGGCCTCAGACACCACATGTTAAGCAATTCATAATGAGAGACTAACTCCTAAACAATGTAATTTTGTTTCAGAACCCTTCTACCAAGTCTGTCCTGTCAGCCCAAGCTGAAGGCCAAATCACAGCTTTCTACTGTGAACAGAGAAGGTGATGAATAGATGGAAGTGTTTTCCCTGTATCTGAGTGGAGGTGATGAGGAGACAGTTCAAAGTGTAGCTGAAATATTAAGGGACTAGAATCATATGAACACACTTGGACATGTAATATTTTGGAATACATGCTGAGGTCTCTGCTATGTTGACCACACTCCAGAAGAGAATTGGTGTGAGGGCTTTAAGACACGTTATATGAAAGAAAGATCCATAAGAAATAAAAAACGTCCCTCCTGTTCAAGCAGATGAATCAATACAGTTTGTGACTTTTCTGAAGCTCAGCAACCAATCAGAAAAGCAGATTTTTAAAGAGGTATAGCAAATGCAGCTCAGTTTCTATCACCCTTCTTTGAGGAGTGGTCTCATTTCCATTGCAATTCACAGAGTATTTGTTTGCATAATATGGAAGACTATATAAACCATAGCCCTTTCTAACTCGTGTACTTATTGACAGAATAAGTGATTTGATAGCACTCTGAAATATTTATGATGTCAATTTGGTTCTAAAATCAATGTTCCTTTAAGTTTCTTATGTTACTTTGCCTCAACTTACTGACAAAAATGAGAGACACCAGTTGTAAGAAGCTGAGCTAAACTGAGTAATGTCTTGACTTAGCTATATCAAGACCTTTAATTTCTGATTTACCAGAATCAGTAAAGCAAATATTCTTTCATTAAAAATACCACATAAACTCGAAGTAATTAGATGCAAATAAAAACTGTAGTCTAAGCCATTTGCAGAATCTCCTGTCAGTCTAATTTTCTTTAAAAAGCATGTATGTGTAACTGAGGATGCTTTATAATCCTGAGTGGATTAAACCTTTTATCTCAGCGTGCCATAATGTCTCAGTTTCTTCCTTTACATCAGTACAACAGTATGAATAGGAATTTTTAATGCACATGTATTAAAATAAACATGTACATTGGTGGTCACAGGATCTCACAGCCTTTGCAAAGTGGAGTTAACTGAACTCTGGTGAAAATCATCTATACTGAATATTTTTAGGAATTTCATATAATTATATTTTTCAGTGGGCAGGGGACTTTTCACTGATTGAAGCCTTCTTTAAGGAACATTTTAATCTTTCTTCCATTTTTAAATTGGCTCTCCAGAAAGTATTTAATGATGGATTAGAACAGAGTGAGCTAAGGTATTTTTAATTCTCAGAGAGTTTTAAATGATCCATTCTGTGCTACCTGATGAAATGCCACGTGAAAGGCAGGCCTGGGTTCCTGTGCTTCTGTTGGCCTTTATGGTCTAGGTGTGGAATGGTCTTAATTGCAATCTGTTTACATCTCTTTTCTTCTTAAAACACCATGGAAGAAAAACTCAGAATATCTATTCTATATGGAAGACTGACTCCAAGCCCTTAAACTATGATGTGCTCAAAGAGAAGCTGTTGGACCAAGATGGAATGAAACATTTCAACATTTAAAAATTCAATTTTCTCAAAAAATTATCCTTTCAGGAAAAAGAAGAAAAGTGATGCTTTAATTCCTCATGATGTTTTGGGATGAAGACTTTTTAGTGGAATTTTCCTTGTAATATATAATGAAAATTTGACTACCTCCCTGCAATAGCAGAAGTATATAAAATACGGGATTTTAAACTTCTTGCTGCCCTCCTGTGGATGAAATGAACAATTACTTCAGCAACAACGTGTGGAAAAAAACAAATCAGGGAAATAACTGACTTAGTGAAAGATAAATTCTACATCAATTAATAAGATTGTTTGCCTTGGGACCCAAATAGGGATTTCCCTCCTCAAGAAAACTGTTGAAATAATGCAAACTAGGTTTAATCTCTTCCACCCTTTTCTGTTTAATGTTGGCAACTGTTGGCTCTGAAGATAAAATTGATAAAGTGTATTAAAATCCTTAGAAGAAAGCCAGAGAGAAGTGCAAAACATTTTTATGGAGCACATCGATGTTTGTGGTCAACCAACATGTTCCAGGATGACAGAAAACATGGGGCTTTGTGGGGGTGCCCAGCTGGCCCTGGGCTCTCTGTAAGCTAGGATACTGAAGACGGAACTTTACACCTGGCAGAGGGTTAACCACGG
>JAYRBT010000001.1:12081916-12104080 GCA_036023395.1 Myiotriccus ornatus
GGCATATGGACATGTGGCTGTGTGTCCAATCATGAGTTGTTATGTTTAGGCCAGACCAATAGTGCATGTACATGTGTGTCACCCAGAAGTGTATAAGTAGAAGCACTGTTGTAATAAAAGGGGCTGGTATCCCTGATCACCGTGTCGTCCCTCCCGCTCCGACCGGATGGCAACAGGGCTTAAACTAAACAGCCCCTAAAACAAAACTGCCATACAGAGTAGGGCTGCCATACAGGATGTTGAATAATTTCCTGTTCTCCTTTTCTGTCACCATAAAGGAGGATGGATGGGTCGATTAGAAAGCCGTCTTGAAACTTAGATCCAGGGAATTCCTGGATTTAGAGCTCCTGACAGATTGCTTTGTCACAGTAAGATGAAGAGAAATGACTCAAGAAGTTATATGTAAAATTAACAACAGAGAGAAAAAAAAAGAAAAAAAAAAAAGCAAAACCAAACAAGATTTTTACCACAGGCAACTAAATTGTCTGTGAAAAATAGCAGCTGCTTTCTGTTTCTATCTGTTAACCGCTTAAGTTCCTTTTCCTAAGACAACTCTAGTTCTACATTTGTTTTTTCCAGTCCAAGAAATCTCGAGAGGCAGCATTGCTCATGACACCAATGAGTAAAAAACAGGACTTCGCACAATGGCAGGAGCTGCCTGAGCATCTCACGCCATAATTCTAAACAGCACCTACGAAACAGAGTAAAGTTCTACAAAACAGACTTGACTCAGGGAAATTAGTGTAATTTATTGCCAAATCCAAGGTCAAAGTAGGACACTGAGAAACAATTTAAAAAAAAAAGAAAAACAAAACAACCCAAACTTAAGAAAACTTCCTTTCACCCCTCCTGTCTTCCCAGGCTTAACTTCACTCCAGATTTCCCTACCTCCTCTGCTTGAGTTGTGCAGGGGGGTGGGGAGTGGGGGTTGCAGTCACCTCATCACAGTTTCTTCCACTCCTTCCTCCACAAGCTCTTCCCCTGCTCCAGTGTGGGGTCCCTCCCAGGGGAGACAGTTCTCCACAAGCTTCTCCAGCATTTGTCCTTGCCATGGGCTGCAGTTCTTCATGAACTGCTCCAGCACGGGTCCCTTCCATGGAGTGCAGTCCTTCAGGAGCAGACTGCTCCAGGTGGGTCCCCTGTGGGGTCACAAGTCCTGCCAGAAAAAAAAACCCTAACCAAAATTAACTCAGCAATTAAATAGTCACTAGAACTTAATTAATCCACTGTTTAGCATCTAATCAGATCAATGTTTCTTCAGCCAAGTCAATATCAAGTTTGCTCCTTCATTTAATGAATTTTGATCCATTTAAACACATGCAGGATATGTTCATTCAGTACTGAATCATAACAAGATTGTGATTTTGTTAATAAAATGATAATATTGAAAGCGAAAGAAAAAACAAAGTAGAACTTTAATCCACAACAATAACTCCTGAATCCTACAATATTGAAGTAAATTTGTTGACTCTTAGTCGTCTTCTGTGCTTTGCAAGATGTGCTCTGCCCTCTGCTGATTATAGGGATAGGAAGACTAGTTACTTATTTAATTCCACTAAGAGAATAGATTGCATTTAATAAGTTCTTTGGCACTATAGCAACCCATTTCTGCTAATTTAAATTAATGTAAAGGGTTCACTCAGTTTACTCAGTGAACAGAATAATTGAAGAAATACTTATCATTATATATTAATGACCAATAAAATTTAATACTACTCATTATTTCTTCCTCAGTAATATTCAGGAGCACTGTGTTCCAAGCAGGACGTATTCCTGCTCCCAGCTTGAGCAGTTTACACAGAAGGAATGCATTTCTTGTGAATTCACACCGTCGGTACCTATGTAAGTGACCTTAACTACGCTGAAAATGTCACACTCTCTAACATTCTTTATGTTGCAATATCCCTGTGAACTGAGGAAACCTCATTGTTTCACACCCAGAAAGAGAGATGTGGAATGGATCAATTTTGTCAGACATGTGTCTACTAAGAGCGAGGCTGTAGGCTAATCTTCCAACCATTGCACAGCTTTCTTTTTAGTCCACTTTGGACTGATTAAATCTGCTCTGTTTGCAGATTCTTTGGTCTTTCTGCTTTTATCAAGTGGTTCACTTCCTCAAGGTATCCATCTGTAAAATGCCAGGTGGGTTCTCAAATATATGAATATATGTGAAGCTCCTGTATCTGGTTTATCAAGAGTCTGGCAGTGGTTTATTTGCATGAAGTTAAAAATCAAAGTGGGCTTGGAACAAACTGGTTGCTTATCCAGACACCTTTGGCCTAGAAACAGCTCAAATCCAAGATTGCTCTGTTTCCACTGAAACTGTATGTTGGTCAGGACAGGGAAAGCTTCCCATACTATTTCACATCTGGTATTTCTCCAGGACAAGAAATGTAAGCATGTGAGAAAACTGAGAGAAAACAAACGAAAACTTTTTTGAGTTTCCACAAATAATTCTTAACGTAGCTGAAGTAGTTAGAGGTATAAAGGTGTAGAAGTTCCCAGAGTTAAAATCAGACAAAATATTTTGGGATGAGATGTCTGCATTACAATCTGTTTCTGGCATCTTTACAGGTCAGGTGGCTATGGAAAATCTGGGCATTTCTGCCCCTTTGAACAGAATTTGCGGAAAGATGCAACATCGGGCTGGATCAATGGGCCAAGGCTGTTGAATGAGGTTCAGCAAGGCCAAGGTTCTCCACTTGGGTCAAAAGAATCCCCTGCAGCACTACAGGCTGAGGGCAGAGTGTCTGGAAAGCTGCCCAGAGGAAAAGGTCCTGGGGTGCTGTCCAACAGCAGCTGAACATGAGCCTTCCAACACCAACACGAAGGGCCGTGACTGTCCCCCTGCAGCAGGCACTGGTGAGGCCACACCTCGAGTGCTGTGTCCAGGTCTGGGTCCCTCACTCCAAGAAAGACACTGAGGAGCTGGAGCATGTCCAGAGAAGGGCAACAGAGCACAAGTCTGATGAGGAGCAACTGGGGGAGCTGGGGGTGTTTAGCCTGGAGAAAAGGGGGGTCAGGGGAGACCTTATCACTCTCTACAGCTTCCTGACATGAGGGAGTAACCAGGTGGGGGTTGGCCTCTTCTTCCAGGCAACAAGAGACAGGACAAGAGGAAATGGCCTCAAGTTCCACCAAGGAATGTTTAGATTGGATATCAGGAATGTTTTCTTCAGCCAAAGGATTGTCAAGCACTGGAACAGGCCGCCCAGGGCAGTGGTGGAGTCATCATTTCTGGAGGTACCTAAAGAACATGTAGACCTCACTCCTTCCCCCTTGCTCCTCCTGTCTTTCTTATAAAAAGTGAGAGACTGAAGTTCATTGTAGTTTGAAGAAGATCATACTCAGGTAGATGTGGCACTCAGGGACATGGTTTGGTGGTGAACTTGTGTTAATGGTTGAACCTGGTGATCTTCAGTGTCTTTTCCAACCAAAATGATTCTATATTACAAAGATTTTATAGTTTAAAAGATGCTGTTGAGTTACTAAGAGGTGTGAAAAGCAAAATGAATAACATTTTGTTATCAATAACAGAAGAGACCTTGAACGTTTCTGAAATAGGGAAACAGTTGAAACACGTTTGTTTGGCTGTTGTTTGTCACAACGAACTCACTTGTACACGGATGTTGCTATGTACAGCACAGCCGCAGCAGAGCAGAGAGCACTTCCCCAGATTGGATATGTGAAAATCTACCTTCCTGCATGGTTTTTCCAGGGCGCTAAATCACCCGTCCCTTCCCATCCCGTCCCTCCCCATCGCGGAGATGGAGCGGGGCTGCTCCGCCGCCGGCAGCGGGCGGCTCGTCCCGCAGGAGGGCAGCAGGACACCGCGTTTGGATGCGGCTCCGGCACCCGCCTCCCGCCAGGAAAAGGCGCCCTGCTCCCAGGCATTTGGAAAATCTTGCGGCTTAGGGGGATTTTCCAGGCTCTTTTATAAATTCTGCTGGGTAGCTCAGTTTGCATCCATGATTTGGTATTGTTTGGATGTGGGGTTTCTTACACAGAAAGCCAACACATTTCTGCAAAATCTGCTCTTTGGGTGGCTTCAAAAGGACTTCGAGGGAAACTCTCCTCATGTTGCAATATATTGTAATTGAATAACAAATTCAAAAGCATGTTAAACCTTGTGCTTCAGCAATCAAACTAATATTGAATCAGCAGAAACTGAGATGATATACATATGAGGTGATGAGACACACATCAGGTCACGAGAACTGACCTACACGTGGTTTTTCCTTTCCTCCAAAATGACTGATACTGATGACTGTCAGGAATCTGATTCTTGAGCAGACAGATGTGGGATCTGATTCACTGGGGCAAATTCAGCATTCCTGTTCCCACATCCATTTTATAAACTGATTTAAGATGTTGCTGTAGCTTACAGAAGTGAGACAGTCCATAGGAGTCAGGCTGAGTCAGCCTGGAGTCTCTAGATGGTCTTATACCTGTGCCAGTTAAAGGAAAGACGTCCCTAGAACATGGATCATATTCCAGGGTGCCGAGATTGTTTCTGCCTGAACAGGAGTGACCGCATGGAGAGTGGCTGTGGGGCTTTTCTTCTTCTGTTCACATTCACTTCCTCCATTTTGAACTCCCAGGTCATCCTTGCTGGAATTGTAGTAATTTCCAGTAATTCCAGTAAAATTCTGTGCTTTGAAACAAAAATCATATTCGAAAAATGACCCATTATTCCTCCCTCCACCTCTTTTTTTGTTTGTTTGGTTGGTTGGGTTTTTTTGTTTTGATTTGGATTGGGTTTTTTTGAGTGCACATACACTGGACTATATTTCATGTTATTGCCACATTTAATGTGTTTACCAGGAAAAAAAATCGTGAGCTTTTCCAGCAAGTACATTGCACATAGTGTTCCAGGCTGCTCCCCCTTCAGCCTCTGATGCTGGAAATCAGCTACAGATCCTGACCTTAGCCCTTCAGATGAACTTCTCAGTAGTATTAATATATCCAACTAAAAAAAAAAAATAAATTAAATACTTTAGTTGCACAGTGTTACGGAATAGGAATTAATTCCCTAAGTGCCTTTCAGAATCTAGCTTCTAAGGTGTATCTGCACAGAATTTAAGAGCTGTGCACAGATCATCAAACTGGTAATGATCAAGCTAATCTTGAAATAGGAAACAATCTAGATGACCTCATTAGACTTAATGCTTGCCCTAACGGTTGCAATTAAATAGCTTGCAAGCTAGAGTGATACATCTATCTGGCTTTGTGTGGGGCACACCCTGTGTGGAACTACCTTTGCAGGTAAATGCCACCTCAGAGTTCAGAGACACCTTCTTTCTGTGCTCCATTATATATATCCATTGCATTACATAGATAGATCCTTGATTCCAACTTTGAGCATCCTGATTTTAGCCTTATTGCTTTACAGCTCAACTCCCACTTGTGATAAAAACTTCCACCATTACAGCATTGTTCTCTTTCTTTCATTATGAACCAGCCTTTTTAGGTAGGTAATTGGAAATCATCTAATGGAATCAATCAGTCAGGTGAGGTGCGGCTGAAAGGGAGAAGAGCTGCTTTCTCATCCCTACCCTCCATCAGGCTCCATGCTCCTTCCTTTTGTCAAACATCTTCCTTCAGTGTGCCAAGGGTGGGTTACATCTTCCCGGTGTCCAACCTGAACCTCCCGTGGTGCATCTTGAGGCTGTGTCCTCTTGTCCTGTCCCTCGTTACCTGGGAGAAGGGGCCAACCCCCACCTGGCTACACCCTCCTTCCAGGTAGCTGTAGAGCTACTACAGGTAGCTGTGAAGCCTCATGGCATACCAAAATTCCACAAATATTTTGAATAAACTTGAATCATCAGAGTGAGTTTACACGGGGTCAGAGTTTCGCATCATGTTATTGAGGTGTTTTTAATGCAGAATAAAGGATTTTTAAGTGGGAGATACTGTATTCTTGCTGCTGCTTTATTGACTGCACACCCACGCAGGGCAGCTTATCACGATGGAAGAACCTACAAAAGGCTTGGTTAGAAAACTGATAGCACACTGTAAAAGACACCTTTGAGATCAGCGTTCTTAGTTAAAGTAGGAATGGCCGAAGTTCTGTTTGTCTACCCAGAACTTACGTTTTATTATGTTTTTACATAGGCATTGTATGTATTATTTGATTATTAAGTGGACAGGCACCTGACTCCCAGTTCTCCAAACCAAATTCGTTTATGCTTGTGCATATTATTAGTTCATCCTTAAAAGTGATCTATTAAAATTAGTATTTTTTTGAGCTTTGTTGACAAGCAACATGAAAAAGAGTGAAAATGTGAGGAAACATGTAAGGAAGAGACATTTCATGCATGGCACTGGGGGAAAAGTTGATATTATAACGAGTTGTGATTAGGAGTTTTATGATGTGAAATAGTATTTGAGAACAACCCTGAAAAATAAATGGTTTTGGATTGCCATTTATTTGAAATGCCAGTTTTCTTCACCCTTTCTCTGTTTTGTTTTGGTTTTAATGGCAAAGGCCAGTTTTCTGCACTTGTTGCCAAATTCTTATTCCTTTATGATCAGAAAAGTAATATCTTAAAAGCCAATTCATGTCTGGGTTAATGCAAGTTTAAAAAACTGCATATAAAGCTATAAAACCCTGCTTGAGCTTTTATATAAATGGATGGCACTCCTAAAATAAATAGTAGGAGGGTCCTTGAAAACCGTGGTCACACACTGCAAAGGATTCCCGGGAAGGAAATGTCAGAAAATGTTCAGCTAGGCCTGTGCACGACAAGTTCTGAAGTGTAACTGAGAAGACAAAAGGAACTGCAAATGAAGCATGAAACCCCTCCCTTCCCATCCACCTGCCAGGGGCTGGGTGCTGTGCTGAGGTGCCAATTGACTGTGAGCCTCCTGCCTGACGTGCCGGCACCAGAACGGGGGAGATGTACGACACAGATGTATTTTGGGTTTCATTCAGCCATCTCATTATTTTATGAGTTACGAGGGAGCATCGTCATTTTTAAAAAAAATCCTCTCACATCTGCTAGGCATTTGTCATACGAATGAGAAAAGACAAATCTTTTCTTAGCAATAGCATGAAATCGCTTCCCCAGATTCCCTCTAGCTTTAAAAATAGCTTTGTGCTACAAACACCATCACATCAGACTTGGCATCAGCAAAATTCTATAAGCAGTGAAGGAAGATTTGGTCAAAAAAGGGTCACTTTTACCCCAAAGCGTAATTTTCTTCATATTCTTTCTACTTTTAGTTGGCAGAAAATAGAGAAAGGATAATCTTTTTCTGTGAGATAAAGATAAATAAAGAGACCTCAGCCTGCACAGAACTGTAAAAAGAAGAGCAGGATATTTAAAAAATGAAAATCCTTTTAATATTCAATATTCATCAAGTGAATACTGTGATACCTTTAAATATGTTCATATTGCTCATGCTAGATTATAGAAACACTTGTCCTTCAGAACAGTGCACAGATGTTTCAAAAGATTCAGTTGTCAGCTATTTAAATGATTCTCCAAAAACATAAACCCCAGAAAAAAATTGCCACTGTGAGGCATGATGAGTAACATTCTACATGTTGATTTTTGTCTAGGACCAGTGCACCTCTATGCAATTCACGTTTTCACATCAAATTTGATAATTTTTTTGGCAAATATTGGTAAGTACTATGTTCTTATTGCAGCAGGATTATTTTTATTGTTGCATTGCAGCGTGATTTTCACAGCGTAATTAAGGTACATGATTTATCCGAAAACATTTTTGAGATTTTGGGTTAGACTTTCAAATAACAGAATCATAGAACTGCCCAGGTTGGAAGGGACCCTAAATATTTCTCTGGTACAACCTTTCATGGGAAAGGGAGCCTACATGAGATTATTTAGTATTCTGGCCTGTCGCATCTTTAAAACCTGTAGTAACGGGGACTCTACCATGTCCCTGGGGAGGTTGTTCCAGTGACTGACTGTTCTCAATGTATAAAAAAATTCTTATATCAGAATGAAACCTCTCCTTGTTGCCCTTTGTCCCCTCCACGTGGGTCCTCGTGAAGAGGAAACCTCCTTCCTCTGTGTAGCCACCCTTTAAGTACTGGAATTCTGTGACGAGCTCCTCTAATGCCTTCAGTCCTTCCTCACAGGGCAGCCCTTCGCTCACCTTCACTCCTTTGAACCGGCTCCAGTCTGTCCTTGTCTTCGTGTAATTGTGGGGATTGGAACTGGACAGGGAGCTCCAGGTGTGACCTGACGTGTGCCGAGTAGAGTGGAATGATCAGGTCTCAGTCAGCAATGCCCCTGTGGATGCAGCCCAGGATACGATTCACCTGTGTTGCTGCAGTGGTGCACTGCTGAGTCACCTGCAGCACCCCAGCCTGCTGTGCACCGGGACCCCCGGGGCCCTTTCATCAAAGCTGCTCCCTGGCCACAGAGATCCTGACATAATGTGGGGCCCATTCACACACACTAATGCTCCAAGACAGACCACCAGGCCCACAAAGACTCATTTTTCTGTCACTTCCGTTTTTACAGTAGAGGCACATCGATAAATAGTAATCATTCAGCCAGCCCTTGCCAGCTGATGTTAATTATGTTTAAGATTAAGTATCATGAACCATTCCCTTATTTTAATTATAACTTTAATGGAAAAATCGTGCTGGTGATTTTATTGCCTTTATTATTTACTTTAAGTCACTCACTTTGATATACATTACAGCCATCTG
Organism: Myiotriccus ornatus; assembly: GCA_036023395.1. NCBI lineage: Eukaryota > Metazoa > Chordata > Aves > Passeriformes > Tyrannidae > Myiotriccus > Myiotriccus ornatus. The sequence continues at coordinate 12,090,603 of JAYRBT010000001.1, forward strand.
TTTCATTTATTAATTTCCCCACGCTCCTTTTTATTATGTTGGGTTTTTTTTTCAGCTTTGATTGTCAGTTTTACTTCCTCACTGTTATTATAAGCAAAGAGAATAAGTACCACAAAAACATTTTGGGGTTGTGATGCTCAGTGTTACAACATCTTGCTGTTCTGATGCCCTCGAAAAAATCCATGGCTGTGAGACAAAATTTGATTAAACTTTAAAAGGCCTGGGAAGATTAACCTGCCCTGGTTGGGGATGCTCAGATAAGTGAGTCTTCGTCTTAACCTACCTGTCTAACTCTGGATGAACAGGCGTGCCTCTAGTTGCAATCCACAGTCCCAAACTCTTGGCTTTGGCAAGTCTCTTTTTCCATCCCCTCAAAATACAGCAAGAAAAATTTCTTTTAAATATGCCTGGGTAGTTGGCATCCTCTTTTACGCAACACCCTCCTGTGTACGGCACTGACACAGGTTGATTTAGTTTCCAGCATCATTCCACCTCCCAGGGTCCCTATCCACCTGACATCTAGTGCACCTGGGGGATCACATAAATGCCCAGGGTTTTGGTGGCCTCATTACCTCCAAAATGCTTGATAAGAATTCAGTTCAGCTGTGGATCATGACGAGCACATTGGGGTAAATCTCAGCTGACCAGTTAGAAGAGCTGAGAACTGGTATGTGTCATCAGCATGGTACACCAAAATGAAACTGTAAACTTGGGACTTGACAGGATGCCTGCTTAGAGGACAGGTGTCTGAACTTCCACAAAGACCACAAGTTTCTTCTGCATAGAACTGGCCTCATAACTTCCTTCACTGTTATTGCTCATTTTCATCCTTTGGAAGAAATTTTTAATTTTTTTTTTTTTTTTTTAAATTTTAAGTATTTTATAATGTGATGTTGGTTTTCCTTTGGAAGGATCAGAATTTTGGAGATATGTTATATTTACTTTAAAATTTTGACCTCTTTTTGAGATCTGAGTTTGCTTTGTTTTTTGTTTTTTGTCTTTTTTTTTTTTTAACTAAAGAGTGGAAAAGGCATAATTAAGATAATTAATCCTAATCTTTGTCAATATTTATTAACTGTATACAGAATTAATTTTAAATTGCAGGTAACTTGACTGCAGCAGGTTTGCAAGTCACAAATTATCCGACTCTCATGAGTACATGAGTATAATTATGGATTGTATGGAAGTGTAATGCTGATCTTTTATTTATGATTACAATATAAAAGGCAATTTTCAGCCCACTTTAATTCTTAGTTCAGCAATTTTATGTATACATATATATGTATATACTTTAGCCTAAAAATACTTCCTTTGGAATGGATTTTAGAAAAGGAGGCAGTTTCTTGTTAAGAAGCAAAAATTATCTAACAGTTCCATTTCATCACATGTGTCTGGAGAAATATACATTATCTTCATACTCTTTTCAATTATATTGAATAGATAAAAATTATAACCAGGTGGGAATTTCTGTTCTGCTTCCATCTGGAAAGCATAAGATATGATTTAACTTAAGAAACTTACTCTTATTACTTTTATTTTTTTGCTTCCTTCCTGCCACTCTAGATATACTGACTTTTACAATGCAACATTTTATTGAGCTTGGATTTGAAATTATATTTGTAGCTTACAAATTCCCTAAAATAAAAATAAGATTGGAGATAATACTTAGGAACCTATTAAAAGCATGCCACTTGTACGGCACAAAATGAGCAGCAATGTTGTTGGTGCCCAGGCTTTCCATTAATAATTTTGTGTAAGAACAGTGACAGGTACCATGCTGTCTTCTGGTTTTCAGCTAAAGCATGAGCTGAATAAAGCCATTTACTTGCCTTTAGAGATTTGCTGGACTAGTGAAAGATATTTGAAAAATATTTCCCTGTAATAGAAATGGTGTGGTGGGCTGGAACAGTGACCACTGCTAAGCTGCAGGTAGACCCTCACTGGGACCCTGTTCCAGAGGGGGCAGAGAGACAGAGTCTTCACTTTCAGACACATGAGGTTAAAAATGTCAGAGGCTGCTGGATTCTTTCCTGCAAGAAGACTCTTACGTTGCTTGTGTAAATTTGTAAGTGAGCAGTGCAATCTTTTTTTGGACCTCACACTCTTCAATTAGGTTCACAAAGAGAGAGGAAAAAATTGTATAAATGTTAAAGATGGGAATGTCAGCTTGGTATTAATGTAAATTAAAGACGAAACTAAGGGGATTGAACTCACATGTATTAATGTTGAAGTTATGGTATAACTGCTTAATAAATGGGCTTGAGAAAGTAAGATTTATGCTACAGCAGATCCCTTGACTACAGAATAATATAGTACAGAATACGTTTTTTCAGTCTGAAGTATCTGGAATAACAAGAGGGCTGTGCTGTTGCACGATGCTAATAAAATTTGTTCACCTTGGGATAAAACATAAGGGCAAGCCAAGCGTGCAAAGCCTAATGGGATCATGTTGGAGGATTTTAGTGGAAGGAGGGACCCAAATCAGGTAGACCTGATGCTTTGTATTGGAAATAGCCCTTGGGGTGTGTGTTTCCCCACACATCCCCTGCACTATCTGGAAGTGTGTTGGCTGATGCAGGCGAAGGCTGGCCTGGGGAGCACACAGACAGTGAACAGTCTGGATAATCGCAGGCCAGACCTTCAACCTGGGCCTGTGTCTTTATTTACTAGTACAGACATAGCCTAAGGGCCTGATTAGCTCAAAATAAGTCTCTCTGGTGTGTCCAATTTTCTAGGTGAAGGAGACCAGATGACTTTAGGAAATGCTGTGCTATTGCAGAAATGGAAGTGAGATCTCGTGTGTCTTCTGCTCTCCTGCTGTGTATTCAGTTGTTCATAAATTTTGCTGACTTGTTCTGTTATGTTTTAACTTAGATCCTCAAGGATGCTGCAAAATATGTTATGAGGTATGTGTGAAGAAGGTGCTCTGGTGGCCTGACTATATGTTGTGTTGTAATGGAGGGGGGATTTGATAATGCAATGGCTTTTCCAGTCCCACATCTTTTAACGCCTCACACTGTCTGATCCAGACCAGGTCTGTCAACTGCCATCCTGATTTACTTTTCTTGCCATTTGGCTGTTTGGCACATGCATATGTGCATGGCAGAAAATTGTCACCTTTGTATTGAGTCTGATCCATGACAATTTCTTACAAACCTGGAAACTCTGATGCTGTTTCTTTTCTTGGGAGATGGCGTGAGGGAGCAATTTGAGGAAGCATCGGAGAAGAGGTATGTTTGAAACAAACTGGTTGAGGGTAAAAAAGAGATTAGAGAGAATGATCTGAATGATTTTCAGGCTGATGATTACATGAAACTACCCTGCTCCGTCTCAGCCATTTCGTTTCAATTTTATGGGAATAGAAGTGACAATAGAAAGAGTGCAAATTGCAAGAACCAATTTTTCTGAATACTTTAAAAGTGAACAGAAATGTCTGCAGTAATTCTTAGTGCAGTGAGGAAGGGAAAAGAAAACTAAAAAGCAAGTCTATAAAAGCGTGTAAAAATGATCCACATTGCGGGTGAATGTATCGAATTAGCATCACAGTCTAATTTTCACTCCCTTGAAAGTAATTAACCTGTTAATTACCCTCTTATTGTGGTTATAGAGACAAAAGGAGCTGAGACTTTTATATACATCTCATTCTTTATGCCTTTTATTTTATTTTTATCCCCACCTTTTGATTTCCTCTGCAAAGCACTTTAAAGCTTATCTGCGAAGCATTTCAGTGCTTCTGTTTCAAAGGCTTAAGTAGCCTTTCACTGGCTCTGTGCTGAGTCTGAATTCATTTGCTGTTGATACCAGACCCAGAGATGTGTAGGACTCCTTGATGCTGAGGAAACTCACTGCCTGCAAGAAAAAAGAAAAAGGAAAACCCTTCCACTCCCAGCATTCATGGTAAGAGAAGCTCTTGCCTATGTAAAACCACAGTACCTTGACATCTAAACACCATTCATTATTTTTAGTGAGTCTGCCTCTGATGATTTGAGGCAATCTGCCTACGGAGCTTATGAACTCCTTGTGACAGTATGAACCGTGTATAACATGACCAAACTGCCAGCTGCATTTTGGATGCACAGCCTTATCTCACATCAACTGAAATCCCAAGGGGGCATTAAATAAACTTGGTAATTCAGGTGCAAGGAGCCTAAGCAACAAGGAGGCTGATCTGGAAAAGGAGCAGTCACTGAGATACACCTGCCACTGACAGGGACCTGTGACCTCCCTGGAAGGTGTTTGAGGCTGCCTGGCTGAGGGACTGAAAACTCTGACTGGAGAGCACTCAGCCCCTTCTCAGCTTTACCCTGGGTAATGAATACGCTAAAGGCCCCAGAAAGGAGGATGTGCTAGGGCAGCCTAAATTTTCTGAGCACAGTCTTTAATTTGCATAAATTTAGCACAATTCATGACAAACAGAAGTGTTAGGAACTTGCAGACAATGGACCTTGAAGGTGCTGCCTGGTGCTCAGGCCTCTGTGAGCACTGGGCAGATGGGACGAATGTTTGATCACGGCGTGCTCTTGCTCTGGCAGTAATACTGAAAAGGACAAAACCTATTTGCTCTGACTTATCATTACAGTCAGTGTCTCTGACTCTGACTGACTTTAATCTATTAATTTTAATGGAAAAGTAAAAATTGATTTAGTAGGATAACAGTATTGATTATAGAGAAAAAGGTCTTGTTCTTCATCATTTCATGAAAAAAAAAATATCTCCAAGCAGCCTTCCCTACTCCTGCATCACTAGGATTCAATTTTATGTCCTAACAGTATTTCTCAGTTGTAATGAAGGTATCTTGTTTCTGGTAGTTGTCTTGCTCTAAGAGACAGAGCTGCAGCTCTCAAACAGGACCAATTGGGCCTGGAAAAGTTTCAGGTCTCGGAAAGTTTCTGACTTTGCAGGAATTTAGTCACTGACCCTGAGTGAGCGTTAAGACCACTAAATCTAAATGTGGTCTAAAATAGAATTCAGGCACCCTAGAAACTCACTGGAAACATACTCTAGTACCTTTGAAATAATGAGAATTTTCTACTTGGTTAAGTAAGAATTTTGCCATGAACCCTCTATAAGGGTTACGGTTTTTACATTTATGTTGTATTATATTATAAATGAAAAAAGGTCTGTATTTGTGTTTTTATGTTTTATAATTTAAATGTAAAGTCTTGAGTCTCATGTTCCTTTTTCACATTCCTAACAGATCCTTTCAATGAGGCCCTTGCTTTTGTGTGTTCTTCAAGTGCTCATTTGCTCTGTGTTTTATTTTACCTCCATCCATATTAAGACCAGGAAAAACTGGGAATTACTGCTAAACAGCATACTCAAAGTTTGATTGTTTGTAACTTTTACTCCTTGTCTTCCGGGTATAATAGAATTATATGTACCTTTTCGCTGACGGCTGCTGTTACCACACACATCTAACATATCTGCCAAAAATTATGCATTTATGCACAAGAAGATCCTTTGTTCTAGTGTTAGATGGCAGTGGAACTGACATCAAAGCCATGAAATATGGCAAAAGAAAACAAACTAGTTCTCAGCTAATTTGACTATCATAAAAAAATCCAGCTACATTTATGGGATTTTATGGCATACAACATTCAGCTGAATGGGATTACCATCAGAGGCAGCTGGAGGCCCTGTCTCAGATCCCTTTCAGTATAAAGGTACAATATATATGTTCTTTGGGCCTCTGTGTTGTCTTCCTTGTACCAGTAACATTAATCTAAGTGGGTAAATATATAACATGCACATCAAATGAAGTCACCAGAGACAGGGGCCAGACTGGGTCTTACTGAATAAACTCTCGTCCTCCTCTGACTTGAAAAACAGCAAAATAAACTGCAAAGGCTGCTTAGGGCTTTCAGATGGGATCCATCAAACTTACTTTAGCTTGTCCAAAAGTTAAACACCTGGTTGTAGATAGTTTTTCAGCCTGTTCAGGGCTAAAATGAATCACTGTCAAGAGGTACATGTACCTCTGGCAGGTGATTCATCCCTTGCCAAGGTAAGTATGTGATACAGATGTGATGAAGTGCTGATGAGAGGTTCCTGACTTTCCACAGGTTCTCAAGGGAACCCAGAAAACTAATGTTCTCTCATTTTCAGTGCACCTTTAGATGTCTAAAGTTAGTGAGATGAATCTCTGCCAAATTGACTTAAGAAAAACACAGTAATGATATTAAATTACGCAGGCTAACTCTTTGCCTATGAAACCCAGAGGTAACAAGAAAATGTTTTTCTTACCAAGGTTTGTCTTTTGCAAGGACAGTGGGCCCTGCAGGAAACTGTTAAGCATTTCCAGTCTGAGGGTTTCCAGGATCAAACCCTGATGAGCCAGAAGTAAGTACAGCCTCAAAATTGAAATGATTCATCTATGCAATGTTCACAATGCACAGTGGGGTTAATGTTGTGAAATTTTTCTGATCACTGAAATGAGAAGAGAAATCTATGTGTGTGTATTCCAGCCCATTTATTCATCATTCACTATCCTTTAAAGCACTGTTATTCTACTATTCCATGCTCAACTGCCAAGCAGAATGTAAAGGCATGTTCCTATGCACAAAATTTATTGAAATTAGATTAAGGGTATGATTTGCTATAGTTCATCAGAGCCAGGAAACGTGGAGTTAAGATTGAAACCACACACTTGATGCACTGTGTTCTGCTCAGGTACTGAGACTCTCTTGAGGATGGTTTTCTGATTGACCACAATGGCTGTACAGTGAGAGAAGTAGTGAAAATGAACAACCAGTTACACATATGTGGTCCTAATTTGGCTTTCAGATACCTGTTTTCTGTCCCAAGCCTTTACAATTATTTTAGTATGCCATAAGTTTTGGTACATATCCTTCAAAAAAAATCCTCCTACCTTGTCAGAGAATTCCCAAGCCCAGTCTACATGGAAGTCCAGATAATTTTAAATATTATTTACACAACCAAGATTTATTGTACCTACGAAGTTGAAGAGACCTGCTGTGTTCTCCTGTGCTCTGTGGTGTCAAGCGTGATTTGGGAGAAGTCAGGCTTGTACAGCATTCTGCTGTCAAACATGTAGTCCAGCAGTATGAAACAGAAGGTGATGGTTTTGTCACTGGGACAGAATCAAAACCTCTGTTTCATCACCTGTGCAGAGAGGACTGTGGTTGAATTTCTGTGAAAGACAATAGTTACTTCTTGTGGTATTTGGGTGAAACAGTCAGTTGACATTTTTTGAAATAACATTTTCATTTTGGAAAATGATATTTTATCAAGATTTGTTAACTACCCTTTGTAAAAATGTGTCTTTTGAGGGGGAAACCTCCTAGTTATTTGACTCAGCATATTTTCTCTAAGTATTTTCATTTAGTTTTGAATTTTGTTTTTTACTAAACTGAAAAGGTGGGTTGTCATTATTACCTATATCAGTGCTGTCATACCAGTTTGAGCGACTGCTAACATGTATCTCCTCCTTTTTCTTTCTTTTCATTCTTTTCACTCTAGCCTTTGGATTTCATGGCATTAATTCTTAAAGGGAAAGGTTCTGTCACCTCTACACTTGTTGGACAAAGAAACTCAATCTTCTGGTGAGTGAATCTTCTCCTGGGCAGCAGGGGAGAAGCATCCAAACAGTTTCCCCGCTGAGTGGTGCTCAGCTTCATTCTCCTCTACATCAGTTTGCTGCTACCCTGGTGTACCTTGCTAACAGAACTGCTTACAATTCAAACCATAAAATAATTCAAACCATAAAGTAATTCAAACCATAAACCCATGTTGTCTGAGTGCTTGTTTTTCAAGTGTAAAATCTCATTCTTCTGTATGTTTTTAAACCAAAGATGGTGGGGAGAAATGTTCTTTACAACGATGTTTTCCCATCTTTCAGTTCCCTGTAGAGATTTCTTACCATTGCAGTCTATTTATGGTCTCTTCATGCTGGCTCTTGCCAACTGACAGTTGCTTTAAAATGTTTTCTGTGCTCTTACTTGAAATGAAAGCGACACATCCGTGGTCTGACCAACTGGCTGCCACAGGACTCAGGCTGACAGCCCTTGTTTCCACTTCACCTCACTGCAACACCGAGCTGCATTCTACTGATCACACTTGGTGGGGGCAGAAAATCCTGTTACCCAAGTGCTTTGGGAGGGAAGACTGCAGCCTAAAGCTTCCCATCTCTCTTCACTCCCTGGATGCACACGTGGCCTTGGCCGGGGACACAAACACCTCAGCTGCGCACTGTGAGTCTCGTTACAGTGGATTTTCTCTTAAACACTTCAACCTTTCTAAAAAAGGAAAAAAAAGGGTAATGTTGGCCATCTCCTTTCTTTTTTTAACTGTTGCTCTTCTAATTGTACATAAAGTGAGGTGAAGTGGTGCCTCTTGATGTATATTATTGCTGACAGGGTATCAATGTATATTAATTTTCTCATTCTTTGTTGAACCCACACAGAATTTTTTTGAGACAGCAAGAATGGGGAATTTTAAGGAAAAAAACACCCAAACAGACACAACCACTGTTTTGGTGAAAAAAGAAGTAATGTTTGGGTTTTTCATAGCTAAAAGTAACATACTTGTGTTTCACTGAAGAGTTTTAGTTCCAGAAGAGTTATCCATTTATTCAAACATTCACTATCTATGGCTACCCTTTAATGGTTTGTTATATTTTATTTCCAGTCTGATCTTAAGATTTGAGTCATAAAGATTGTGTAAAAGGTAGAAATGACAAAGTTGATTAGTGTCAAAGTACATTTATAAAAGGATGTACTTCCATGAGAGGAACAAGACACCCATTATTTTGTGGATTTGTCCAGTTTATTTGATTTGGATATCTGATAGAAATAAATTCATTTTTGTTACTTTTTTTTTTTCCCCATACAAGCAGACCAGAAATGCTACAATAACCTTTCCTCAAGTATATCCAGGCTTCTCTGTTCACAAGCAATTTTGAAAGCAGGACTTCAGAGGCTACAGCAATATAGGATTCATTCTGTGACACCAATGCTGAAGAATTTTTCCTGGGTCTAATTGCATTCAACATCCTTCTTGCAGAAGAGATTCTGAAGTCATGTGACTAGATGAGTTTTATGTTTCCTTTTTTTTTTTTTTTTAAATGTATCTTCTAACCTTAATGGCTATCAAGGACAGCTTGACTGAAGTGTACCTCAACATTATTAGTAGAAGTAGACAAACACAGACACTCCACAATAAATCTTTTAAAAGTCATGGAATTTTTTTTTTTTAAAGCCAATCTTATGTTTTGTAGCCTGATTTCTGATTTTTGGTTGTTAAAGATGAGCAAGAAGGGAAGGTAACCGAAGGCCAACTATAACATCATCTAATCAAAAACTAATCTCCCAGACCTGGCACAGTCTGGATTTGGGCCAGGACACAAAAAGAAAAATACTTTACTGGCAGTGATAGATGACCTCAGCTGTCAGTGGGCAGAGGGTAGACATTTCCTCTCATCATTCTTTATTTCTTGGAACATTTCTTTCTGATGGCCATTAGATAATGCCGTTTCACCTGAGAGGAGCGGCAGGGCCCCTGACTACAGCACAAAATGGATGAAAACTTACTGACAATGCAACATTTAAGAAGTAGTGAAGGGAAACCAAATCCAGACTACTGAGCTTTTGCTATCTGAGTCTCAGAAAGATATATTTTTTTCATTGTTTGAATGAGAACTGTCCATGGATGAAGTGAAGTCCATCACCATGATTGAGATGATACTGGCTGGGGAAAGGGTAGCACTCAGACTGGTTTCAAACAGTGTTGAAATCTGCTTTTTTAGGAAAGCCACTCCATTTTCACAGCTGGTATTAGGGTCCCCATAGTACTATCTTTGAGTAATGCCTTCTTTAATCTTTAACTCCTTCAGGATCGTACTGAATTTCTGAAATCATTAATCTAGATGAAATCTATTAATTTACTATTTATTTATTTATTTAGTGTGGCCTAGAGCTATGAAAAATACATACACAAGAAGTCTCCAACACTTCATGAAGCTGTGACCAGTGTGGATTGTTTTATTGTTTCTTTTCAACACCTTGTGTTGCTTCCCACAAATACAACATTCAAAACCTGGTAAAATTCAAGGATCTGTTTGTGATGTGACAGGTTCCTCTCACAAGAGCATGTCCTACAAAGAGAGTAAGAATCCAACTTTTCTGGATGTAAAAGTCTTTTGGAGGGCCAGCTCAGGTCTGAGGACTGGACTTCTTCAGGGCCGTAAGCACCCTCATAACCTGCAGCAAAGGGCAACTCCTTAACTTCTGCTTTTTGTAACCTCCTTCCCCTGGAGAATGAGAGAAACTGACAAAGATGTGACAAGAAAGGATTCTGTCATTGAATGCTATACTGAAAATACATACAGACATAATGTTGTGGGTTTGATAGTTCACCGGCTTTTAATTTCCCAATGTATATCTCACCAAGCTTCTAGATGGCTATTCACTTCTATCACAGTGTCCCATTCCTTCCTTTTAAAATAAGTGCTAGGAAGAGGAGAAAGAGATTTATTTTTTTCAACCCCCTGTTAAAATCACTGCAAAGTATTTGAAGTACAAAATGTTGGCTGAGCTGGGAAAGCTATTAATTTATTTGGCAGGCTGACTGAAGAAACCCTTGATGAAGCCTGTGAACTGACATCTGAGGTGAATTTGGACCATTTCTTTTTAGGAAAGCACTTTTTTGTGCAAAGTAATGGGTGCTTTCAGATCTGACGAGGAGTTAATAGCAGATACTTAAGGTCTTGGCAGTGAATTGGTATTGTTTTTATACTAAGAGGTTTTGTGAAATGGTTGAACTCATTCAGGAGGGCATTTCCCAGCCCCGAGCAACAATTGCAATCCATGAACCTATAAAGAATAAAAATATCGTTACTGTATTAAGGATGTGTTAAAGTGCAGGGCCAATTAAAAATGTTTGAATAGGGGTAACTACATCTTGAAGCAGAAGTTTGGTATTTTAGAGTTTAGAAGGTTAAAATTTATACATTTAAATTGGGGTGATTTTAGTATTGAATTTTATAACTGTATCATCAAAGCTTTGCCTTTTAGGTTAGCGAATGTAAAGAAAAGACTTTTATTTTCTTGTGATGTAACTATTTAAATGAGCCTGGAGAAGAGAAGGCTCTTGGGAGACCTAAATGCAGCCCTCCAGTATCTGAAGGGAGCCTCCAGGAAAAACTGAGAGAGACTATCTACAAGGACCTGTAGTGACACGACAAGGGGAATGGCTTCAAATGGAAAGAGAGTAGATTTAGATGTAGATATTAGAAAGAAATTCTTTACTGTGAGGGTGGTGAGGCCCTGGCACAGGTTGCCTGGGGAAGCTGTGGTTGCCCCATCCCTGGAAGTGTTCAAGGCCAGGCTGGATGGAGCTTTGAGCAACCTGGTCTGTGGAAGGTGTCCCTTTCCACAGCAGAGGGGTTAGAATGAGATGATCTTTATGGTCCCTTCCAACTCAAACTGTTCTATGACTCTGTGAGTCTCATTAAGAGGAGGCATATGATTCATGAAGTCAGAATGCCATATTCAGTAACTGCTGAATCACAGTTGGAGACATATGCATATATACGAATATATATATATATAAAGGAAAAGAGTCTGAAATTGGTTGCAAATACACAATTTTTAATTAGATCTCATGGACAGGGTTTGTTGTCCCAAGATATTTGCCTTGGCTATGCCCTCATTGTCAGTGAAATTCAGCTTAGTATGAACTCTTTGCTGTACCCTGCTGATTGACAACTGGAACTATGGGAAATAGTCTTCAAATAATTCTTAAAATCACTGCAAAATTTGAGTTCAGGAAAAATCCTATTTGGGTGAAAACACATATTGATGTTTCTTAGAATACTGAAATTTATTTCTTTTTTTTTCCTTTTCTGTTTTTTCTTAGCTGATCTGCATCAATTCAGCCTGAGAAGTTATCCTATTAATTTTCTGGAGATGTTTTAATAAAAATGTAAAGTTGAATTTAGGATGGTATGAAAAAATAGTAATTATTTCAGCAGAATATTCTGAACACAAGATGAATATCATATCTGGAAAAGTGCATTTTGATAAGACGACTTGTTCTTAGGTAATTACAATTATTAACTTTCAATTTTTGTAAAGAATTAACTTTTTATTTCCCCATACTGTTTTGATCAGTCCTAGGATGTATTTTTATTTTTTGCTACATGTATTTAAAGAAAGTATTATGGGGAAACATTAGAGTATAACAAATGTTTTAAAATTGAATTGACAAGCATTAAAATTTTATCAGAGCTGTGACAAAAGGTAGGGGTACCCCATAGCCAGTGGTCAGGCAAGAAGTGTAATCAAAACTGAAGTGTTATCAAAAGTGAAGTGTATTTAACCTCTGTTGCTGATCACTGCACAGCTTTAGCCTGTTTTCATCAAACTAATTGATGGCAAATGGAGCAGATGCATGATGAGATTATATCCCCAATTTATGGCACGGTTATAAGAAAATATGTCTTTTTTTTTTTTCCCCTATTACAAGTATTGGAAATTTAGAAAATGCACTGGATTGGAATTGAAGCAATCTCTGGTGCTTGTCTAATACACTGCAGATTTTTATTATTATTATTCTAAGCACTTAATTTATCTTAATCCATTTAAAAAATAAAATAGTTTAATATTTGATGTATTTTATAATTAAATCCTTGGCATTGACACTTCTTATATTTGTTTTCAGGCTATGATTTAGCATATCTGAGGTACTAAAACTGGAAAAACAGCAGATCCAGAAAACTGCACGCACTGGAACAGGGAAATTATGAAAAGAACTATCCAGAGTTGTTATAAATTCCCATGTATTTAATCTTTTATTAATAATACTAATTTTTGCATAGTCTTGTTTTGACATCTGAAATAATGACAATACCTCTTTCATATTTTAATTTCTCATGAACAGAAGTTGTTTTCAGGCAGCATGCCTTCAGCTTTCCGAGCCTTGTGAGGGAAATGTGTTTGCAGTGTGTCTGTGGCAACCAGCTCCAAACAAAACGCTGAAAGGGAGCAAAATTTTACTCCTGTAACAGCAGGGGATGGATTTGTGAACAACTGTATCCTGAAGCACGTTTTTCCTGTGTGGCAGCCCAGGGGAGGTGTCAAGTGTTTCAGCTGGAGTGCCTGGGATGGAAACTTGTGAAGGACCAGGGCTGCCTGCAGAGGGAGTACCTGAGCGGGAACAGACAGCACAATTCCAGCAAAAGGAGCTCCCGTCAAGAATGATCTAGCCTTGGAAAGAAGGAGACGTGACCAAAGATAAGAAGCTGTCCAGAGAGCGAGTTTTTGAACAGGTATGAGAGAGAAAGGGGAATAGGAGCAGTTCTGCTGGGTGCTTGGATATAGGAGAAGGATCCAGGAGGGATGCTGCGTAAGGAGCTAAGTGGATAAGCAAGAATGTGCAGCGGCACTTAGGCTGAACTGGCTGAGCTGAACCTGACTGAAATTAGGGTTTGGACCATGACCTGGGCAGAGAGACTGAGGCTA
>JAYRBT010000001.1:12112738-12141983 GCA_036023395.1 Myiotriccus ornatus
CACTGCTTTTCCCAAGCAGATCCACAAAGCTGGTCATTTTCCCCTCATAACTGCTGCTCTATGAACACTATAAACCTGCAAATCTGTGGCTACCCTCTGGGGGATTTTTCCAGTCCTTCCAAAGAAAATCTTTTTTTCACTGCTTTCCATCTGTTGGTCCCGTGTGGTCTGTGTTCCTGTTTTATCATTTACTGACCCTCCAGATCTAGGAGATAAACAGATAGAACAGATATTTTTCCTTAGCACTTTTCTTACCTCCCTTGCTCTCTTTTTTCTCTCCTGTCTTCCATGTACAAGATCTGCTGAAATTCATTGTACTGTGAAGTTCACTGAACTTTGAATTTTATACCCATGGGAATCAACACTGACAAGGTGTTTTTCTGGGGTAAGCTGCCCATGATGCATCTACTGTTATTACCTATTTCTGACAATTATTTCTTTTATTACAAAATCCCTACGCAATGGGAACATGACTGACATAAAAATGGGAAACTTGAAATAAAAATTTACCTGCAGGGATTCCAGTACTATCTTATCAACCATCATGAAAACCTAAAACTACATTATGTAGTCTGTTGGTAAAATTAAATTTTAGTTGCAGTGTGTTTGTCATGATTTTACATTTCCTCTGCAAGCACCAAGATTTTTTGAGTGTATTTCTAAGCCTCTTACTACAATGTTAGGGAAAAGTCTCCAGTACTAAATGTACATATTTAAATAGTAAATTAATATGCCTGACAAATTGAAAGGATGATCTGTGATAAGGACAAGATAGGTTTCAGTCAGAAGTCAACTGAGTGGGAGGAAGTCTTTCTTCAACATCTGTTTGGCTCATTTGGATTAATCCTCTCCAATTATTCTGCACTGTTCCTCCAGGGAGGATGAACGGGTGGAGAAGTGTGTTCCAAAACCGAAGTGATTGATCTCATGCATGCAGGAGTTTGGAAGGTCAGCTCAGTGAAAGGAAGACTCATGAGAATATGACTAACTGAGCTAGATTTTGCATGTACTGAGTGTGGAGGAAAAAAGTACATGTCAGGTCCTTTATCTTTGCTTGGCCAAAGTAGGTGACACAGTCACAGTTAGTGATGAAGTGAGGGAATATTCCCCCCCATATCATCCTCACTGTCTCCAGGGCAGTTGCCATCAATAGGCCCATGGCAGCCAAACAGATCTCACAACAGTTGGCTGCCCACCTTTGTGTCTTGAATTGGTGACTTTCTATGCACTCACCCACCATCCTAAAGGTTATTCCTATCACTTTGTGTCTTTATTATGCTTGTGCTTAAAGGGTCTGCTTATAGGGTTGATACATCTCAACTGTGAGGACAGGAGACTCTACAAATACATAGGACAACCCCTGATCTAGAGTTTATTAAAGGTATTATCTTCCCCCCAGTGAAAGTATGTAACTGGAAATCTCAGGAAATCTCACAGGGTACCCAGCTTAATGTACCTCTGATCTAAATTAACTGCTAGTTGAATACAAAATTATATTATTTGCCTTTTGCTTCTTAAGGAATCCAGAAGAGTTTAAGTAATCCATACTCTATAGTACAAACACATTTTTACACAAAGTCCTCATCCAAACATCATAATTTATTCAGATGCACATGAGGTGTCTTCCACCTGTGTCACAATTTTCACTCAACAGAGTTCTTTGGTGAGTGAAGTGCTTTGTGGATTCTCCAAAGCAGCAGCTTTTCTACCATGCCTTCCTTCACTGAAAATGGAAGACTGCTTGTATAAAACAGCCTCAGTGTCACATATTTGGAAATATGCACAAGCCATCAAGGTAGAGAAGCCATTTATGGATTCTGTCTGCCTTGAGTGTACTGCGGGAAGTCCATCACCACCTATGGCAAACACCTACCACTGATGTGATTCATCATATCTGAAACTCCAGACCTCTCTGCATAAAGGAATTGGGACCCCCAGACAGCTGTTCAGTCTAATCCAGGAGAGCACTGCAATAAATTAATTAGCCAAAACCTCTTCTAGTCTCCAATTTCATTGCTTTGAACTCAGCAAAATGCTAAGGGTCTGATTTTGTGTGAGTAAATGTGACAAGATTTGTAACAAGTTCTTGATTACTGTGTGTTTACATATTCAGTCTCTCAATTTAAGTTTCCAAAATCTGTCAATTCTTGGAGTGGTAATGAATTATGATGAAAAATTATTTCTTTAAAATAGGGGAAATAACTATGTTTAAATGTTTGAATGCCTGCAGGGTGATTTTTTTCTGCTTGGCTTCTGAGTTTACAGAATTATTTTCATAGAAAAAGTCACAGTACAATGGACTGGAAGTTTTATAAGCATATCAAAATCTTCAGTACTGGCAGCTATTCCATTTATTGAGCAAAACATAAAGATGTATTCAACTGTCTACTGCCATAGTTCTCAGAGAACTGGGAAATAGGAGCAATACATAATTAATCTTTTGTGCTGCAGTTTAAAACAGCCTATCCAATTTAATTTTTATTTTGTTTGTTGCTTTTCTCTCCTTTTTTTTTTTCTTTAAAGTGTAAAGTTGTGCATTACCTAAATAAATGTAAAGTCTGTGTAGAAGTGGATTTCATCAGCTGGTGGGGTTATTGATATTTGACGACTGCAGGGCTTACAACCCGCAAAATGTTTTATCGTTCTATTTCAGTAAATCAAGGCAAGCTATTTCTGGAAACAGGACTTTGTAAAGCAAATGAGGAAAGTACCTCTCTGCTTTCACGTTTGTATTTTCAGTCCTGATCTTTCGGCAGGTGAGGCTTGCTCTCTGAGGAGCTGGTCAGTGATGATTCAGGTGGACAAACGGCTGCAGTGCTATGTGAACATTCCCTCCTTCCCAGTGTTTCCAGTCCTTGCTGGCTGAAAAAGAGAGGAAGCAGTGACAGTTAGGGTGACCATGCCAAAAGATTTGGAGCTTATGCATGTAGAGTTAAATCTGATTGCCAGCAAACCCATATAAAATAAGTGAAGCCAGAGACTAAACATTTCTTTTGCATAGAGCTGTGACAGCTCTGCAGAGAGCTGTGCTTGAAGGAAAAGGACTTTCTGGGAGTTAAATGGTGGAGTGGATGAGATGAACAGCACTCACCTAATGGTATCCCCTGCACATTTGGAGATAAATCCCATGGACTTCAACTGAAAGTTGCTTTTCAGAACTTAGCATCTCTGTGTTGGGAGCAGGATTAAATAAATCAAAGCGTAATTGCATTAGAGTTACTCTTCAGCTATTTTACAGTTTTTGTAAGTACTTTATGGAGGATGGTAAAATCTGAGTCAATATCTACTATGATAAAGCAAAGATATCCCTCAGAAGAAGATATACATTTAAGAATAATATCTCAGCCAAGGGTATGTGGAATGTATTAATAAATATTGCTGATATTCTACCCTATCTCCCTTGTCTGGCCTCTTAATCAAGATCCATATTCTTATTGATTTTATAGAAGAGATAATTGGTTCTGTAATAAAGGGTGAGAGCAGCAGCTCTTGCTGCCCCGCGTTGTCAACAAACAGCTGAGTAGAAACCAAGTTGGACCTCTAAGCAATGGAACAGCCAAAACTGCCTGGGAAAGGTCAGGCAAGCACCAAATACAACCCAGAGCCTCTCTGAAAATTGGCACTAAGAACAGCACAGTGAAAAGTTACTGTAGGTAGAGGAGGTTATGAGTGAGTGGGAAAACTACATCCTAGAGCAAAAACAGGGAGAGGAATAAGCACAGGAGGAGTTCACTCTGCAGAGCAGAATGAGGATTTGATGCTGGGAAGAATTCTTATGTACGTGTGTGTTTCTGTGTGTACGACTGTGTATTAGGACAGAGGAGGTGAATAGAAAGCCAATACAGGCTATGGAGAATGGAAAGACCAATTTTAGATTTCTCAACACATAAAACATACATTTCTAACTGTAGTGCTTGTATTCATTTGGTGCTTCTTTGTGCCTACAGAAGGTATCGTCTCCTACCAGAAATGCTGACCCAAGAGAGTAAGGGAAGGTAGAAATAACACAACTGGTGGGAAGAGGGAGGGGGAGACCAGATGCACCCAACGCTCCTCAACTTCTACCTCTGTTCAGCTGAATACAACATCAGTAGGTGTAACAGTGGCCCAGTGTGAGTCAATGAACCTGACTA
The DNA here is from genome assembly GCA_036023395.1 of Myiotriccus ornatus. Taxonomy (NCBI): domain Eukaryota; kingdom Metazoa; phylum Chordata; class Aves; order Passeriformes; family Tyrannidae; genus Myiotriccus; species Myiotriccus ornatus. The sequence goes on from JAYRBT010000001.1 coordinate 12,116,872, forward strand.
TGGCAAAGCTAAATCGATACACAGGCAAATAGCAGCGTATTTATGAGAACTATCTTATACATGGATCTTATACTGATTTAATTATTGCTCCAGCTTTAGGGACCAGTCACTCAAAGGGAACATTGCTGCTGCAGAATGCAGTAGTTTCTGTAACAGGCTATCATTTTTCCTTTCAATGCTGTCTGAGGAACTCATCTTTAGTCAACATCTGAGTAGGAAAACAGCTGTGGTAACTGTGTGGTTTATGTTGGCAAGCAGTTACTTCTTAATGCTGATGAGGGTAGAGGTTAAAATCGAAACATCCATTCAAATTCCAGCCATCTATTACTAGGCAGAATTTATTGCTCCTATATGCTGTGAAATTTGGCTTGGCAGAAATTAGAAAGGAAAAAAAAAAAAAAAAAGATCAAGAACTACTGTAAAGATGTGCCAACCCTCCCATAAAAGAGAAAAGAATCATCTGTGAAAAATACACCTATCAGAAATGTTGTGAAACAAGTCACCACTACAAGAAGGCATAGAAAAATTGGTGGAAAAGTTACTTAAGCTGCCAGTTGTAAACCAGCTCCCTTCTACCTAGAACTGTCTATGTCAGAAATATCATGCCAGGAAAGAAATCCCTAGGGAAGGATACTTCGTCATAAAGGACCAAAAGAAATGGCAGAGGAAGTGCTCATGAGGAAAGGACTCCTTTCAGTTGGGCTTATCATATGCCTCTGCCATGAAAAAACAAAAGCATTTAATTTTTATGATTGCTCAGGATGAACAGAGAGAGGTGCACCTTTAGGAAGAAGGGGGAGAAGCATCCTGCATTCCCGTGGTACCTGTGGGGTACGTGCTGTACGTGCTGATGGCATTTGAGGAGTAGGAACTGTCTAGATTATGCTCCTTGGTTGTCTTCTCCACAAGTGGCTCTGTACCTGAAAAAGCCTTAAAAAAACCCAAACCTTCAAGTTAGGAAGAAGGTTAGCAAAGCCATCTTAACACCCACTGTCACAACTTCCTAAAGGGCAAGCACTATTGTCTTTTCAAAATCATTATACACCTTGTTATCCACAGGATCCCTGCATCAATCTTCTCTTGGGTCAATGTATGCTCCTAAATGCAGGTCAACCAGGAACACTGAAACTGAACTTTCTCATCACTAATTTACCCTTCTGTTCTAAGTCTCACCATTTACATTTTTTCTTAATTCGGTGAGTGAGAATTAGTTTCCCAGCCATCAATAAACTTAAATTCTTCTCATGTGAGAGAAGAGGTTCCTATTAGTCTCTTTTTTTTTTTTTTTTTTTTTTTTAAGTAAGACAATAGAGGCTGAGAAGGACATTGATTAGCTATCAGGTTTAGTTTTCGGATGACACTCATACCCTGACTTTTCAAGGAACTTGGCATTATGAAGTCCTTTGTGTGTATGTCCGCAGCATGGTACATTAACATTGAAGGTATGTATCCCCCTGATTTCACTGTACATCAGTATTACAGTTATGCATCCCACCAACTCCAGTTGCAAAAGTGAGTGCTCAGCACTTTGCAAAATTTAATATCCACACTGCAAGCCAACCAACCAGAAAATGAGGAGGACTCAACTGGTCAGTGCTTGTAAAAATGCTCTTTTGAGTAATTCCCCTGACATCACACAGAAACACTTAGGATGGATATTGTTCTTTCTCTTCCTGAAGTCTACTGTGTTTATTATACTCCTTTAAACAGTTGCAGAAAGATTGCCCAGAATTTTGCAGACATAACTGCATATCATTTTGCTACTCAGAGGACATCTATTCTGCACAAATTAAAGGGAAAACTTCCTATGGAAAATGGTTCTGTCTGAGTAACTTAAAGAGGTGACGAAACACGTGGACAATGAGTGAATAAAGGTTGCATGAACAAACTTAATTGGAGTATTCTCTCACTTGCTTCTTCAGCTGTTTTCAAACCTTGGATGAGACAATTTCTCTTCCATTCTTCCTTTAATGCCCTCATCTCTCTGGGGTATTTAATAAGGGCAGATTGTGCTGACACCCACCCATGTCTTCCTCTGAGCTTACATATGATCAGCAGACAGCCACCTCGATCATGCCCTTACCTTCCAGGGTAACACCAGTGAAATATTGTCCTGGTGTGGACTCTCCCAGGTACTGGGTCACGGATGAGGGACCTTGGCTCTCACAGTCATCACTGCTGTCTCCTTTTAATACTCATTCATCCTGCGTGTCAGCTAACTGGGAAAAGGTTGATGCCCTGTCAGTTTTTTTACGTCCCATGTGGAATATGTAGTGATGTTGAAAGTCCTGCCTTTTTGAGGACAGCAAATCGCAAACCACACAGTCTTCTGATGGAGAGTTCCCAAAAAGCGTTGGAGGGTGCTTTGGAGTCCTTGGTAGTCCATAGACCCCTCTAGAGATACGATCACCATTTGACCCTGCTTCTTGCTGTGTCTTATGTTGAAAGAGGCAAGTTGGCCTCAAAAAAGCATTACCCCACCTCCACAGGATCTGCTTCCTACTGGCTGTTCCCCTTAGTTGGTTTTAAACAGCATGTTTAAGACATCACGTTCCTAATTGTCCTGGATGCCATCAACCCCAGAGCAACCTAGATAATGATTAGGTTTGCCACACTTGTGAAATTGCTTTCCCAGCATCCAGAATAAGACACAAATTAGCTTACAGTTGACAAGCTTTTTTCTCCAACCGTCTCACAGACGTATCTGCTGCACTGACCAGCAATTTCAAAGGAAAATAGTGAAAAGAGAACCTGAGATGTGACAAAAAAAATATACACATAGAACTGTGATTTTGTGAAGAACAGTAGGATATGCCCCATAAAATGAATTGCTAGAGACCTCAGCTTCAGATTTCATATTATGAAAAGAGATGTGCCTCTGATAAAATAAATGCAGGTTGTTAGAAGGAGAGAAGTGGATACCACCAGAGCTAAAAGACATTTATCACAGAAATTCACCTGATGTAGAGGAGAATTAAGCAGTATTTGTAGACAAATTTAATCAGATGCAGGAGTTAATAACACTTTGAGTTCTTTGGATTGAAAATCAAGCCAGGCATTGGTAAATTGTTTAAAAGGAATATAATTTTTAACTACAGTGCACTGGTAACTTTTTAAAATAGATGCAAATAAGTAGCTTATAAAGGCACACTGTTGTTCCATATTTGTCAGATTCTGTGGCTTCAGTTAATCTGAGGGAAATGTATTCAAGAAAGCTGCTGCAAATTTCAGTACAGAAAGCAAGCAGAGTTCAGTCTGTAAAGAAGCTATGAAGGCTTTACCGACCACTACACAAAATCTTTAAATGATTTTTTTAATTTTGATTTTTTTAATTTTAATTTTGATTTTTAGGTTTTGGGCTTCTGTTGTTAAAGAAAGCTATGACAACAAGCTGTCATGGTTAAAACAAAATCCACATTAATTAGAAATATTCATAAGCTTTCACAGTAGTGTAGAAAATCCTCCAAAACCTGAACAGGACTATTTTTTTTCCTAAATCACAGCTGATCTCATTCTGTGAAAATGTTACAAATCTTGCACGTGGAGAAGTATAATGGGCTGAGAATTTCCAGATGTTTTCTTGGTCTTCATCAGTTATTTCCAAAATACAGAAATGACTTGTTTACTAGGTTGCAAAACTCTTTTTGTCTGTGTTGTGCACATCTCTAACGTTGACCAACACAACACCAGCAGACATTAGATAAAATTGCACTCAAGGAATTGCAATAGGACCGAGAGATCACAGGTTTCTAGGGAATTTCAGCATTTCTTTTCTGAAGCAGATGACTGGCAGTTCATAATTTCCAGCCCCTGCTCTATCAAGACAAGAAGCATAGATGCTATTGACGCTCCACAGATTTGAGCTCTCCAGAACTCACACAGATCTATAGATTTATTACCTCTTGCTGTCAATAGAGCATTTTCTATTGAATTCCCACTTGTTTGAGCCACAGGGGCCAAATAAGTTTAGCCCCAGGAAGATTTTTCTAGGGCTTGCTTTTGGGGGTTGGTTTCCGGAAGAGTGCAAGGAATTGCCGCCTCTCAATGTTGGTGAGTGTCTGAAAAAGCCAGCTGAGAGGCGAAGCACAGCAACTGTGTCAGGTCAGAGAGCACCACTGAAAAGTGGCTGATTTGTGTGTTGCTAGAACTGGAAGACTTTTTAGGAAGAGGAACTGTATTGCAGTATTTTCCTAATACAGCACACTGTACAACCAGGAAGGAAATTCTGAACAAATCTGTTCTGATGCAATAGAATCTTTAATGAACAGGGTAATTAGCACTTTAGGCTGACATTCAGTCAAAGGGTTTATTTTCACCTCAGTGGCCCCTAAAAAGAGGAACTGGAACTGACCTAGAAGAATCAGGGATTTCCACCAAATCATTACTTCTTGTGGCACTTTGAGAGGACATAAGTAAGCCTAAATTTTGCCTGCTCTGCATTTATGGTTTGATACTACCCTTTGCTAGGGTTAAAAACTAGCAAAAAGGTTGAGCTATTTCTGCTGTAATGTTTTTTCTAAATATGCATAGAAGAAACTTGGATTAAAAAAACCAATCCTGCTAAAAGGAAATGATGAACTATACCAAAAGACAAGTAATTGTTTCATTGCCTTTAAAAAATGAGGAAGGTGGAGATTTGCCTGCACTAGGAATCAGATTACCATGACAATAAAATGAGGAATTAGGAACAGAATAGATAAGAGCTGAAGAGACTATTAAAAGATTACAGAGTCTAGAAACTGATATAATAGAACAATGACTACTCAACCTATATCTCACACTCCTAAAGCAAACTAGGAAAACGTGCAATAAACCTTTCATGAACGTATGAGGCATTAGGCTACTCATTCTGAAAAAAATATTAATCTGATTGAAAACACTTCGCATTCCAGGAATAAAAGTTCTAAATATACTCTTTAGGCTATGAATGGGAGAATTTTTGATACTTCAAGAAAACAAATGTACTCACAATGCCCAATGGACATGGGCAATCATCAGTCATTCATATATACAGATGTTCATATCCAAAAATAAATGTGTGCTATTTTTTGAGGCCTTCAAAAAAATTAATTAGTAGTAAGCCTTAATTAAAAAAAGTTCATTCTCTAAATTTTTTTAGGAACCCTGTGATACATAATATTTTTCTTAAAGCCCAGGTTATGGAGTCAAATGATTGCATAAAATAAGAGCAGAAGGGGAAAAAAGATTCTAACCCTCTTGGATGTAAGCAAAAAGTTGAAAGCATGAAAGGAATGCAGAGTAAAAGCTCAGAATGTCAAAATCATCCTCCTTAAATAAAAATATCTCATCACTTCAGTTCTAATATGATTATTTTTGCAGGGCTTGCCCTACTTTTTTTTTAAACTTTTAGGATTAGTTATAGTGCAATCTGTTCACCCCTAGAGCCATTTTGACGACATAAAATGCAAATGAGATTAAAGTGCTTTTGTGTGTGCCTCTCTGTGACCCACTGAGGGTTTGATAGAGTGGTAACCGTTTCGTTCCTGCTCTAGAGCTGGCTTTACAGGTACTCGTTTCTCCTAAAGAGGAGGAACACAAAAAAAGCAAGATGAGGCATCTTTCTGACTGGAGGGCTTTAGGAAACATCAGTGTCTCCAGGCACAGTATCTGTTGTCACACTGGCAGTAACCACAGACAATCTAAACCCACCACATTCAGCACATTCTCTTTAGGAACTGACTAAAATATAGTTATTAAAGTAAAATTTTTGTATTTTAGTCCTTCAGGATATGGCATTTATCTACCTGGTAAATGTTCTGCTTTTGTGCAGTTTTGGTGTTTCCACCCTGTTTTTCCAAAGGGATTCAAGGGAGCATTTTGAGACATCCCTAATGACAAGCAGGTCTGGGGCACCAGCACTGTAGGTCATGTGCATGGTCATAATTTGTATCTTTTAGTGGAAATGCTATTCGTAAGCAGTAGAACATCAGCACAGAATCATGGACTCATAGAATATCCTGAGATGGAAGGGACCCACAAGGATCGTCAAAGCCCTGTTATTGGTCCTGCACAGGACAGCCCCAAGAATCAGAGCATTTCTGGCACTTCTGAGAGGATCATGGTTAAAAAAAGAGGGTATTTTATCACTGCTTATTAAAAAATAGCCCAGTCTGAGATCTCAATTTGCAGAATAAATAAAACATGTATTGGCATAAAGTAATGATATGTATTTGTAATTGATTTCTCTCTAATGTATTGACTAGAGCTAGCCTGCTTATTCCTCCTAGCTAAAGAACTCTGTAGGCGTGTTTTTTTTTTTTTTTGGGGGGGGGGTGTTTTTGTTTGTTTGGGTTGATGTTTTTAAGTTTGGTTTGTTTGCTTTTGTGGGACACCACAGTAGAATTACTGAAGTGAGGTAAAATAACTTGCAAACATGTATCTTCATAAAACTACACCCCTAGACCTCGTGTATCTCATCATTAAGTCATTGTTCAGTGTCTCCATATTCCTTGGGATGGCTCAATTGCCATGCCACTCATGCCTGATTAAGAACCACTCAGATTAAATCTTTCTGTCACATATTAACAATGGAATATGCTAAAAATATCTAAAATGGTATTACCTAAAAACACTCTGCATGATAGAGTTGAGTAAAAATTAATTCTTTGGCTGTTTGATGAACCTAAAAGTTTTGCTAAAAAAATAACATGTAATAAAAAATATTTTATTTAATATTTTGTATATTTTTAATATTAAATATTTTTATTGAATATATTGAATATTTTTATAGTTCTGCAATAAAAATAGAACAGCAAATTTCAGAATGAATAAAGATTTTGAATATAGTAGAGCTGAATATTTCTTTAAAACACAAGAAATTAATAACTTTTCAGAGGTTGCCCTTCCTCTCCTATGAACATTCTGACAAATGAACCCAAACTTCAGAAAATAAAATTTCCACCAGATCTGCCTTTTTAATTTTCATAAGTATTCCTCCAGATATTTCATCCAGCTGTAGTGCCTATTGCAAAAAAAGTCTATTTCTGATCATCAGATTGTGTGCAGTGTTTCCCCAATATGAAATGCACAGAAGTTCACCTTTACTTACAGGCCAGGTAAAGTTCAGGACCTATGATGGAGCATGTCTTGTGGAACTGGTCCTGAATTCCCTTTTTTTTTTTTGTGTAATGCAAAAATACCTACCAGGATTGGAGGCTTTCCAAAGAGTTCTAACCATTATAGTAAAACCTTACCTATAAAAGGTAGAAGAAAGCCAGGAATAATTAAAGACTTTAAGAAAGAGGAGAGGGAAATCTTAAAATCAATTGAAATGTTAAGGAATCCTGCAAATATGAAATCTGCTTAACTGCATGGAACTCGTTTCATCTGATATACTGTTAAGGTGAAATGCACACTATTTACAGAAAGCCCTGTTACTTTACTTGCTACTGCACCAGGGAGGGGGCAAGGAGTGGGTGCAGAGAGCTCTTAAATAGAGTATCTTAATGGATCAGGGTCTAATTGCTAAGCCCCTGGGCTAAAACATCGTTTTTGAAGCTGACACCTCCAGATGCTGAATAAGCAAAGCTTTCCAGCAGGCCTGCATTGCAGCACAAAGCCTGGAAAAGTATATTTAAAACCTCCACAGAGTTTCTCTGAGACATTCTTCTGGGAATATACAGATGATGAACCTTGAATCCCCTCCCCAGAGAGTCTCTTCATTACAGGCTGTACCAGTAACACACATTTTAGATGCTGGAAATCATCAGATTACCCTCCCTGTCTCTGTGGTGAATCACTGCTTAAGTTCGAGGCATGTACTTTCTGTCCAAGGATGAACTTCATTCTTAACCTCCTTTCCTTAACTCAGGAAAATACTTTAGGCTTGTTATTCAACAAGACAGCTTAGTGTTTCCTTCACTTTAATGCATCATTTTAATTAATAATCTGCATGAAAGTTGCATGCTAAGAAGAGACTGAGGCTTCGACACCTGCTTAGGGTTGGTCATGTCTGCAGCCCTGACTCGAGCTCATTGAAGAGAACAGATATGCCCTGGTTTGTTGGAGAAGGTGTACAGCTGTGGTGTTGTACCACTTCTAGAGCTGACCTAGTAAACCACTGTGTGGGATTCTGGGTTCACATCCCAGCTCCTCATAATATCACCCATACTACAGGACAAGGGCACTGGAGTTGTGCTAGACACAACTCACTTGAGTTTGGTAATACCAGATGAAGTTTGGAGAAATTCTAATTACAGTCTGTTCCCAAGCATGGTTGATATTATTTTCCATAGCCTCCTGCTCCCACTATCCCCTCCCTGCCTGCTGAGCTCAGCCTGGGCCTTCCAGAGATAACGCCAAGCTGAGAGAGAGGGACTCGCCTGAATTACACAGGAGATTTACACATATGTGTGAATACATGTGTATATGCATGCACTTTTTCAAATATGAGCTTGGAAAACATAGAATTATAGGATGACTTAGGTTAGAAGTGATATTAAAGATCTCCTCACTCCCAACCCTCTGCCATGGGCAGGGACACCTTGCACTAGACCAGGTTGCTCCAAGCCCCCATCCAACCTGGCCTTGGACACTTTCAGGAGTGGGGCAGCCACAACTTCTCTGGGACACCTGTTCCAGTGTCTCATCCCCCTCACAGGGAAGAATTTATTCCTAATATCTCATCTAAACCTGCTTTCTTTCAGCTTGGAGCCATTCCCCCTTGTCCTGTCATTACAGACCCCTGTAAATAGGCTCTCTCCATGTTTACTGTCAGCTCCCTTCAGGTACTGGAAAGCCACAATTAGATCACCCCAAAGCCTTCTCTTTTCCAGGCTAAACAACCCCAACTGTTCCAGCTTTTTCCTTATAGAAAGGTGTTTCAACTCTCTGATCATCTTTGTGTCCCTTGCCTGAACTCACTCCAACAAGCCCACGGGCTTCCTGTCCTCAATTCCAAAGGAAGGAAGGAAGGTCTCACTGACATCTATGTTCCCACATTTAATACCCTAAAAATCCCACTGTACCTAATTTGGCCAAAAGAGGGATTTAGGGGACAGGATTGCTCACCATTTATGGGTTAGAAAGTAAAGGGAAAGCATTGGAAAAACAAGGGCAATGGCAGAACCAAGAGAAGGATGGAGATGAGATGTTTCTGTGGCAGTGAACTGAAGACATGAGGCCCTAGGGAGATGAAGCAAGTCCCAAGTGGCTGGAGCAGAGAAAAAGGGTTAAGAGATTTTAAAATACTTTGATCCCTTTCTGGGAGAAGCTGTACAGCTGCACAGGGTGAGCAGGTGTCCTATAACCTTTTTTAAGGGAAAAAGCAACACCACCTCCTCATGGGTGTTCACTCTTACATTTTAATACAATAAATACACTGGAAAGCATCCCTGGATAAGACAGTTATAGTATAAGGGTTCCACCTCTCCAAACATGCTATGATGCTTGGGGTTTTTTATTACTAATTAATTTTTTTAGATTTACAGCCTAATCAGAATGAAAATCAAAGAATGAAGCCAGGCTTTACTGTTCCCCCAGTGAATTCTTACTGTAAATAATTTCTTCACTGATAAGTAATGTTCATTAGCTACTCTTTGACATCATAGCATTACTAATTAAAAAAAAAAGCAAATGCTAATACTGATAGGTTATTCTGCACTACCTAAACTTTAAGACAAATCTTTTTTTTCTATGAAAACACTACAGGATGTCATAATGGTAAATATAAAAGGTAGACAAGAAAGGAGACGGACTGGTTTTGTGCATAGTTATATTAAAACCTCATAGTAAACCTTGAACAGTAAGCCCAAGCTCCTGTGAATGTAATACACTGACTTTGCAAGTCATTTAATTCGGGATAAATTCTGCCCTGCTATAGAGCTCTACTGAAAAGAGACTCAGTAAGAGCACAGGAAAGAACTGGAATAGCTTGTCTGAAACACCCATCAGGCAAGAATGAGGAGCAAGGGTTTCAAGCCATTGGCAGAGGTATCAAAACTAATAATTTCTTATTCTCTTTTTAGAAAAAACCAACAACACATCAGCATCTCATCAAAAACCAACCTGGGTATTTTCAAAATATTCTGGGTTTAGCTAGAGTGTCTTAATTCCTGTTCTCATGCTTGCTTTTCTGTTTTGTTACATAAAACATAATAAAATACTCTTCTAGGAAGAAGACAAATCTGCTGCCAGCACTGACACTTATCTGTTTTAAATTTTGACAAACTCAATGCAAGTGGACCCCATACGTCGCAAAGTTATCAAACATCATTCTTTCAAAGGCCTATTAAGGTGATATAGCTCAAAATAATTATATGTTTAGGAATATACTGAATCTAACTTTGCCTAACACCACAATCAAATAACCATAACAGACTCTCTAATACAGCTATAAACCCGATTCCCAGAAAGAGGGATACAGAAGTTCTTTCCTTCTTTCAGTCTTAATAAGTGAGACAAAAGTTGTGCTTTTCCTGTTACTGGTCATTGTTAGGTGCTTTGCAGAAATCCCATCTCCTTCTATACAGGAAAACTGCCTCTCAAATTGTGGTTTTAGTGTCAGAGCCTCAGGTTATAGAAAAGGCATTGTACAAGGTTTATGTTCAGAAGACCAGAAACTGAACCTTTCAAATGAAAAAACTCAAGCTGTAGCAAATAACTGTGTTTGTGAACACCAGATGCCATGGACTAAAAAAATACTGTGGGTTTATTGGTGTGACAACTAATTTGGGTACCTGAGCTGCAAAGTCCTATTCCTTGCTCTCACGCTGGAGCACAGAAATAACAGAGGAAGCTTCTGGTCCTTTTGGGTAAGAATGGAAGAACGTAGTCCACAGCAGTCGCTCTCTATAACAGAATTAAAGATTCAAGCACAGCGTGTTTATCTTGTTTCTATTACTATCAGTACAGCAGCAATGTGGAAAGAATACTTGTATTTTTATCTCCAGATAATGCTTTGACCGTTTGCTCCAGCCTTTCATTGGAGGCAGAATGCATCAGGGACTTCATCGCCGGCCCTGTTTTTTCTTAAGAAGCATTAAGGGGAGGTGATGAGGAGCAGAGAGGTTTCTGATGGGCCACTGGGGAAAGGAGTTACTGAGTGAAAATGTCAAGGTAGAAATTCTTGGCACAGTAATCAAGACAGGCTCTCAGGACTTTTTAAAATATGTCTTTAAATCTACTTACAGTCTGGCTGAAACCAGATTTACAGTCTATTTTTGCAGCTGCCAGTCTCCACTTAGGAGAGCTTTAGCCCTGGATATGGATAGTGTACTTCAAAAGGTAGACAGAAACCTTTGAAGTGCACATAGATAGACTGATGTGGAGGGTTACTTGAAAGTGTAGGTTTCCTCTGTCAACAAAGGTATTTAGAAATGTTAGGATCCCAAAGGTGCACAGGATTTCATCTGTCTAGGTGGACAAAGCCTTAGATTTTACAACCAAATGTGTTCATGTATAAGAAAGCTCATTTTTCATAGTTGTTTTGTTTGTGTATGTGCATAGGTGAGGGACAGAAGCCACATATTTATATTGTGATATTTTTCCATGTGAGAATTTGTTAACAATATCTTTGAACTTATGGGAACACACTTGGAAAATATCTGTAAGGACCAACTCCTGAATCAGCGTAAATCAGTTGTGATCAATGAAGAACCTTGTCTAAATTGAGATTTTAAAAATGGGCAAGATCTGGCATTCTATTATCTTCTTTTGAATAACTTTTTAGAATGTTTATAGTATTTATCAAAGTCTGCACGCTGAATCTAAAATTCTCAGTGAAGTAGATTACTTTGTAAAATATCTATGTAAGGCAATCTGTCTGAAAAGGACAAAAAGATGCTATTCAGACTATCCATTGACAAAACCCACTTCCTTAATTTATAGAGTGGTGGGTTTTTTTTCACTTAGGTCAAATAACTATCAAAAAAATGAATTCAGTGCAAACGAATCTCCTTGCCTATAACAATTACAAGTAAAATTTGATTTCATACGAGTTTAGCTGGAGATGTGTGGACAGTTAGTAGAAGGCAGCTAACTGAATACATTAGAGCACTGCTGATACTGTAGAATAGTTCTATACTGTTGGCCATTTTATTTCTACTAAAAATGAGAATTTGAACGAAAAAGGGGATAGCTACGGTATAACTAGAACTACAAAAGAGCATTTTAAAAAGTACATTTTCAATTCCATTTTTCATTTTTTTGCCGTAACTCCAGCACCATGCTTAATGTACAAGTCTGAAAAAAAAAAGTCAAGAAAAGTTGTGTGGTTTTTGTTTGATGTTTGTTTATGGGTTTTTGTTTATTTGTTTGTTTTTGTTTTAAATTAAGAAGACCAAACAAAAAAATCTAGACTGAAACCTGACAAAATTTTTCCTGAGGACGTTAACTGATTCTGTCAACATGCACAAAATAAATGCAAGAAAAAAGCAACTCTGGAGAATGAATCATCCACATATAGATCCACTGTTTCTCTTGGTTGGAGTACCACTGATGCACTGCCTGCCTAAGCAAAGAGTTTAGGATATTAATGACTTTCAGAAGAATTACTAGCAGACTGCTTAAATCTCCCACATCTCTTAGTGCTTTACATTTTGGGATGTGACATATTCTGGGGTCTTTCTTTCAGTTTTTTTTTCCATTTATTGTAGGTCTGCAGAGGGTTTATTGCAAAGAGGTGTAGTTTGGACAAACAGGTTTTGAAACCATTTCACTCTCCTTAGGAACAATATGCCTCCTAAATATCCTTCTAAAAATACAATATCCTTCTAAAAGTATTTTATTAGGTGATTTACTAAGAATCTACATATGTAAACAGTTTAAATTTTGTTTTGGTGTAAGCCTGCTGTTAACTCTTCTACTGACCTATAGCCACAGTGTAAATTTTTTTACTGTGAGAATGACACTTCTACTAATAACCAGCAGTTCATAGAAAACAATACTTGAGTAAGTGTGCCTAGAATGATAGAAAAGAGGCTTTTTATTTTTACTCCAAAATGTGGCATTCAAAAGGAAAAACACTTTGACCCTAAAAGTAATGTCAGGCATTGTTAAGGAAGCACTACTAGTACTCTTTTGGCTTTATTCCCTGGATTAGGAAAAGGAAGATAAGTTACTTGTGTAGAAAATAAACTCATGGATTCTCCCTTATTTGCTAAACCTACAATAAATGAACTTTGGATAGCACTGGCCAGTGTTGAGCCTGTAGCATTGATATGATTTTAGAAAGTAAGCAAACATACTGGAGGTTTGTTTTTTTTTTTTTTTTTACAGCCAACCACTTTTTGCGTCCAGTATAACAAGATAAGAGAAGAAGAAGTGTAAGGAAGCTTACACACATGGAACTAGATCCACCAAACCAGGAGGACGGTTCTGCACCAGTTTGCTGAGCCAAAGCTCACCTTAAAACTGGAGTGGCTGGGGGCTGCAGGGCCTCTGCCCCGCTTCAGCAATCTTCGAGCAGTTGCCGCAGTAGTTTGTCCTTCTCCTTCCCCTGCCATCAGCACGGGGGCCGGTGGCCAGGGCCACTTTACTCCTGGCTAGTCTCCAGCTGCTAGAGCAGCTGGCCCCTTGAGGCTGCTGGCAATCAGCGAAAATCAAATCATCCCTGTGCTGTGAACTGGGGCTAGAATGAACTGGTGCTGGGAAAGCACACAGTTGGTATATTGTTCCTTCTTGGCCAGAAACGTGGATCAGCATTTTCAGACGACTGCTTTCTGTCTCAAGAGGTGTTTCAGTCTGCTTTAGTGCTTTGGTAATGTCACATTTAGAAACACACATTTAGCCTTATTATAATGAAACTGGAGAGATTAAAAGCTTGTAAGAGAAGTCCAGTCAAAGTTTCTTGTAGTTCGATTCCAGTAAAATTATTGTGAATCAAAATTTAATCTAAGGAGATAAAATGACAGCAATGTTTACATGGCAAGATGAAACACTTTCTGGAATAAGTTTTGTAGCGGGAAACCTGGGAGAATACAACCATGCATAGGCATTTCCTAGTTCTAGTGCTGGTCAAGTTTGGTTTCTTTTTCACACAAACAATAATAGAGTAGTTATGTGTCCTAGTGCCAGACCACATATATAGGACTTTGACATAAAGCCAATTCTGATCTGACTTTCACTTACCTGGAAAGTCTGTCAGAGATCCAGTGTGGTGGCAGAGCTGATCACAACATGCTTAATAGGCAGAAACTCCAGCCCTACCTCTCTGTCTCCTAGAGCACTTGGTTGATGAGAGAGTACTCGATTCCTTTTGCCTCTTGTGTGGCTTTTTTCCCTCTGCCATACCTAAAGGATAGGGAAAGAGAAAAATAGTGTTTTGTATCAGTCTTCTAACATCATCCATTCCTGTTACACTGAGATCCTCTGCTCACTCTGCTCTGTGGCATCTTTTGTTGGTTCCCTGCCCTATCTACGTAAATCTAAGTCAACATTTCCAGAGAAAATGCTTAATAACTTCAAAGCGTTATTGCTTCTGGCTTTGTCTATGCACAGTACAACAGAGTAAAGAATTAAGAACAGACACAGAATGACCCAACCCCAGTATTTGTATTTAAGACCATAGAGCGATGCTCGTCCAAGAAAATGCAGTTTCTTTGGCAAACATGCTGATGTCAGTAATACATGTGAATACTGAAATCCCCAGAGAGACAGGACACTTTCTAAGGAACAGTTTTGCATGTCAGGTTTCAGGTGGTGAGAACCTGGTGCTTTGCCTCATGAATGAGCTGGAAGTACAAATTCACTGTGAACTGATTTAGTGGTCTGACAGCAAATATAACCAGAGCAGCATGAGTTTCACTGCACCTCCACAATTTGTTTCACTTCTTTCCATCTATTGAGCTTCCCATGTATTGCTTCCCTGCCCATTCCACACATGATGATTCCACACATTCCACATGTATTTTTGAGGATTGGTTGGTGCTACGAAGTACTGCAATTTGAAACAGTAATTTCTTTCTAACTGGTGAAGTTCAGAGGGAATCACAGGCACTTCCCATCTGCTTGCATTCCTCCAGAAACAGGCTATCTTTGAAAGACTGGTTAGATTTCTATAGAAAGGATAACAATAAAGGCCCTACAACCAAGATGCCATGCACAGAAGCAATAGCACATGCCCCTGGATCCAAATGGGGAATCGTTCTTAAGATAATAACAAAGCAGTCCTGCGTATCTTGCCCAGGCAGATATAATGCCTGGAGATGCTGACTTCTGCTGAGTTCCTCAGGGAGTGAGAGGTCACCTCCACGATGTGTGTGAGTACCCGAAGGGAGGGTGTCAGGGGATGGACCACACTCTGCTTGGTGGTGCCAAGCAATAGGACAAGAGGAAACTGGCAGCAACTGGTACACAGGAAGTTCCACTTGAACATGGGGAAGAACTTCTTTACTGTGCAGGTGACCACATACTGCAACAGGTTTCCCAGAGAAGGTGTGGAGTATCCCTCACTGGAGATGTTCCAGAACCATCTGGTCACAACCCTGTGCAATGTGCTCTGGGATTGCTTGTGCAGGGAGGTTGGACCAGATGATCCACTGTGGGACCTTCCAACCTGATCCAGCCTGTGATTCTGTGGTTCTGTGATTTTGTGATCATCACAGCAGGTGACTGGGGCATCTAAACTTTGTGCACAGACTCTACGTTTTCAATTGTATCCTGAGTTTGAAAAAAACAAAGGGCTTGATTCTCTCCTCTAAAAGCTCCCATTACACACGTGATAGCTCAGTGACCTTTCACAAAGTTTCCCCAGTTTATTCTCTATCCACTGACAGCTAAATTCCCAAATGTTTTGTATTCATCTGCCATCCTCCAATACTGTCCATACTGTTGTAGCAACCAGTGCCACCTTTTCTGATCTGAGCCACAAGGCTCTCATTCTAACCATTTGCTGCTGATTTAGAAGTTGGCCTTTGTGCAAGCACTGATGATAGCTCTGCCACTTGCATCATGTTTTATGCATGGTACAACTGTCACAATGTACCTCACTGCAATGAAGCAAATGTCATTGTCACAGAATTCAGCTTTCTTTTTATCCCTTTGAAAGACTGCTGCTCCTGTTAACATGTTTATAACTACTGGAATTAAAACACTCAGAGCTGAAACAGCGCCTTGGTAGTTCTGCAGAAATTGGGAAATTCTCCCTGTCTCAGCATTTAAACACAGACCAAATAGAAATACCGTATTTGGATGGGAATCCTAATCAGTTGTTTGTACAATCCAACAGCCTTAAAACCTCTGTGTTGCTCAGCATGACAACCACCTTATTCACAGACGCATTGCATTGAGAATCTCCCAAAAGTTGGATTGGAGACTTGAAAAAAGGCAAGAAAGAGAGAACTCTCAGCCTCATCTTACCTCTGCCACCCACAGAAAATTCAATACAAGCATTGCATTAGGACTGCCTTGCACTGACTGCTGATTGATTGCTAAATTTGCTGCTGGCATCTCTACCTAAACACACGCAGGGAAGACTCTGACCCTCTATTTTGAAGGCTCACCCAACTGTGCATGCATAAAATTGGAACAGCAGCAGTAGTTTGGCTTCCTCTGGCTCTTTCGGTTTCTTTCTGGGTAGACCTCAACTGCCTCTTAGAGAGATTTGCTGCTGCTAATTTTTTTTAACAGACCATCTGTCTCATTTTGTATTCTAGAGCATTCTTCCCCATTTCTTGTCATGTTTCCAGCAGAGGGAGAAGTTAGTTGGGCTGCTCATGCTGTAGATATTTAGCATATTGCTGTTCTGCTGCTGGTGCAGCAGAAAACAGAAAGGACCACCCTGTCAACGTTCCCTGGGAAGGAAACCCTTCAGTCCACTTAGCAGGGAAGGGTCTCAATGCCTTCACACATCCCTCAGCAAGTTGACCTACACTGAAGACATTGCAAACCGCTTCTGCAAAGCCTTAGGAGCTGACTGGCAATAGCAGAGGTAGGAAAAAAGAGACAGAGACTTTTTTTTAACCCCCCCAAGGAGAGTATAGCTCTTACTGTTGTTGTGCCCGGTTAGTTGGACCACATCAAGAACAACATTTTTGCTGCAGATCTTTTATGATCATAGAATTGTGGAATGACCTGGGTTCAAAGGGACCTTAAAGATCATGTTGTTCTTACCCAGCTGCCATGGACAGGCACACCTTCCACTGGACCAGGTTGCTCAAAGCCCCATCCAACTTGGCCTTAAACATTTCCAGAGTGGCAAAATGTTCTCTCTCTAGGTTCTCTGGAAAACCTGTTCCAGTGCCTCATCACCCTCACACGGAAGATTTTGTTCCTACTATCTGATCGAAACCTACTCTCTGTCAATTTGAAGCCATTCCCCCTTGTCTTGTCCCTCCATTCCCTTGTAAATAATCTCTCTCCATCTTTCTTGTTGGCTTCCTCCAGGTGCTGGAAGGCCACAGTCAGGTCACCCTGAAGCCTTCCCTTTTCCAGGCTGATCACTGAATACCAGGCATAGCAGGGATACAACAAAATACTCTCTGCAGTGTGGAGCACAGCTGGAGAGATTTTAAGCGGTGCTCCATGCTGCACCTTCAAGCCACAGGTGTCATCAAAATTGGAGGTAGGCAGAAAATATTTTTTTTCCTGTATGTATCTGGTTCTGACACTCCTGTGCCTAACTGTTCCCAGCTAAGGCAGGTAGGAAAGCTGCTTATAATACAAACCCTGTGGATTCTCCATTTCATACCAAAAAAATTGAAGTGTACACAACTTGAGAGAAGCGAAAACGTGGAAGAACTTACTACTGAGATAAGGCCATACAGTAGATTTTATTGTGAGTCCTTCACAGAAATCTAGGAAGATTTAAAGGCTAGTAATAATCCTTCTTTGGTTTCTGATACCAGGTGTTGCTGTTTCCCTGAAAGATTTGTACAGACTCCTCTACAGCCCTTGTAGAGAAAGATGATTTTCTGGAACATGAATAATCGTTTTAGAAACTTCCTTTAGAGTAAGTTGACCTACTCCCTAGAAGTGTGTATTTTCTTTAATTACACAGTCTAAATTACTAACACTTTTGTAGATATCCTTGCTGCATTGTTGTCATTTGACCAGCTAAGTCCACCCTAAAGAAACTGCTGGAAGAGTCAGGAATAATCACGTAGGAAGCCATTAGGATTTGGCAAGAAAAGGAAGGCACAGTGATGCTAATGGAGTGATTAGTGCTCTAATTCATCGGGTATTGGGACTATCATATCTGTGATATCTATTTGTAAGATGGAGCCTCATCACGAGGTCACCACCTTCTGGCCCTGTTTTCTGAAGGACAATCTCAGAATCATAGAACAGCCTGGGTTTGAAGGGATCTTAAAGATCACTTGACTGCAATCCCCTGGTGTGAGCAGGGACAACTTCCACTAGACCAGGTTGCTCAAAGGCCCATCCAGCCTGTCCTTGAATACTTCCAGGGGTGGGGCATCCACAGCTTCTCTGGGCAACCCATTCCAGCACCTCACCACCCTCACAGGGAAGAACTTTTTTCTAATATCTAATCTAAACTGGCTCTCTCTTTCAGTGTGAACCTATCCCCCCTTGTCCTGTCACTACATGCTCTTGCTTGCTGAGGAAATTTTGAGCCCACATGAGCTGCCCAGAGCATCTTGAGGCTTTGGACATAAATAAACAGGACATGAGACCACTAATAATAAAGGACATGTGCAGCAGCAAGGCTGAGTCCCACAGAGGACTGTAGAAAACCATATCCACAGTATATGCCAGGACTGTGTGCATCATGTGAAAAAAAGATGCCAAAAAAAAAACTATGGTTCATTGCTTTGCAAATGTTTACAAACACAGTGCAGGATGCACAGACAACTGGGGGATTCTTTACAGGAGCAATGGAAAGTGTTTCTGCAGGGCAGTTTCTGCAGGAGAAAAGGAGGCTCAGGGGTGACCTTATTGCTTTCCTGAAAGGAGAGTGTAGCCAGGTCGGGGTTGGTCTCTTCTCCCAGGAAACTAGTGACAGGATGAGAGGACATGGCCTCAAGCTGTGCCAGGAGAGGTTCATGTTGGACATCAGTGGGAATTTCTTCATGGAAAGGGTTGTTAAATATTGGAATGGGCTGTTCAGTGAGGTGGTGGAGTCCCTACCCCTGCAGGTGTTCAAGAAACAACTGGACATGGCACTCAGTGCCATGGTCTAGTTGACAAGGTGGTGATTGGTTAAAGGTTGGACTCAATGATCTTCGAGATCTTTTCCAACATAAATGATTCTTTGATTATGTGATAATAGGAATCCTAGTACAAAAAAAGGGAAACATTCACTGACTTATGCTGAGCACAAATATAAAAGGTTCATGGTGCTAAAAATGATGCTTACAAATAATTTATTTTTATTGCAGGGTGGTAAGAGAAAACAAATGTACTGTTTCTCTGAAATACAGGCAATGGGACAAAAAACCTAGAAAGACATTGAATTTCTACCATTATGAGGGAAGCTGACAAAACCAGGTTCAAGAGTATCTGTCTGCTTTTTCTGATCAGAAAGTGCACTTCTGGAAGGTCAGTTCATGCTTTTCAGGACACAGGTGAATTTTCAAATGGCTATATACTAGAGAAACTATAATCCTACCACAGATTTATAATTTATGCTTTTATAAAACTTCTGCTTAATTTTATTTTCTTGTAAGAAAGATGACATCAAAAGAGAACACTTCATAATGTTGGGATTGGGTCATACAGTCTCCAAACCCAAATAACCTTACAATTTATTTTATCTTATATTTCTACAATGCTTACAGGGGAAAATTAGCTGATGCCATTTGTGCTGCCTAAATTATTGCCAGGGCTCTGGTTGTCACCTTATGAAACCAGAACACAACTTTAATTTTTTTTTTTTTTAATCTTTGTGGAAAGCATCTACTCAAGGGACTACCATTTGGATTTATTTATTTCACTGAAAAATTCAACAACTTGATAGCATTGATTGAACACAATGAATACAGAAATAACCTGCTATCCCTTTTGGGAAAAGTAGTGAGAACAGCAATAGGTAGCTTTGAAAGTGTGAGCGATACTGAGATGCCAGTTCTAAAACTATCAGACCCATAAATGAATGAACAAGTTTAAATACTGTGTAGTAGAAATTAAATGTCACAGGAGAGAAATGAAGCCAGCAAGTTATTTCTCTGTGATGTAGCTAACCATTGCCCCTTAAAAGCATTGATGTGTAAAACTGTTCGGTGTTCATGGGTTTTTAAGTCTTAATAGTCAGCTTGGGGTTTTAACTCTGCTGAGGTACTACAGCAGAAAGTGCAGAATTAAAGTGGCTGAAAGCAACTCAAGGGACAGTTTGGAGTCAAAGTCTTAACAAAATAGGGTTAATGCTGCAGATTGGTGGTTTGTGTATCAGTGGGTGTGAGGAAAATCAAAATGCTGCTTGCCCAAAGAAATGAAGTGGTTTTGGCCTTGGTCCATTTCTATAAAAACTGCGTAACTTTATCTTTGAGAGGCCAGCCTTAGCTGAAACTTCCCATAAACTGATTAGTGCCATGGTCAAGAGGCACCTGGCAGACTTATCATCTACTGAAAATACAGAGATAAATTTTTCTTCATCTACAAATGGATGCAAATTGAATGTTAAACTGGAATAGTCACTGGGGATTTAGAGAGTGAAAAAATAGATAAGAGAAAGAAAATAAAAGTGCCTGACAAGATTTTTCATTTCTGAGAGCCAACAGTATTTCACGATGGGTAACAAAGGAACAGATGTGCTGTAATAGGTTGTTTCATGGTTGCAAAACATTAATCTCTAGGCTGGACACACTAGAGAGGAGTTGGCAACATCTCTTGCAAAGTCAAGAAAGAAGAGTCAAAAGCAGCAGTGAACCAATGTGGTCACAAGAGCTGGAACAGCCAGAGGCAATGAACTGGTCACCAAAGCCAATGGTCTGGTCCGAGCTCTGGGGACTGGGAGAGCCAACCAGCAACACCCCATAAACTGCTGGAACACCACGGGGGATGTTATGTAGAAAGGTGTTTCACTGGAGCGTGACTGACTTCGGGCTTGGAAAAAAGGGGCAAGTCATCTACAAGGACTAAACTGCTCCTACAGAAAACATGGGCCACGGGCAGTAAAGCTACAGCTCCTTGGTGAAGTGCTGGACTTGGAATGCAGAGCTGAGCTCGGACAGATCCACACTGTCGTAGCGTGGGACAGCTTGGGATAGCATAAACCCAGACACTTCTGCTGCTCGTGCAGGTTCATAGGCTTTTTATCAACATGACTAAAATACAATTAAAGCAACAACACTAAGATGCATTTAGGAAATGGCGAAAGGTAAAAGGCAAAAACTTCTAGTAATAGGAAATGACGACAGAGTCATAGAATGTGTTGGATTGGGTTGGAAGGGACCTTAAAGACCATCTAGTTCCAACCCATGATAAAGTATTTATTTTCATAGGTATATTATTTTCTTTCAAGTTAAATGTGGCCACAGGAAAATAATTGCCTGTATACAGATGCATATTTTATTAAAGTCTTATTAGTTTAAATTTGCCTGCTTTTTATCAAATTTATATCCATGCAGACACAGTCCGCATTTTATTTACAGAAATGTATCGATTTTTCTGGTTCCTAAAAGGCAATTGGAAGACACGGTAATGGAACAGGGAGCTGCTTTTTCTTGCAGATCAATTAGCATGAATTTCGTGGACTGTATAAAATGGACACAATTACAAAGCTCAGCATATTCTTAAGGCTCTTCACGCAGCAGCACCAACCCCTGAGCCACTTAACACTGGTGACATGCTTGCTGGTATTGCTAGCAAAGAACTGAACCATCAAGCACAGCTTTTTGGCAGACTCTTACACAGCCTAACTGAATTAATTCTGCTGATTATACCACCTGCAGTATTTACTTGATGAAATACAAGCAGTGAAAGCTGCTGCACATACCCCTCTTACGAGTGCAGTGCTCCCCAGAATGGATGCTCAGGTTTAGCCACAGCCGTAGGTCAGCCAGCACTGCAGAGCTGGGGACCCATTTGCTTAATTATTCTTCTTCATTCTCTCCAGACTTATACGTATTTGTACATAGACTGAATTATTCTTCTGAAATACTAGTTGAGACATTTATATCTCCCTTTTTTTTTGTTGTTTACCAGATTGTTTGACCAGATTGGTTCACACAAAACAATTACATCTTTAGTTTGTCTGATGAATGTTGATTTCCAGGATCTTTCTGGTGACTTTGTGTTACCAGCTTGTGGTTGATCATTATGGTAGCATTTTGGATGCTTGGCTATGTGACAGACTTTGATAACTTTGTGACCAAAATGATAGAAAAATAAGGTTTCAAAATTGAATTATTCAACTTGAGGGATGTTAAACATTTTTAAGCATTGATCTAATAGCAATGCTATTAGATTTTTTTACTGAATTGGGTATTTTCATAAGTTTCTGATTTTATCATATTTTTGAATGAAATTAAAAATACAAGACAGATTTTTTTTCTTCATTAAAAAAAAAAAAAAAAAAGAAAGGAAAGAAAATCCCCAGTCCTCAAAATGCTGATTCAAGAGGGAAACCCTGCTGCTTCATGCAAACTGTGGTTCATTCTGCTGCCTGTTCTCTTCTATGAAGTAATCACCTCAAACTGTATCTCCCTTCATGCACTGTGAACAGGACTTCAGTATCAGCTCAGCAAATGGGAAGACTGCAATATTTGATAGGAAATAAGAGATAAACAGGGAGTCCAGGGAGCACTACAAAAACGCCCAAACACCCCACTCCTCCCAACCCCCATCAGTGTTGGGAAAACAAATAGAAACTGTTAAACCAGAATTTTCTAAAATAAATCCAGTATTTATATTTTAATGCCAAAATTTTAATATTATTTTTTATTATTTGAGCATCTCAGTGATATTAGTTGCACATTTTGCTTTCACAATCCTGTGACTAGCATTTGGCAAATGAAGTGGTTTACTTTTAATAGAATTTATTGATTATAACTCAGATCTGCAAACAAAAGAGAAGATATAAGTCTGTTGGATATGTATAAATTTTTTGAAAGAGGGCCTGAGAGACTTCTGTTGTGCTGCCACATCCATGTGTTTTCTCTGCATCCATTCACATGAACAATCTTTGGGTGCTTATTGCTGGGCCATTAAAGCCACATCCATGACCTTCTCAAGGTAGCACAGACTTTCTCATCCAACCTGTCAACTGCTTCAATTTATGTTCATACCTGACAACTGTAAAAACATAGTTATGCACATAGAATCATTGAATGGGTTGGGTTGGAAGAGACATTAAAGATCATCTCATTCCAAACCCCCTGCCATGGGGCACCTTCCGCTATCCCAGGTTGCTCAGAGCTCCATC
Organism: Myiotriccus ornatus; assembly: GCA_036023395.1. NCBI lineage: Eukaryota > Metazoa > Chordata > Aves > Passeriformes > Tyrannidae > Myiotriccus > Myiotriccus ornatus. The sequence goes on from JAYRBT010000001.1 coordinate 12,140,153, forward strand.
CAACCCGGCCTTGAACACTTCCAGGGATGGGCAGCCACAGCTTCTCTGGGCAACCTGTGCCAGTGCCTCAGCACTCCTCACAGGGAAGAATTTTTTCCTAATATCTGATTAAAACCTACTCTGAAGACATTCCCCCTTGTCCTGTGCTGCAGTCTCTTGTAAATAGTCTCTCTCCATGTTTCTTGTAGGCTCCCTTCAGGTACTGGAAGGCCACAATTAGGTCATCCCAAATCCTTTTCTTCTTCAGGCTGAACAATCCCATTTCTCTCACCCTTTCCTCATAGGAGAGGCGGTCCCTCCCTACATTCACCTTGGTGGTCTGTAACATGAACATCATATTTAAATAATATTTATGACATATAGATTGAATACTTATTAGTTATTTCAAAGTTTTAACTTATCTTTTCTGAGAAACAACAGGGTAGAATAGTTTGATAATCTATTTTTCTAACATTGTGATGTCTACAAAAGATGGTCACAGGTTGCTCATATGTCAAAGTGGTGTTTTATTCATCATTATTTTACAACATTTTAAGATTGCTGGTATTATATACAAGCTTATTTGGTCTTGATTTCATGAGATCAAGAGGATAAGTGCTTTTGAAGAGATGATCCTAAAATTCCCTGTTTGTCCCAATTTTATTTACTTGCAGTTGATTTTTCAAATTGCGCATAAACAATATGCAGAATTGTTGCTATCTTGACTCAATCAGTCTCTGAGATATGACTTCTTAAGATTTGTCTACCACATTCCTGGTGAGCGTAATTGAGATTTTTGAGGGTGCGAATTTGGCAAAAAAAATTTTTAAATCCAAATTTTATTTTACTCTGTTTAACTGAAGGTGTTCTCCTCTTCTTATTCCTCTTCCTCATCTCAGTCACATGATCTTCACAGTCCACTTTTGCAAATCTTTCTCAAGAAATATTCTCAGCCTTAATGCACATGAACTACACATTTAAGTAATACTGTGATGGGAAGCATTAAATTAGCAAATTAAAGAAGTTGAAATAATTATTTTTCACTAGAATTTACCAAAGCTTAACATTCCCAAATCCAGGAGGACTTTTACACTTAGTTTTTGTGATACCTCTCATATCAGTCTTTCTCCTGGCTTGGCCTGAGCAATGCAGTATGCCTGCTAATTTTGGTACAGAAATAGCTGTCAAATAAACATTTTATGTCTGAAATTTTGTTGATTAGTTTGGTATTTGGGGCAAAAATACTTCCTTACTATGAAAATACACCTAGAATATTCTTTCTGAGACAAGATAAACAAGCAGTGGCTTGCTTTTCGCCATTTGACTGGCAAGGTAAATGTTTCAGTTGGGTAAGAGACACCTTTGTGTCTTGTTTCCTGTTTTATCTATTTTAATTTCACTGACTTACAAGTCAACATTTTTAAAGGACTGATGGTTTGTTTAGTTTTTTTAAGCCAGCTTTGATACTTTAAAGGGCACCAGATATGTCTGATCAAAGGCATTCTTATGGAGGGTGGTATTGAAAAGTCAGTAAGATTAGTTTCCTTTATAATGTTGTGTTTCTTGAGGGTGAGCAATGATATGGGCTTTTACAGTGAAGTTTTTTTGAGAAAGGAAAAGAAAACTTTTAAATAGCTCTTGTTCTTTTTTCTTAGGGACTTACAGCCAAGATAGCAGGTGCCTAAAAGAAGGTCAAAGCAGCATTCTGAAACTGTAACTGAACAGTGTACTTATACGTAATAATAACTTTATATAAGTATAATAATATTGGAGGACAATCAATTAGTTTTACGTAGTAATTTCATTCTTGTCCAAAAGCAACAGTTTTTCTGATAACAAATTAGCACAAGCT
>JAYRBT010000001.1:12151486-12271242 GCA_036023395.1 Myiotriccus ornatus
GCCTTTTGCTGGTTCAGGCTTAAGGCCCACTAATATGGCTTGTCCATATTGTCTGTTCTCTAGTCAAACATCCCACAATGTAAAATATGTTTTGGTACCTGAAACAGTTGCCAGCAGTAAGCTGGACTTAGAATCCTACAGTCTGAGTTCACAGTTCTGTAGTGATCAATAAATCTCTTTGAGGCAAGGATGACTTTCTAAATGTACAGATGTATGTACAATGTAGCCTTGATATCTTGTTAAAATCTCCATGTTCAGATGAATAAGTATTAGGATAACATACCCCCATCTTCTTGCATCCTGCATTCTGTATGTGGTAGGGCTACAGGTTTCTTTCTCTTAGATGTAAACTGAAAGAAAACTCTTAGAAGTTGGACCTCACCAGTTTTCCACTGAACTACATCTACTTTCTTCCATTTAATTAGTCCCTGTAAAGTAAGTAAAAGCGGTCATTTGGAACTAATTGGCACAGTACTGCCAGCTGCCAAGGATAAGACATTTCCCAGTGTGGTAATCTGAGTTTCTGAGGAAAAAGAAGATCTTTTGGTGCCTATTTTCCTCTAGTACAATCTACTGTAATATTTTTGAGTCTGGGAACTCCACCATACATCTATGTTCTTTAAGTTCTTAAAATTAATTAAAAAAGCAATTTTCTGGCGTTAGATGGGACCTTCCCTTTGATACTATCACTTCCTTTCTGAAAAGATGATTTTCATTCAAATCTACTTTAACTTCACTACTGACCCAGATATTAGATGATTCTTTGTGGAAAGATCATTCTATATTAACTTGTTTCAGGAGACTTCAGGGAATCTGGTGCTCAGAACTGTCTTATGTGAGACTTGTGATGTGATGAATGTTGGAAGTCCTATGTTCCTAAATCACACAGGCCTCTGAGCCAGAGGTTTGGCCACTTCCTTATAGAAATCACTGCATAAATGCGTAAAATATGCATTTATATTCTCTGGGAATCTGCAGTCTTTCTTTGTACTCCCTCCTTCTTTGTCTTTCCCTTTCGGTTTCTTTCCCTACCTCACTCTACACTGTAGCAGCTTGTTTCCCCAAATCATCACTCATTCCTGCCAGGAAATCATCAGCTCCTGTTGAGAGGCATCATCTCAGCCAGTGCACAAGGAAGGGACTAGGGGGAAACAGGCAGAGTTCCCCTGTTCCCAAACACTCCCCTTCATACAACACACACCAAGTAAAGCAACAACACAGACTCTGTCCAACACAGATGTAGAGCTCTGCAGTTCGAAATGATACTCCTTGCCTGCCCTCTCTGCTGAGACCTCTGCACAAAGAGTTGTTCTTTCAAATACAGATTCATCAATATTTATCAGCGAGGCTACTGCCAAAGCAAACCTTGAAAAAAAAGTTTAGCCAGATGATCCAATTGCCTCGTGTTAGCAGTGAGCTCAAACACACAGCTGTGCAAAAACTGAAAGGTATTTCCAGAGAGGCTATAATTTAGGCAGCATTATCTTAAGGGATTTCTAAGCTCATGAGAAGCGTGACTTGTGTACACAGCACAAGGGATTTGCATAGATAACACATAAATCTATTAGGAAGCTACAACACACATAGCCAGTCCTGCAATGCTGGGAAAGCTGGGTAGCAGGGATCACACATTTTGACTGGGGATGGTTGACTTCATGGACAGGGGGGAAAAAGTATAAATCAGTCAGCTGTTATTCTATGATCTGCTCGAAGACACGAGTGTACCAAGATGTGATAAGATTTCTTTTCTTCATTTTTAGCTAGCAAGGTTTTATTTCAATCTCTTGTGTGGTAATTAAGTTGAAGTAGAGCCTGGCACATCGAGCTGGCAGAAACAGATTATTTGTTTGGAGGAGGCATTCACAAAATCAATATGAATCCATTTGTGAAAGTGGAGTAATTTAGAGAAATACCCACTATCCTCATTCTAGTTCTGCCTGTTTACTGAAAACACAGCATGGAAAGAATTGGAAAGGTAATATACACTTAAACACCTACATTTAAGAACTCGCCAGACAAAAGATTGTGTAATTATTAACAAGAAAATTTTTTCCTGGATCCAATAACTTCCTTCCCTTATACCAAGAAAGGCTTTCAACCAGTTTAAGCAAAAATACTACATGTGGAATCCTGTCATAAATGCTTTGGTGAGTTAACTTTAAACTTATATTCCTCCAGCTTTAGTTCTCTTACTGAGGGATGTCTGACTTCAAGTCTGATACCTAATTCATCCTAGAAGTTTTCAGAACAGTGACTTATAGATAAAAATACCTTTGCAAGAGCCACACACTTACAAATTAGTAAAGTTTCATTGAAATATATAAATATGCTCTTTCATTAGGCATGTTGCTTGGCATTAGACAGGTCTAACCTCACATTCTGTAGGGCACATAAGGATAAAGGCACAGCTTATACCATCATGAAAAAACAATAAATCTGTGTATTTGTGAATACTATCACATGGAAAAATTTGGCCACAGGAGACACGGACACACAGTTGAACTTGTGCAAAGTCATCCTGATCACACAAAAGCTGGATCTTTCCATTGGCTTAACATCAGCTTCAGGAAAAACGGTATTTGGTCTGCTGTAAGGGTAAATGGTAAAGGGTCTGGAGCATAAGTCCTGTGAGGAGCAGCTGAGGGAGCTGGGGGGTGTTTAGCCAGGACAAAAGGAGACTCAGAGGGGACCTTATTGCCCTCTACAAATACCTGAAAGGAGGTTGTAGCCAGGACAAGAGGAAAGGGCCTCAAGATTCACCAGAATAGGTTTAAATTGGATGTTAGTAAAAATTTCTTCATGAAAAGAGTTGTCAAGCACTGGAACAGGCTGTGCAGGGAAGTGGTGGAGTCACCATGCCCTGAGGTACTTAAAAGACAGGTAGATGTGACACTTAGAGACATGGTTTAGTGGTGGACTTCGCAATGTTGGGCTGATGGTTGGATTTGATGATCTTAAAGGTCTTTTCCAACCTAAATGGTTTTATGATTCTATTATTTTAGCTCAAAGCCTTTAGGTAGGACTGATTGCATGTTAACCATGACTTAACTTTGGTATTTCACAATAACTTGTCTTCAGTTGTGAAGTCAGAAGAAGCCTCTATTTTGACAGCACTACCCTTTTCCTCCTTTTCCCTCTGCCTTCCCTGGCTGTGCACCCAGACAACTGCATTGAGCAGCCATCATATAAATGCAGTTAGTAAACTGACCTGAGAACTGCATTAAAAATCACCTGTTCTGCTAATTCAGTTATTTTTCACAGAAATCTGTGATTCAGTTCACTCTCTGAACCTTAAGAGCCACAGTGAGACAACTCACACCACAGAAGGGCAACTGGGGCAAACAGTCAAGGATGTGCATTTCTCCCTTTGCCCACATAAGACACTTCGGCAGTCAGTCCCTCTGTGCCAACACAGCAAGCAGTAAGCTGACACAGACTTCCAGTGACTATAGGAGAACTCTTCATAGTCTTAAAAGTCACCCAACTGATTGCATGGCTGTCTAGTTTTTGGTAATTCAAGGAATTCTTCCACCTTCCCTTGTTTGGCTTCATGGGCAGATTATCCTATTAAGGTTCAATTGGGTTAACAGTAATCCACCAGGGATAATGTAAAAGCTCTGTAATTCCCTAGTATACAAACAGCTTACCTTCTTTCCTGGAGCAGCACAATCCTCCTGACCTGTTTTTTGACTACATACCTCCCACAGATTTGAAATACATTCACTAAGAAAGTAGATGCTTGAACTGTGACTTCTACCTGGTTGTTACCACCCCTGTGTCAGAGGGTGGTACACCTTCCTACACCCTGTGCAGGATTGGCTGGAGAGACCATAGAATGAGAGAGTCATAGAATGATCTGTGTCAGAAGGGACCTGAGAGATCATCTCTGCCAACACCCTTGCTGTGAGCAGGGACACCCTCCACTAGACCGGGTGGCTCAGAGCCCCGTGCAACCTGGTTTTGAACACTGCCAGGGATGGGGCATCCAGAACTTCTCTGGGAAACCTATTCCTGTGCCTCGTCGCCCTCACAGTAAAGAATGTCTTCCTAATATCTGGTCTAAACCCTCTGTCAGTTTGAAGCCATTCCCCCTTGCCCTGTCACTACATGCTCTTGTAAATAGTCCATAAAAGGAGTTTTCAGCTGATTTTTTTTTTGGACAGTTTAAACTAGGCAAGTGGAGCATGTAGTGAAAGAGTGTAGGGAGAGAGCTAATATTCACATGTTTGACATGAAGTCACATAAATTACCACAGCAGGAAAGGAACCAACTTATAGGTTCAAAAGCCTAGAGTTCCAAAGTTTCAGACTACTCTGAAGTGTACTGCATCTGCTCGAGTGAGCATGGAGACTCAGGAGCAGGGATATACAGGAAAGAGAAATCCTCTTGGATCTTTCAGCCACATACACTTTGCCTGGCATCTCAGCTCTCAGGACAACCTGGCCCTTGAGAAAGTTACACACTGATCTGCAGACTGACAAGTTTTCCTTACTGCTTCTAAAACTGCATGTGAAGCAATGGTAATAAGCTGTAGATTTGCTCAAGTCCTTACCCCATATGGGCAGTAAATGAAACAATTCTTTCAGTCCCATCAGTAAGAGAGAAATGATGCGAAAAGTAATTTCTTGTGTACTCTTCGAGTTGTCTGAGCTGTGACCTATTCTCTTGCTATTCCATCTTGCAACTTGTAAATAAACCAAAACCTTCCCAAGCAATAAACATTGGGGCATATTCTGTGCATTCTCCTTAACTTATCCCTCTGTGGATCAAGTGCCTATAGTGAGACATTCTAATTGATAGAATCACAGAGTGGACATGACCATCTCTGTTCTGAAATAATTTTTTTACCTTCTTTTTTCTTATGGCTGTGATGGTTCTTGTGAAACTTCATTTCATCTGAAAAATGTTTTGATTTAGCCCTATTAACATTAACTTGACATCCCAAGTTTCTTCATTATCAATACACTCTGGTTCTTTACCTAACAATGTATAATCATTAAAGATTTTGAAAAATGCTTTTGGTCTAGCTTTAGTATTTATAAAGCATTATTAGTAACGCATCTGATTACAAATTATTCAGCTGCTGAACAAAGTTGAAAGAACCTGCCATGGGAATCAAGCTTATGTTCTCACCTTACACACACCTGACTTTTCCATTAGATAGTCCTCTAATTATTCTAGTAATTGAGATACATGGTATTGTCCTAGAGTAAAACAACCAACCCTCCCACTAAGGTTGAAGCTGACTTTGTTCTTTCTCAAAAAATTGTCTAGCAGGATCAAATAGACTCATCACCAGTGTAAAGAAGTATTGTTAAAATAGAGTGCCTTTTTATTCCTTCATAGAGAATGGGATCATGAATGATAACTGGATTCCTCAGTGAAGTTTCAGTGAGTTCTCTATAAATAAAACCCAAGAGTAACGTAAAGCTACTTTTGTTATTAATTTAGAATGATACTTCTTCTATATTAAAACAAGAGTTGCTACCACATAAAAATACTTCCAGTAGAAAACTACTCTATTACTTATTCAGAGATTAGCAAAAACTGAGTGAAACTCAAGATAGATGCAGGGATATGATTTAAAAGTCATGGATTATTTGAGCAGGATTACTGGAACTTTAAGAAAATCTCCACTCCCGTTATGCAGAAAGCCACTCTGAGCTTCATAATGCAGTGTACTGGGTGTGATGGGAACTGGATGTGATGGGTTTGTGAATGAGAAAAGTGTGTGATTAAAGAAGAAGAAAGGCAGCATCTTGCGTAGGGGAAAAGGCATAGCTTTGCACGTGGTTTAGATGGCACAAAGTGGGTGATAAAAAGTTTGATTAATTCATCCTATAGCTATAAAATTTTGACCCATGGCTTTCTTAGATGTAAAGCAAAGACTCCATCATACTGTAATGAGATTAAAAATCTAATCCTTTGTTTCCAAACTTGGGTATCTATTATCAAGCATAAAGCTAAGTGAACTTATAAGGTACGACCACTATAAGGTTTCTAAAGATGAATTTAAGTATGTAATCAAAATTCAGCTTTACTAGGCTGAAGAGCTGGTAAAGAGGATGCTGGACTTTATGCTTCTAATGATTTTCAGGGAAATCCATACTGAGCAAAGAAGAATTCAGAAAACAGGACAGAATAGTCATCTAGTGCAGACTGATGTTATCCAGAGGCACATCCTTCCCTAAGCATGCATTCCTATGGTCTTGGACTGACTTAGTAACTATGGCTCAGTGCTCAACTGATTCAACTATATTACTTCTGGCTCTGCTGCAAGATGGAAATGCTCCCACCTCCTTTCATTTTAATTTCTGTCAAATTGCCAGCCCTTTTTTTTTTTTCTGCACTAAACTGTTATCCCAATCTCTGTTGAAAGACAGTGAAACTAGGACTTGTGGGAATCAGCAACAACATTTATGAAAAGCAGGATGCAGAAATTCTTATAATTGATACATGAGAAAGTTCCCTGGAAACATTAAGTAAATGGTGTAAAAGTAAGCAATATGGGCATTTGTCATGTTTATACTAAAGCTCATGTAGCTCATTCAGTCAGGAAGTCAAGAATTTGTACACTTTGAAGAAAGTATATTCTCTTTCTGCTTAAATCATTAGCATAGATCATGCTATTCTAATCACCTATGGTAGAATGCAAATAAAATATGCAGTTTCCTATTCTCTTTCTCATATTCCACCAATGTAGATTTGCGAATTCACTCTGGCAGAATACCAGGTGTCCCATTGTGTAAAAATGATTTTAGTCATAAGGTGAATGAAAAGTTCAATTTCCCATTACTATTTTTTCCCATCATTTGTTTGTAGTATCATATTTTGCTTTGTGCTGCTCTTTCCCACAGCATGCTTACACAATAACCCATCTGCAATGCATAACTAATGACAGGCAAGGTGTTTCATTAGAGTGGGCCTTAGTTATAATATCCTTGCTTAGCAAAGAGAAATGCCCTATTTTATCAGTTTATTTACTGATACTGATTTCTTCCTTACTAGGTTACAGTTAATGGAAATATACAATCTCCTATATCCCTCTTACAGGAGATACCAGTCCTGTGACATCTGAAAGACTGCTTGATACTACACAGTAAAATGTACAGCAACCAGGGATTTTACTCCCTTCCAAACTCTTAGAGAGCCGCTTCTTGTCACAAGTTGATGTGGCCTCTGGTGGCAAGTCCTGAATTTCCTCTATATGAATCTTCTTCTTCTATCCACTGTCCCCCTCCAGAAATGCTTTCCCTCTGTAAACAGCATTGTTACCAATATGAATGGTATTACCAGGTTAATGACATTGTTAACCAGGTTAACTAACAACAAGTGTTACCAGGTTAACCAGCCTTGAAGATATAATTTTAAAAAAAACTTTGCAGCAAAAATCTGCAGTGGAAAAGCTCCCCCAAAGTCAAGCATAGCCAAAATAAGCTGTCCCTTCCTGTCTCTTGCTGTGCTCGACCACACCATGTGAAGGAAGGAGATAAATTTTTAACTTTTAATTTTTAGAACGTAACACTTTTTTTTTTTTTTTTTTATTAATAGAGATGCCCAAGGCTTCAGTTAAAATATTTTCATTCACTTTAGTTAAAATATCTCACTCACTCTGCAGTATGTCAAAGAATGAAAAGAATGACCTGGGCCCTCAAGTTGAGCTCATTACATTTTCAGAAGGAAAAAAAAAAAGAAAGGATGTGAATGGCAGGTAGAGCCACAAGGTGCCATTTAACACTCCTGTAATTTTTCCCCTTCTTCAAGTGTGCTGGGAATCACAAAAGACTACAACCTTATTACAAACTTAAATATAATATATAAAGTGGGAATATCTAAGATATCTGTCATTGTCAAAGGTTTTAAGAATACTGTAATAGGAATTTCATTCAGTGAAAGTACTTCATACTCCTAAGAACTAAACCTTGATCTGTTGTGAGACAGCAAATCCCCTGTTTTTGACCCAAACACTTGTGAAAATTTGCCTTACAGTGTATTCATGGGTTGAAGATCACTGGAGAAATAGAGCCAGAGCCTGTAATTGTGCAGATACTGCCTGTATCTGTAGGGCTGGTAAAGTGTTTGCACAGTTAAATGCAATTTTATGGTGGAAGGAGACCTCGCTACTCAGGTTTCCTCTAGGAGGGAATGCTGGATGGGTAGGCACGGAGAGGACAAACACAGTTTTCCCAGGCTGCTCTATCCGGGAACCAGGGTGTCTGGCTCCATCACATACCTGCCCTACAGACGACACGGATAATCCTTCTGGATGTCTTCCAACACAGAAGTCAACCCTTCCTTTCACTGACAGAGAAGAAAACAATCAGCAAACTAAACTATGCTGTCACTCCTCTGTCTCCAATACTTTTTGTGTCCTTTTAGGCCCCTTGATTGCTAAAGCTTCCTTTCCATTTCTCTACAATTTCTTAGACAGAAATGTCAATAGAAATCTGTGCTTATTTGTAAAGACAAAATAAATAAATAAATATAAATAAAGCTTTATTGATCTCTGCTCAGGCAGTTCTAAGAAACTATTTAGAATTCAGCTGGGAATGGTGCAGCATTCTGGAGAATGCCATCACTGTGGCCACTTTGGCCTGCTCTTAACTGCCCACACCACCCAGCCAGCATAAGGGGAAAAAGGGAGACAGAGGGTGTAGAGCCAAATTTCCCCATCCAAATCATCTCTGCTGTTCCAAGGCAGCAACCTGCTTTTCTGCTACTCAGCATGAGGCATTTTGCTGAGTATATTTCAACACGACAAGTATCTCAAAGACTGAAAACACACATCATCATCTTGCTCAGTGAATCCAACTGCCTTACTCTTACATCTGTAGGGGTAGGTGGATGACATTTTCAGCATGTTTCCCTGTGGAAAGAAGACAAAAGACATATTAGAAGTCTTAGGGACATTACAGGCAAGCTGCAAGTGGAGGAATGTGTATAAAAATGAATCTGGTTAATAGTCACTCCAGACAGCATCATTCCCATGGACCATCAGGCACTAAATGACATAAAAACAGGATCAGGAAAGAGTTCTGGTCTTACATTGTGTGTTATTACAATACTCTCATTAGAAGGGTTCTTTAATACTAAAAAACTTGTTCAAATTTACATGATTTATTATGATTATAGTAACAATCATTATTATTAGTACTGTCTTGCATATTTTCTTTCTGGCTTGGCTTGCTTATCCCTAATAATTAGCAAAGTAACCTGGCTTCTACTTCATACTAACTAGGTACCAAAGAACCTTGACAGCTAATTTTTGAAGTGACTGAGTAATAAAATTGCACAGCAAGAGTATATACTGAAATGGGGATGATTTGTGTCATTTGTAAATCATACAGACCAAAAAAAAAGAGAAAAAAGAGAAAGAAGAAAAAGAGAGACTAACAGTCCATCATTTTTTCCATCAATTTAAGATGAAGAACTCAGATTTGACCTACTGCCTGTCTGAATTCACAGGCTTTTTCCTATAACTAAAATTTGCAAGCACAAAGTGTTAAAGGCATTTGGTACAAAACAATTAATTGTTTTCTGTTCCAGGAACTTTGTATTGTCAGAAGGTGCCTTTCACGTGAGAGGCCAAAGAAGCAGGATGATAACCTCAAGAAAACTTAATTAATAAAAAATGCTTGTCTTAAACAGAGGCCATTCCTTATTTGGGAACAGCAAACAGTGTGTTTCAGAGACCAGCAATTGAAAGAAACTGCCTGAACAATTAAAAGCACTTAAAAATCCTTTGGGGCCAGTTAGAGTTCATTACATTTTTGTTTCAGATGTTGTTTACTTTGGCATATGAAGCTATCCAGAATACTGCAGTAGCTTGAAAGTATGCCTTAGCAACCTCAACATCTTGGTTCTTGCCTGATGCACAGGGAGGCTGATGGTACTGCATATGGTAGTGCTCCAGAAATGGCACCATTCCTGCAACAAATGCTGCCAAAAAGAGCAGCAAACATCTACTTGGTCTTCAAGTACTGCTATCTTAAACAGTTCTGGATGAAGTAATTACTGTTACGTTGGAGAGGATGGAGGTTACTATGCCAAGTACAGCTAACACTTTCATTTATAATATATTCCTGCAACCTGCTCTTGACAGTGGCATTACCCTCCATAGTTTATTGCAGTGCTTCAGTATGTGAAAAGAATGTATCCCCTGTGGGAAACATTCTGCTGTTCATGTGGAAATTCATTTGAGAGTCAAAATCACCCTTTACCCAACAGGGTTCATATTGTATGAGGTGGAGTTCTCCCACACTCCATCCCACCGAGCAGGTACGGTCCTGTTGCATGGTGTCAGCACATCTTCCCAGGCTCAGACCTTGACCAGAACAAAAACCATGTAAAGGATCCCATCCATGGCAAATGTGCAGAAGCAAACCTTACTTCCTGCCTTAAAGGAAGCGTATTTTCTAGAGTCTTCACAATTTATCATTATTAATGTGCAACTGTGGGTGTCATGTCACATGCCTTTGTTTCAGTCAGTATCGAGGCTTGTGTGTTACGTAAGCTCAGTTCATAATTTTGGAAGCCTGATACTGAAAAGGTCTACTGTGGGATTAGAGTTAATTTGATACCTCTTGTGGAAAAAAAAAAGAAGTTGGTCTTCAAGACTTCAAAAACTGCTCATCACTAAAGATTTTCCCTGCACAAAAGAGAAAAGACTCACCTGATTGAGCAAAGAATATGACTGAGGGGAGGGAGGGAATAGATGCACGGGGCCAGAATGTGCCAGTGAAATTCAGATACTGTGAAGCAAATGAGCAAATCAGTGCAACAGAGAAGAATAGAGGACTGCAGCAAAACAGCCACCCTGTTACCTTGGAGATCAGGTGGCTCTTTAGAAAGAATGAAAAAAGACATAAATGATCCTCAAGAAGGAAGGAATATAGGGAACAGGTGTAACACAAAATACTTGGGTAGAATTGTAAGCAGAGAAAATGCTGGAAAGGACTATGAACTGGGAGATAACATGATTTTTGCACAGGAGACTAACAGTTAATAACAGATCTGTTAACAGAAAAGTTACTAACAGAAAAGGTTTAGAGGAAGAAAATTTTGACAACAAGTTTGACAGGAACAAACAGAGGGAACCAAAATTCCAGTGATTTGAATTACTACTTCTTGTGAAACTTTCATTTTGTGTATATGAATACAAAGAAAACCAAAAACAAATACAAAGAAAAGTCAGATCTCAGACAGGACATTTTAACACAGTGTCCATATCAATATATATGGAACTGGAAATAATGTCTGACACCTATTACTTTGTCTAAGATATTAAAAATCATTACTACTTATGAAAGATCTGTAGCATTTACCTTGGGACAACATAGAAGTAAAAACACCTCTGCACTTTTCAGTGAAATTGGTGCTAACTGTGCATCATGTATCGAATCACCAAACTGATACTGAAGTGAAAAAGCCAAACCTCCTTCATTTTAATTTCAATGAGAATAGGACTGAGGAAAGAAAACTTGCACGTGGAAAAAGATTATAATTGCCAGTGAAAGAATTACCATCACAATGTTTCTGAAATAACCTTGTAAACAAAGTATGCTTAGAAAATGGAAGCCAAGATATTTAGCTCATGGAAGTAATGTTGATTTACACCACCTGAGAATCTGGCACTGACTGCAAGACAACAATCAGACTCTTTCTTCCAAACACTGAATAGTTCTTACCACAGTACTATTATATTATAATATGACTAGGAAATGCTGCAAATGGATCTAATTATTATTATAATCTTAACAATATAATCTTGAAGTCCTTGTCAAATGTTATTTCCAAGACATAGAGAGATGTCCTACAGGCAGAAGAATTAAAATAAATAGATTAAATAATTTCCTACTGGCGAGATATCCTAAAAAGCTAATAGGTTTAGATTCTAGATTGGATTCTGTAAGCAAAGATATTTGATTTGCTTGTCAAAATTTAAAGATCTTACAGTGCTCCATCAGTCATTATGTATAAGATAGGTTAATTAGAAAAATCAAACTCAACAATTACAATTCAGACAAAATTCTGGCAATGTGTATTAACTGCAGGTCAAGTAGGATTGTGCCTAATGTTTTATGTCTAGTTAGTGCTAGTCCACATGCTCTGCTGTTTCAGATACACAATAACAGTTCTGTTTTAAAGAAATGGTGGCTTCCATATCCAGTGAACACTGAAATCCTCCAAAATTTGGATGACTGTATTTTATTTGTGGCTACTTGAGTGAAAAGTACTGAAACAAAGAGGAGAAAAATAAGTGAATCAATGTCTGCACTGATAGGATTCTTCCAAACGTGTCAGCTTGCTTTCACCTGACTTTAGAAAACTACGCTGATAATTCTATATTAAACATCACTCCCTCTGTAAGCAGGGATTTAGAATTGCTTCAGCAGTGAAGGGATCTCACGGTTAGAAATATATCACTCTGAAAATAAGACCAGTCATTTAATTTGACCTTTGTGATTTTTGAATAGTTTCCAGATGACTTCCAGACAGTAACAGTGCCTCTTTGGAAGTAACTCTTGCCTGATTAAGGGAATCAAGTTATTAAAAAAGAAAAAAAATAGTCTTCAAATGCATAAATATTATCCATCAGGTCATTGAAGTTCCAGTATGAGCCATTGTCTCTTATCTTACATTATGTGGATAGTGATGCCATATGTTACACTTAAAAGCTTTCAAACTGAAAGAGAAGCAATATTATATTAGCAAATACCTTCTTCTACTGTACCATATGCACTTCTGCTTGTGAGGCCTGTAAAAAATCACCTTTCATACTCCTTATCTTGCAGAGGTTTCTCTGGACTCCTGTGTGGTGGTGCTAAAGAGACAGTGATTCCTGTGGAATCTGCTCACTCCGCTGCCAGAGCACCTCTCGCTCTCAGAGGGGAGAAAAGGAAAACACTCAATTCTCTCAGTGCCCAGGGGAGAGTGATATGGTGAAAAACGGATGAGGAGTGGGAGTGGGAGCTATGAATTTGGGTCACGTCAGCTGTGAAGTCATGCACAACCACCACGGATCTTGTGTGGATCCTCAGAGTGAGGATATTGTGTTTTCTTATCAACAGTGACATAACATTTTGATACATCCTAGGCACCTTTTCATCTCCACAGGGCTACGAAAACTACTCCAGTGCACAAAACCCTGTTTCCCAGAGGAAAAAGACTCTTTGGACATGAACTATCTCACATCTAATGTAGGTCCTGAAGACAAATCTTACGTTTGGAAACGATGGAGTACGATTCCAGACCATGAACTCCCCTGAGCAACCAGCAATCCAAGAGCAAGATCCTTTCAAGGTCTGTGGCTGTCTCTGTTCCTCTCCATAACTTCTAGATGGTGTTATGGTCACTAATGTTAGGAATGAGCAGCATTACAAATGAACTTTGCTGTTAGTGACAGTAGGTATTTGAACCCTGAGCCTTTCAGTGCCAGGGTTATACTTCCCACTCTGCTACAAACCACTGTTAAATCACCATTTCTGTGCCTTAGGTGGTAAGCTATGCGGTAGTCTTCTTCTGTTTTTTCAAGCATTTAGCAAAGATACATGCCCTGGAGTCAGTGAGAAAGTCAGGAATTTGAGATGCTGAAGAGAAATGTGGCTTGCTGCAGTTCAAATGAAACAAAAGGACGGGCAGCAAATTACAGTTGAAGAGCCCTTAATTCATGAATTACCTGAAAGACAAAGGTGCTTTAACTATTTGTCATCATAGAGGGGAAAAAATCAATCACTCATGCAATTTCTGAAATGCAGGTGCAATTTTTAAAACAAATTAATTATTAGTTATACTAGCAAACACCTAACATAAATTAGATGCAGTGTCTGTGGTAAATACACTTACACTCAAAATATGGCTATGGGTGAAGGCCACATGCCCTTTATTGCTTGTCTAATTAACATCTTCACAGTCAAATAGTCCAAATTATCTAATGCAAAAAAGCCTCGTGTACAAAGCCCCTTTCCTGATAGTGACCCCTTGTCTGTGGTGGTGTCCTCAATTACACAGCTCCTCACTCCAGCCTTTTCCCTTCCCCCTACTCTCAGGGAAGGGGTGAAAGATTCCCCACAGCCCTCGAGTATTGCCCAGGGACTGGCTGGGGCTGCCAGCCCGTTCCCTGGCAGTATTCCCAGAGCTGGAGCTCAGACAGGCTGGGCAGTGGGAACCCAGCTCAGCCCTGCTCAGGCCAAGGGCAGCCCAGACCCCCCTTGGGATTCACCACCCCCAGGACACCTGCTCCCAGCAGTGGCAAGTATAGCCATGCCTCCTGGGTGACAGTGTAATATTATTAATTTTAAATAAATGAAGGGCAGCTACACTGGATATAACTGTACTTAATTTCACACTTGGGAAAACTGACAAAACTGATGGAAAACAATTTTTTGAAAATAATATAGAGTCTGCTGAAATAATTGACTTCCTTCTAATTCCTTCTTTAAGAAAATTAACAATAAGCATATTCTCATAATGTATTTCATAAATGATGAGTGATTTATGAGACCTGCCTGTGATGAAGAATTAAAAACATGCAGCCACAGATTCAGATCTTAATTGTATGCTTTGTGTTTCCTAGTAA
The DNA here is from genome assembly GCA_036023395.1 of Myiotriccus ornatus. NCBI lineage: Eukaryota > Metazoa > Chordata > Aves > Passeriformes > Tyrannidae > Myiotriccus > Myiotriccus ornatus. The sequence goes on from JAYRBT010000001.1 coordinate 12,166,065, forward strand.
TTTGATAATAAATCTTTCATCTTTTAGTGGTATAGGCTAATGTTAACAGCAAAATAATTTGGTTTCCAATAAAGAGTTCAGCTACTCTTCTGCTTCATTTCACCACATCCTGTGTTAGACAAAATAGGTAGGAAATATGAATTTCCCTTCTGTTTTATAAATTTAAGCCCTATTTTATCAGAGTTAACCATTCCCGTTGACTTGACCAAAAGGCACTTGTTAAAGGTAGCTCAGCCCAGGGCCTGTAGCCTATAATTGCAATGGCAAAATCATATTTATGTGGTTAAAAACTGCATTCACCTTTCTGACATCAGTGGGGTGCAACCTGAGGGGTACAGACCTGCCCAAGACAAGGGAATGCTGCACTGAGGCATGGCAGGGGGATTATTACAGAAATACTCTCACATGCAAAAAGTAAAATATTTCTCTTCCTATCACATGGTTCCTGGTAGCTATACTGTGTCCTAAATATGCCTGCCACTCAGCATCCCAATACTTTTCCCTAACAAAACAAAGAAACCCCACTGATACAAACACTGTCTCCATCCCAAGGGAAACAGTAGTAAATCTTTGTTCTTTGAATTAAAACCCCCTCCTTCTGTTTAAATCTTTGAGCTGCTTTGCTTACTCCATGACAATTCAATAACTATTTGCATACCATTGATTTTCTTCTAAAGCTAAAGTCATTAGACCTTTGGCCCACAGCCAGTTTTGCCAAACCCAGATGGATAGAAACCATTGCACAATTTTTAATGGTAGCTAGATTCCAACTCTGAGATTTTCTTCAGTTTTTTGATTGTCAAAATAAAACACTGAACAAACACTCATGTCTGGTATCATTAAATTTATTGTTGAAAATTACTGGTCGATATTTGCTTGCACATTAACTAATAGCACTGACTATTTCACTGCCCATACAGTATTCTAGGTAATAGCAACTGAGAAGCCTAGCACCACAACAAAAAATGGGCTTTAAAAAAAATCAATAGATTCCTTGTTTTGTATCAAGGAAGACAGACAAACAATAAATCATGATCTTTGAAGTGATTGTTTAGTCTGACAACATGGTATTCAGGATTAGTTTGAATGATAGGCATGATTCACTGTAGAGTCAAATTCTAATATGAAAAGCGTTTCTGAGCGCCTTTGCTGCTTCTGTTTAGGGACAAGTCACTGAAATAGTGCTTCAACAAATTTTTGGAGGCAAAGTGTATAATACAATTTTAGGGTTCACACCACCAGTTTTGCCTGGCTGATGCCATTTATGGGTTGTTCAAGGCTAAGCAATGTAAATTTGACTCACAGTATGTCACGAATATGACATCTAACTCTGGTTTGAAACAATAGAATATACATACAGAATAATAATAGAAAAGTGATTTACCTAAATGAACATGCCTAAGTTTCAAATATAAGCATTTTGAAGTTCTTTCAGAGAGAAGACACTCACAAAGAAAAAAAGACATCCAGTAGCACAAATCACCAAGTAGGTATGGCAATCTAACATAAACACATCAAAATAGAGTGGCTTTTTGGAGCCTATTTAGACTGAAAAATATTGCTGCTTTTAAGGGAAGAGTTTTCTCAGTTTTATCATAATGATCCAAATAGAGGGGGTTTTGATGGTTTCAACCCATTTTTTTTCAGAGCAGATATATTAAGGATGCAATATCAATGGTGTTTCAGCATGACGAATTATCTTCATTCATGCCCATAGCAGAAGAATCTCTTAGCTTTTGTTATCTGAACAAACAGTGGCTTGCTGTAAGACTAAAACATTTGGTTATATTGTGCAAGGGTTTAATACTTCACAAATTCAGCATGGATAATTACTGAATATTCATGACTGGTAATCCTCTCAGCACCTCCTCATCAAGGACAATGTCTCTCCTGCCTACGCATGTTTTTTTTCTGCACTGGTGATTTACTTCAATCTCACTCTCTTTTTGTCTGTACCAGTAACAGGTGCTGGAGTTTTGTACCAACAAACAGTACCTGAAGGATAAATCTAGACCTGATATATTACAGTCTCTGCTTTGCTGCAAGTGGTGGGGTTTTTTTGTGGTTTTGTTTGTTTGTTTGTTTTGGTTTGGGTTTTTTGTTGTTTTTGTTTTTAATTGTGCAATTTGCATACCATTTTTCCGCTACATGGCCCTGAAACATTTGAGCATTGCATTCTTCTGTTCCTTTCACAGAGCAAAAATAACATACAGGAAGATCCAAAATTACAGTCCCAAATCCCAAAGACTAATAGACATTATATTGACTAATGTATTGTGTTTGCATGACAAAGTTTTGGTTGCAGGGGGACTTTTTTGTGAAAAGCTGCCAGAAGCGTTCCCCACATCCAACAGAGCCAAAGCCAGATACCTTCAAAGGGACCCACCACTGGCCAAGGCTGAGCCATCAGCCATGGTGGGAGAACCTCTGGGATAATGTATTTAAGAAGGGAAAAAAGTTACTGTGCAGGAGCAAATTGCAGCCAGGGAAGAGAGGAGCAAGAATATGTGAGAAGAAGAGCCCTGCAAACCACCCAGATCAGTGAAGAAGAAGGTGCTCCACGCACGGGAGCAGAAATTTCCCTGCAGTCCATGGTGCAGCTGTGCCCCTGCAGCCCATGGAGGTCTACAGAGTGCAGAGATCCATCTGCAGCCCATGGAGGAACCCAACAGTGGAGCAGGGGAAGAATGTGAGGAGTCCTTTCCCCCAAGGTGGAAGGAGCAGCAGAGACAACCTGTGATGCACTCCCCACAGCCCCCATTCCTCATCCCACTGTGCTGCTCAGGGAGGGGAGGTAGGGAATCAGAAATAAAGTTAAGCCTGGGAGGGGTGAGAGACTGTTTGGCAGGTGGTTTTAAGATTTGGTTTTACTTATTATCCTGCTATGATTTGATTGGTAATACATTAAACTAATTTCCCCACATCAAATTTGTTTTGCCCACGATGGTAGTTGGCAAGTGACACTCCCTGTCCTTATCTTGACCCATCAGCATTTTGATATATTTTCTTTCCCCTGTCCAGCTGAGGAGGGGAGTTATAGAATGGGTTTGGCATCCAGCTGCGATCAAGTCACCACAATTGCCTACATCATACAGACTTTTTATTTATCTTTATTTTTCTGTCAGATACAAGACCCTGGGTACCCTGAGGTATCAAAGTAGTTTAAGAGAAATTACTTACACAGTGTCATTAAGAAGGTATATATAATAAATATTTTCAAAAATCAAACACTAATAACATTTACCAATGTAAGTCAAAGGACTACACTGTTTTTATTCTAGGTATTGAAAAGGTATTGTTAGAAACAATCCTCATGGCAGAAAGAAGACAACAAGAAGGAATTGAATGAAAGAGGTAATTTTGATGGTGAAATGTTAAAACATGAAAATTAGGAGAAAGGAGAAATCAGGTGCTAAATTAGTCTTTGTGCAAATGTCTTAGGTTAGCTGGAGATTTGAATGTAGAGAGAGGAAGGAAAAAAGGTGGGGACATGGATACAGAGATGACACAAGGGAAGAAATACCAAGTATCTATGAGAATGATGTTCTAGGATACAGAGAAAGGGTAAATAACCTGACCAAAGAAAAAGAACAAAGAAATGATAGGTCCCTTTTCTGCCTGTTGGATTTCCTGACAACCACAGCACTGTGTGCCTGCAGACTGGTCTCAGCTCCTTGGCAGTTGTTGAAGCCACTTGGAGTACAGTAACCTGAGGACAGTAAGAAAACAGATTCTCATGACTGTAGTGAAACAGCTTTTGGTGAAAGCTTGAATCACTTTGCCACATCAGTTTCACTGCCACCATTTAGCCAACACTTCAAACATTTTGCCTCATTACTATTTCTTTAATATTATTGCCAGGCTCACTAGTTGGGTGCTTCGAATATGCCTTTACTCTACCCACAGGTCATTTTATCATACATTTTTCATCACAAATGATGAATGTGAGTAGAATTTTAAAATCTTTATTGTTTTCATGGCATTTCTTTTGCACTGATATCAATAACTTCATAATTTTGAACTGCGTAACAGTTTGGAAGATGATTTCTTATTAATTTTCTTCACCATAAAATACTGAATTGTCAATTGCAATTGTTCAAGTTGTAATCGGATAAAGACTTGCTTTATTTCACTGTTTCATCCTCTCACAAAAACAAATAAAAGTAAGAAATGATTTTCAGGAAACCAAGTGTGGACCTTCCTATTACTTCTTACTAAATAGACCCTGAAATAGAAGCCACTTCCCTGATGATATTCTCCAGATTTTTCACTTAATCCCCAGGGTTCAGAATCTGGAACTATTAGTAAACAGCTGTGCTATCAAAGCATTCCTGTACAGAGGTCTCAAACACATCAGAAATACCAAACTGGAACTCAATGTTCAGGAAAATTATTCCGAGCAAGTACACCTCAAGTGACAGTTCAAACTGCATTTTTTATAGAAATGGGAAGATATTCCTATTTTATAGAACCAAAAAAATTACTGAGAAGTCAGTTGCAAATTGGGAAGAGGAAGCACTAAGTCCCTAAGAAGGCACTGCATACTACTTTGAGTAGCAACTAGACTTAAACGGAATGAAAATAAATAAATATATAAAAATGTATTCTGGTTATTATGGACATCAGTTTTATTTTAATGATTTTAATTTTTACCATCAGCTTCTACTGATGATGATTAACAGCAACTCCTTTTATCCTGGCAAGCAGGAAAATATGTGTTTTTCTAGAAAGCAAATTGTACGGGGTTAAGGAATCTGGCTTAAAAGAGTCAAATAGATCTTTCATTTTTTTCTTAATTTCAAAACACTAAGTAATCAGAAAAAAAAAGAAACTGGAATTGAATCAACTTTTCGAGAACACATCAGTGTATATGCCACGTCTTTCTATTCTTATGTTGTTGCTACCATGTACTAAGGACATATGCAATTTGCAATTAATAAAATCAATAAAATCAAATCAAGATCACAGAAAAGGAGATGATGCCATGGACTGGAACTGGTCAAGTTATCCCTGACTCCGCCTTCACCCACTGCTGGTAGCTCTCCCCCTTTGAACCCTGCCACTAAGTGCAGGGGTCTGGGAAACATGGTGATGTAGCAGTAGAAACACTCCATGTTGCCCTTCATGTCACTCAGCTCTTGATTCTAGGCAGCCTTTGGTATTCCTGGCATCATCCCTTTCTGCCTGGACAACTTTTCTTTTCAAAATTCCTCCTTTGTAGCCTGTCCCTGCTTGCATCCTCAGTACACAGTCTGTTTGCGCTGGGGCTCCATCATGCTCAACAGTTTGTAGCTGAGTTGCACAGCTGCAGGACGATAATTTCATTGCACTAAAGTCTCCCTGGATTTCAATGGGACACATGCAAAACTCGTCCTTCAACACTTCTGCATTTCATGTGTCTTCCCCCTTGTAGCACAGTTAGCCATTTGGAAAGTTACCACCAGAATCACTGAGCTGTGAGAAGACAAAGTTTAAGTGCCATGAGAATCCTGACAAACTTTTTAAAATAATAGCATTTGTGTGTGGGGGGGAAAGTGATAGAATGTCCTTCACAAGAATATGTTGCTTTTAAGCAGGGTTTCAGAAAGCAAGCACCCTGAATTCCAAGCATTCCTACTAAACAATATATGCACACAAACTCTGCAATAAATGAAAAAGAAGAGAAATAATTGTTCAGTTCTGTTCCTTGATAGGAGGAAAAATATGAGCAATTTACCACCAAATTCGATACTAGGAGAACCTAGTAACTAATTCCGTAGGCAGTGAACAAGAGGAGGGATATGGTAATTATTCTGTAGAGTCGTCTTTAAATAGAACTGAAAAGTAATACTAATGTAAACTGGTTTTTTTTTTCATTTTGTGTAAAGAAATGTTGTGTAAGAAATTCTATTTCTTAGCTGACTGAGATGCATTCTAGAGCCTTTGAGAAAGTTAGGACAGAATTTTTAGACCACTAAGCATGAGAACAAGCACAGCAGAAGCTGGCAGCCTTCAGAACCCTCTGAGAGACATTACTGTCTCAGATTCTGGAGCTGAGTCAGGAAGATCCTCCTCTATTCTTCATATGGCACAATGATCCCAATATTTCCACTCCACTCAACACTTCAGACGATGCATTTTTGCCTAGAATAAAGTTAAAAATATTGAACATTATACAAACAAGGTGAAAAAAGTTTCTTTTAATGCCATGCTGAATTTAATACTTCTATATCCTTCCTGAAACATTAATGTGCTTGATTTATTATGATAGGGGAGACAAATTCAGAGAAATGGAAAGGAATCCTAACAGCAAATCCATGCTAAGTCCACTGTTATCATACAAAGATAACAGTTTTTCCTAAGGAGGTTGTCTACAGCAAGATAGGTTTCCTCTAAAATTTAATATCAGCTTTTATGACTGAAAGAGAAAACTGAAATAAAACATGAACATAAATGAAAGAAATTATACAAAAAATTACTATAATTATGAACATCAAAGTTACTTATCAAAACTCCATCTTCTTTATGCTAATTATTTTCCCAACAGATTATTCTGAATAGGATGAAGCCATCTCAGTCATGAAAGAAAACTAGTGTTTTCCTGTTCCCTGATAATTAGTCATTCATATTTAGATAGTCTTCATTCACTGTTGCACAGGTGCCTCAACCTTTGCCACACAACATTGAGCTGTATTTAAAGAAATAGTCTTTGAATACTTCTATAGGAATAATAAAAAAACTGTATTAACAGCTTAATCACCCTGCTCTCTCCAAACAAGAGATCTGTCATGAGAAATTCATCCTTTTTTTTGTCAGAAACATGCACAAAACTGTTCTGACACTAAAATATGACAACGTTGTATCAGCAAGCCTGCTTCAGCAGCCCTGCTAATTTAACACCCTATTCAGCAGATATTCAATTTCCGTGGCTGTTGGCCATGAAGTTGCAGTGAACTTCTATGGTTTGGCACCTGCAAAGCTTAATTCCAATTCCATAAACATAAATTCCAGCCTTCCTCATTGCAGATACGTTAACTGCTGACTATGGCCACGACTCCCTAGCAAGTCCTATTCACACAACTATATATAGCAGTCAGCATTATACGTCCATCAGACTTGCTAACTTACATTTGGATAGACCACAAGTAATGACATCTGAGTGGGAGGAAAGTGAATTAAGGGTGATGGAAATACAGGTGTGCTCAGAGATGTCAGAATGAAAAAGGTTCCCTGATCAATGTATTCTCATCTGAAAAAGTTACTAACTGAAACAAATGCTCCTCTCCCCAGTGTCTTCTGAGCTACTGCATAACCTCATGGTTAGAGCAATTCAGCTTCATAACCTATTCACTGTGCAATTTCACATGGTTTAACAAGACCAAGGGCAAGGTGCAGCACTTGGGTTGGGACAACTCCCAGTATCAATCCAGTCTGGGGGATGAACAGATCCAGAGCTGCCCTGCTGAGGATGACTTGTGGGTGCTGGTGGGTAAGAGGCTGGACATGCCCCAGCCATGTGCACTGAGAGCCCAGAACCCCCCTGTGTCCTGGGCTGCATCCAAAGCAGTGTGGGCAGCAGGGGAGGGAGGGGATTCTGCCCCTCTGCTCTGCTCTGGTGAGACCCCACCTGCAGTGCTGCCTCCAGCTCTGGGGTCCCAGCACAGGAAGGGCATGGACCTGTTGGAGCGAGTCCAGAGGAGGCCACCAAGGTGATTAGAGGGGTCTAGTGGAAGTTGTCCCTGCCCACAGCAGAATGTTGTAACTGGATGATTTTGAAGGTCTCTTCTAACCCAGGCCATTCTATGATTATGATTCTATGATTGTCCCATTAACCAAAATCTTCTAACGGTGATCTATGGAGTTACACTGCCTCAACCATACTCCACTTTACTCTCCCACTGACACTGATTAGTGCAGCAAGACTGATTTAGGCTAGACAGGGAGTTTACATAACATTCAATAAGAGAAGAATGCTTCTCAAGCTCAGGATGTCTGGTTTTGCCATCTCAGCCAAAAAACAACTCAAAATCTCAAATCTGAGCGATTTGAATCAGAAATAGCTAAATAGCACAATTCAGTGTTCCCATGGAAATCTATCATAAAATATCTGAGCATAACATAAAAATGCCATTATTTTCACTATTCCATCTGACTCAGGGTTAAAAGCTAATGAAATAACCAATGAGATAGCAGTCTGCTATTTTAGTAAGCTTCTTACTTAAATGAGCATCATCCATTAATAGAAAAAGCAATTGTCGATCGTCATCATGGACGACAATTGATAATTGTCATCACTACTTGCAGCAAAAAAAAAAAAGCATTAGCTGTATCACTGTAAATACATAATGTGAATGAGCAGATCAGGTCAATTTACAAGGCCACAGGAAGAGTTATGTAAGATTATCACCAGATCACATTGACTGACCTACAGTGGTGCTCCCAGTTCAATACTTTTGGTTCTTTGCAGTTTTGAAGGCCATTTTAAAATATTAAAAGCAGTTAAAACAATAAAATAAATATAATTGGTTTGTTGCTGGAATGGGTAAGAGGATTTTATACTGTTTATTGAATCTGAGTTCTTGAATTGTTAAGTCTGTTCAAGAGTGTGTGCATAATACAGGTTTTATGGTAGTAGAGCTAGCTAAAAGAGCTTTAAAACAAGCTGATGTGAAACTTAGAAACTACTTCAGTAAAGCAGGAAATAAGGCATTATCTCATTAAACATGTAGAAATAAAAAACTGACACATGACACTTATCAATTCATGTAGCCAAACGTTCACAAAGACCATAATGAAACATCACTTCAAGCATTTTTATTTCTTATGACCCAAAGTGGCACCCTTCTGAGTGGTCAGAGAAGTTTCAAATTAATGAAACTCCCCCAGCCTTAAAGCCAGGATAATAAAGAACTGCATAAATTACTGCCCTCGCTACTAAATATTAAAAGAGATGAGAGATGTATGTGCTGTTACTGAATTATCTGGTTTGATCTCCTTAAAGAAAATATACAGTTTTTTGAATATACTTATTTTTATTACGCCTTCAAACATATGGACCATTTGTATTTGATTCCAAAAGATGATTGTTACTCACAAAAGATCTGCACTTCTTTCTTGACCATCAACCAGTGTCACACGCCTTGCTGCTGAAAGAAAAACGACAAGCAGAACAGAAGTGGAAGCGCAGAGAGTTCTACACAGGGAATGTTGAATTGTAACTTTCCTCTAGAAGTTGTCTATCCATTTTGGCCAAGACCTACTGCCTTGCCCAAAGCTGTTTGTCCATCTGAAACCTTTCACTGACTAGTTCTGTGGTGCCTTGACCTTGGCTGGCAGCCAGGTGTCCACCAAAGCTGTTCTATCACTCCCCTGCCTCAGCTGCACAGGGGAGAGAACTGGGACAGAATAAGTTTGAGGGGGGAGATAAAGGACAGGTCGAGATCACTCAGCAGTCGCCATCATGGGCAAAATAGACTTGACTTGGGGAAATCAGTTTAATTTATTACCAATCAAATTAGAGTAGGGTAATAAGAAATAAAACAAAATCTTAAAGAAGCACCTTCCGCCCTTCTTTCTGGGCTCAGTTTCATTCCTGATTTTCTCTGCCTCCTCCCTTGCAGTGGCACAGCAGGACGGAGTGGGGGCTGTGGTCAGTTCATCACAGGTTGTCTCTGCTGCTCCTTCCTCCGCAGGGTGATGACTCCTCACACTCTTCCCCTGCTGCTGTATGGGGTCCCTCCCACATGAGACACACCTCCATGAACTTCTCCAACTGAAGTCCTTTCTATGGGCTTCAGTTCTTCATGAGCTGCTCCAGTGTGAGTCCCCATGGAGTCACAAACCCTGCCACCAAACCTCCTAGAGCATGGGCTTCTCTCCCCATGGGCCCACAGGTCCTGACAGGACCCTGCTCCAGCGTGAGCTTCCCAAGCTTCCTTCAGTCACAGCCTCCTTCAGGCATCCACCTGCTCCAGAGTGGCGTCCTCCATGGGCTGCAGGTGGATCTCTGCTCCGCCATGGACCTCCATGTCCTGCAGGGGCACAGCTGCCTCTCCATGGACTGCATCAGGGGCTGCAGGAGAAACTCAGCTCTGGCACCTGCAGCTCCTTCTTTCCCTCCTTCTGCACTGACCTGGGTGTCTGCAGAGTAGAACCTCTCACATTGTCTCACTCATATCTTTGGCTGCAGTCACCCAGGGTTTGGGGTTTTTTTCCCATCTTAAATAATTTTGTCACCAGGGTGCGATCACCATCGCTGATGGGCTCGGCCTTGGCCAGCGGCAGGTCCAACTTGGAACCATCTGGCACTGGCTTTATCAGACACAGGGAAAGCTTCTGGCAGCTTCTCACAGCAGCCACTCCTGTAGCCCCCTCCCCCCCACCCCAAAACCTTGCCACACAAACCAAATACAGGTTCATATAATTTCAAACTAGAAGTATTTAATAGGAATTTCCTGGGACAACAACAATAAAGGAAAGGACTTGAGGATGAACACGGAGCTAGAAGAGATAACAAGGAGAAACACACCACACAGTCAGCTCTCAAGTGCAAGGTGCTGAAAGAGCAGCAGAAGGGAGATAGAAGAGGAAAAAAAAATTGAAGGGGGGAAAATATAGGAAGTCAGTGCCTCAGATATCTTCTCACTGTCATTTGACAGAGACCACTGGGTCCTGTTGACTAATTTCTACTGACTTCAGGGGACTTGCACAGTAGAATTCGAACACAGTGAAGGAAGACAGAGTTAAATAAGGACATGGTGTAAGATATGGAGATGGCAATCAAGTTAAAAACAGAAATTTTAAGACGCTACATGGATATGCAGAATGAGATAGGTATCATTCATAGAGATATCCCCAGATAAAACAGAATTTGAGATTCATTATTCTAAATCATGATTGTCTAGAAATTGAAAACTGTAACATTGTCTCATATTAACTTTACCTGAAAATTTGAGTTTCTCCAAATCAGTCTATCTTCCTGTCTTTACACAGTGGCTTGCCTTTATTTCAGATCTCAGGAAGAAAGATCAAACTGCCCTTGCTGTGGTTAGCCTGGAAGAATATTGTGGAATGACTCTTTGATCCACATAATGGTTAATGTAGGTGAATGCCTCTTTATCATGGATGCCACGTGATTGCTATTTAATCAATATCTACGCAGTGAATTTATAGTTAGTAGATGTACCTGTAGTCAAAGCACATCAATCCTGAGTATATGTATAGTATATTGTCTTGTTCCATTGAAATATATGCACCTGTTCAGGAACTGCAGCTTTATTAATTTTGGAGTGCATTTCCAAGGGACTCTTCAAAGGTAAGTGTTGCATTCCACTCCTGACTGCTGTCATTGACTGGAAATCTGGGTTTTTACCAAGACCCTATGAGAATACCAGTGAATATCAGAAGACCATGGTGAACCACACCATGGATGGGATCTCTTTACTGCTTTGACCATAGGTCCATCACACATTATGTCATCTGTGGGTTCCCAGCATCAGAAATAAGGTTTTATAACTCACTATATCGGTTTTTTTTGGCTATTTATGAATATTTATCTGCTTTGTGAGTGCATTTGTCATGGGATGTGAAAAAAACTGTCACCTCCTCAGGGCAAAACAGCCCTTAAGCTTCTTGCTGTGCATACAAGGAAGACCTGACCTCTGTCTCTGTGTTACCTGAAAGAATATAACTTGCAACACAAATGTGTTTCACTTTTTTTCAGCCCTCCAACACAGCATGATAAGCTCTTACAATGAATTGCACCTCCTTAGTACACTTCTGAGTGGTACCCACAGGACTACTGAACTGTGGCAGGCAGCACACAGGGATATTTTTGGAATCAGGAAACCCCCTCAATTTTCCAGAATGCAATAAAATGTTCCACGGATTCTACTTCAGTGAAAAATTCACAACCAAGCCTTCAGTCCTTCTTTCTTTTAAACTATTGGAAAATGAACAGCATGCTGAAGCTCCTTTTTAACTGCTTTTCCTCATTAATTTGGCCTCATTTCACAAATGTAGACTTCTTGTGCCAATTTTTTATACACTGCATTTACTTTCTTTCTCCGGTGTGCCAATAAAATTGTTTTTCATTTGAAGTCTTATATTTATTACTTTCAGTGTCACTTAAAGGAATAAATCTATCATGGAGCAAAGTGCAAGTCAATAAAGTAATGTACATACATCAGGAAAACTTTTTACCAGCTAAGGCAGACACTATCTTACAGAAAATAGAATTCTTTGAAATATACTGTAGGGTAAAATTCTTAACTGTAGCTGTAAATTCTGCACTGAGCCAATAAAAGTGTGCTTTTATGCTCTACTAAATGTCAGTTTTAAATATCCTAGGATGCCTTAGCATGTTTTAACCTCAATCCTATAGAACTGCTTCTCTGGATTAAACGGAAAATACATATCTATTTTTCCTTCAAAAATAAATTAAAAAAAAAAATCTGTATTGTAAGTAGAGTGTCCTCAGAAAATCTGTCATGAAGACTTACTGAAACTGTAAAATTACATAAAATAATGAGCTGGAGGGTAGATGTAGAAGTAAAATAGATACCCATAGCCACTTAAGCAATGCATCCTCTCCTCTTCTTTTGGATGGCTCACTGTAAGCCAAAATGAGCTGTGCTCAGGCCAGAACCTCACCTTAACAGAGTGATCCTTTGAGTGTCTAATGCATTTGGCAGGAAGGTTTCACTCTATTTTTTTCAAATACTTTGCTGGGAATTGAAAAAACCCAGACAGCAAAAGGATCCATTTGGTGGACTTAACTCTCAGTGTGTGGGCTGAGCAGTTGGCTAGACAACCTTCAGGCTGGCTCCTGTCAAAAATTATGACAGAGCTATCAAGTTGTCCACAGGAACACAATACCATCTGTAATGGGCATTATGAGTGCATTAAAAAATAGGCAGATGAATAGGCATGCATATATATTTCTGAATATTATGATCAGGCAGATTCCCCTCAATTCATTTCCACTGGCAGACAAGACTTTTTCTGTTTATACTTATAGAGCCTCTGTCATGGTTTAACTCCAGTCGTCAACTAAGCCCCACACAACCACTTGCTCACTCCCCCACCAGTGGGATGAGGGAAATAATCAGAAAGGTAAAAGCCATAAAACTTGTGGGTTGAGATAAAGACAGTTTAATAGGGAAAGCAAAAGCTGTTCGTGTGAACAACGCAAAACAAAACAAGGAATTCATTCACTGCCTCCCATGGGCAGGCAGGTGTTCAGCCATCTCCAGGAGAGCAGGGCTCCATCACATGTAATAATCACTTGGGAAGACAAATGTCATCACTTTGAATGTCCCGCCCCTTCCTCCTCCCACTTCGTATACTGAGCATGATGTCATATGGTCTGGAATATCCCTTTAGGGTCACCTGTCCTGGCTATGTCTCCTCCCAGCTTCCCATGCACCCCCAACTTCCTCCCCACCACGGCAGTGTGAAAAGCAGCAAAGGCCCTGGCTCTGTGCAAGCCCTGCTGAACAATAACAAAAACATCTCTATATTATCATCACTGTGTTCAGCACAAACCCAAAACACAGCCCCAGATCAGCCACTGTGAAGAAAATGAACTCTACCCCATCTGAAATCAGCCTCTTAGAGTTCTCTTTAGGATAAGGAATAGTGTGCAAAACTTGGGTACTGCAAATAGCTTCTCTCAGACAGACCATATGCCCATGCCACACCACAATGATTTCAGGCTTCTGGGTACGCTGTGAATCAGTAACTTTCAGATTAAATTTGCTCAGTGCACATGCAAAATGGTGTTTTGTTTGGATTTTATTACTACTGGTTCTGTCAGAGCATCCTTAAATCTGAAAGCCAAGATACTTTTTCTTCCCGGCTCATGCATTTCCAGTAGAAATGAGATCTCTGATGGCCTAATTACACCCCTGTTCAACTGGTACTGGTTTTGTCCAGAATAAGGGCTTCAATCTGTGCAATTCTACAGAAGATGTCAGAGGTGAGGAGATTACATATATAAAGGTAAATATGTTATGGCAAAGGAACTGATCACCAGATATAAACTATCCTCCTTTTGGATTGGTACAAAGACGGGAAAAAAAAAAAAGAAGCAACATACCTCACAATGCATGTTCCCTTTAGATGTGCAATAGGAACACTAAAATAAAGCAAAATCAGAAGTCTTTTCCCCCAATCACTTTTCTGACAATTTCAGAATTACACTGATTTTATGTAGTTTGACCACAATTTCTGATCATTCATCAGGTTTTTTTCTAGAGTGTTTAACAAAGCGCCTCTTTTAGTACATAGTGTATTTTTTGCTACTTTCATTTCTAGTTCTTCTGAACCCTCCATTTTTTCCAGACTGAGTTTAGTGTGCAAACGACAAGCTGCACAAGGTCTGCAAGTACAGTATACTATTCTTTAGAAAAACAGCATGAAATTCTTTTTGCTGGTTAGCATTATAGTAAGAGTTAAGTTAGGGAAGTGACTACAGATGTGTAAATATTAAGCAGCTAAATTACAAATACTCTAAATATTGAGATTTTGCAATACTGAAGACAATAGAAAAACAGAACTGTTTTTACTGCCTTACCTGCCAGCTGAAGAGGATTCCAAGACTTCCAAGTGCCTGATGATGTCCAGTGATACAGGTCAGAAGACTGATTACCAGCCAACCCAAATGGCAGAGGAAAGCAGACATTTTTCTCTTAGAGGAGAAATGAGGCTGAATAATATGCAGAAGAAATTTATCGGAAGAGAGTATTCTGCTCTAATGTTCTGCTTCAACTATGGCAGTGAAGCACAATGCCCAAACAAAGAGAATAGAGACAAATCACTAGTGATAAAAAAGAAGCAAAAAGATCCTCAGAGTTTCTATGAGAGCAGATACTGATCAGCTTTTCACTGGAATGATTTGTGCTCAGCATTATTATTTGTGCTGCTCAGCTATCCAGAAGCTCCAATCATTATTGTTATCACCTTTACCACTATGATCCAGAAGGAATTCATTCCTGCCTCAAAGACCATTCTTCTTTTCAAAGAAAACTCAGATAACTTGCATAGTAGAAGTACTGTCAACCTTATGAGATCTGAAATACTAGTAGATACCTCCCAGGATGTTGGAAAAGCTAGAAATGGAGCCCATCTCAAAGCTTGGCCTTGGTGACAAAGCTACCCTTTCTCATCACTGTAGTGACAGGACGGAGGGAATGACTTCAAACTGAAAGGGAGTAGGTTTAGATTAGACTTTAGGAAAAAAATCTTTACTTTGAGGGTGGTGAGGCACTGGAACAGATTTTCCAGAGAAGTTGTTGATGCCCTATCCCTGGAGGTGTTCAAGGCCAGGCTGGATGGGGCTCTGAGCAACCTGGGATAGTAGAAAGTGTCCCTGTCCATGGCAGAGGGGTTGGAATTAGATGATCTTTAGGGTCCCTTCCAACTCAGGTCATTATCAGTAATTATGGTGGGTTGAAATTAAATATACACTTTGGACATTATTTCTGAGCAAATTTAAAACAATAAAGAGAAGAGAAACTCAAACCTCTCTGCTGAGCACAACAAAAGTCTGCCAGAGCACACCTGAAAGGGGAATGTGAAGGATAGTTCTGACCCAGCACCAGGACTGGGCTGTTCTACCCTGTGGCTGGGGTGCTTCTGAAGAACTGGAGCACAGATTTATGAGGAGAGAGACAGGCTGAAGAGAGCACATTCCTCATCCTCATTTCAACCCCCAAGTTCCAGATTCTTTTCCCTTAGAAACAAACGTAAGGCTAAAAGTCTTCCAGAAAATGGATATGTACACTATCTATCAGTCCCAGGGTAATTTTAGTTTCTTACAAAATCTGTCCCTTCCCACTCTCCTGACACTGTCTTTGTGTTCAGTCCTTGTCATAATGTTGATCCCCGAAATTGTCCACTGGCTCAGAAATGGTCATTCAGTCCTGGAAGGAAAAAGTTCACTCATGTTGATTTTCTTAGTAGGCTCAGCACAGTGCTCAATTTCAGGTTAAATGCTTTGCTTTTGTTATGAACTGGAAGTAAGGTATTACTGTTCATATTTGAAATGAAAACAAACCTCTGTACATATACATTTACAATGCTGTTATTGTAATTATTGGTCTCGAGTCTTCTCATTTGCATTCCATTTTAGGACTTGCAGGTAGAAAAATTAGACTATTCCTCCAAAGGGAAAACTCTGCTTTCTGATCAAGTCTATTTCAAATCTTCAGAATTAAATCCACAGCATGCAGAAAAGCCTGTATTCCAGTAAAGCACCTTCCCTAACTCAAGTACTTTTTTATAACCATTTAGTTCATCTTTGTTCTCTTCCTCCACTTCACAAAGATGACGTGAGTAATGATTATTATATTAGCTCTGGTACCATGAATGCTACAACAGACTTGCAGCATAATTCTTTTCCTCCTTAGGGAATTGATATTTTTATTCACAACACAAGAAAACCTAGTTTATGGACATAATATTTTTCCCCCCATTTCTGTTTCTTTATTTGGTTTTTTGATGCAATAAATTGATTAGATAGACTAGCCAGTAGTTTCATAATCCTGTTCCGAGCATACCAGAATTAATTACTGTTCACATAATACTATTCAGGAAGTATGTTTTAAAAAGCAGAATACTCATTATGGTATAATTCTCAAGGATGTCATCCACATGGAATAATTGCCAACTTTTATGGGGACAGATGGTTGCATGTTGGAAAAGGACAGGATAGCTTGCAGGTGAGGAGGTACCCAGAAATTCCAGTCGGTGCAATGTGTGGTCCTATGTGAGGTTCTTTTCCCTCATTAGATCAGATTTCACCTGCTCTGCCTGCAAGCATCAGTTATATCAAGGAGTGCAGAGGATCTTAAATAGCTACAGAACAGATCAGGGTCCAGTGAAATGAGTAACAGCGTTTACTGGCTTCACGACACCAGGTGTCAGGTGTGGTCAGTGTCTGGTCCCAGCACAGTCTGGTCTTCAACATAGTCCTTTGGACAAGACTTGAGACAGTTTTGATCCAATTCCCTTGCCTCACATAATCCAAAATTAATAGAAAAGGTATAAGAAAATGTATCTATCTAGAGACCTCTTTAGCAACATATTTGCTGTTTAGAAAACACTTCTCAGCATCCTAAACTTAAGTAGCTGCACTTAAAACGGTGTCTTTCCTGTTCATCTTGTCCAGCTTATTTTTAAAACTGCACTTTTACCTGGTCAGTCCCCTCACTAAAGAAGAGGAAAACCTCAGATCTTGTTAATGCACAAGCACAAGTAGCTTTGATAAAGAACTTACTAACACACCCAAGAATTCTTTAAGATGGCTAAATTTATTGCCTCGATCAATGGTGAAGGTTTTTCTCTCCCTAAAAGCTCACTGTGCCCTAAAAGTCAGCCAGTGAGGACTTGAGTCCTTTCTATTAGAACAGTCCCACTCAGATTCTCAAGTGTAGCAGTGAATCAGAAGGGCATCTGAGGTACTTATATAGTACAAAAATTCTGGAAGTGGCATTCAAGGCATTCCTACAGATAATTCTTAGATTTCTGAGTTAAGAAAACCATTTCAGCCAGTTACAGAGGTAAACTTATCTAGAGCTTGAGCGAGAAGCTTGAGGAATCCTTTTTTAGATCTTACAAAATTTCAGGTGCTTCCTTTGCTATTTCTTATACAGAGAAGCAATCACACTTATCCTTATGCAGACCTTGTTATTGTCATTGGGATTTATTTTCTTCACTAACCAAACATTTAAGATGCTGCATCTGTCTCTGTGGTCCCCAGCACAGGAAGGACATAGACCTGTTGGAGAGAGTTCAGAGGAGGCCACCAAGGTGGTCAGAGGGATGGAGCCCCTCTCCTGTGAGGAAAGGCTGAGAGAACTGGGATTGTTCACGCTGGAGAAGAGAAGGCTTTGAGGTGACCTAATTGTGTCATTCCTGTACCTGAAGGGAGCCTACAGGAAAGATGGAGAGAGACTATTTACAAGGGCCTATATGCAAGTGACAGGACAAGGGGGAATGGCTTCAAGCTGAAAGAGAGTAGGTTTAGGTTAGATAGTAGAAGAAATTCTTCCCTGTGAGGGTGGTGAGGCACTGGCACAGGTTGCCCAGAGAAGCTGTGGATGCTGCATCCCTGGAATTGTTCAAGGCCAGGTTGGATGGGGCTAGGAGCAACCTGGTCTAGTGGAAGGAGTTCCTGTCCATGATAGAAGGGGTGGAACTAAGTGATCTTTAAAGTGTCTTCCAAACCCAGACATTCTATGATTCTATGATGATTCCATGAAATCAGGGTGACTTTTGGAGAAGGATATTCTTTTTTTGTCAAAATACAGGCAAAGCCTTGAAATAAACCAACAGTTATATTCCTATGTCACTTTTGTTTTGCACCTTCCATCTGTAGTGATGCACCTGAATACTCCACACCTGAAGAGCTCTATAGCTATTAACGACTCAAACACATTAATAGGATTGGAAGGGGAAAGGCACAAATCATTGCTAAAGGAGAAGTGTTTGCCACAGCACTGGCATATAGCTAAATGTGACAAGATCTTCAGAGGCTATTAAGTTAATGCTGTATCATATTGAACAAAGCAAAGTTAGCCAGTGATGATTCATGTCTTTTCCATCACGACTTAATAAATGGATACAGAAGTTATATTGATTTTCATGGATGAACAAGTAGATCTGAAATCTGAAAACTTGATGAAATATAAATTATGAAAGATGGACCACGTGTGATGATCTCATAACCGGGTGAGAAGTCTGTCACTTGAAGAAAATGTACGAAACCACAAAGGTTTATTTTGACACACTATCACAATAGATTTGTTTTTTCTTCTTTTTTTTTAAATTTTTTTTTATTTTTTTCAATACAGTTTGTCAAACTTCTCTTTGTGCCATTAGGATTCTCGGAAGCCCTGACTCTAACTGTAGAAAGCTCTAATACAGAATACTTAGTTTGTCATAAAGTGGAAAGTATTAACAGGAAAGTAGAAATGTAAAAAGGGCAGTTTCAATCAATAGCGCAGAATGAAGAAATACAAAGAGAAAAACTAAGTTTTTCGTTTTTTTTTTTTTAATGAGAACTTGACAATCAGCCTCCAGATTCATTGTAATTAGAATCATTAGGTAAGAATTCATTTTTCCAAAAGAGATTTGCTACATAATAGTTTCCTCTCAACTTACATTGTAGGGGATTTCAGCCACTATCCTTCCACAGATTGATGTTTCCAACAAAGATTTGTTTCTATAAAACCAATTTTCTTTTTCATAAAGCAGAAGAGAGACATCTCAAACTTGTAACTCAACTTGATTTTTAACTGAAAACTAAGATCTTTTCCACAGTAACTTTGACCACCTTCTATTGGAAGTATGAAAATATTCTACTAGTAAGGGCCTGAAGATGGAAGCAGACCCTCTTGGTTATTTTTCTGTGTTCTGCATGGTCAGATCAAAAATATTAAACAGAGTAGTACTGAATCATCAGAAGTGTAAGTGTATGGGTTATTTAGAGGTCAAGAAGATGCAAAAGGGAGTTCAGCAGTCCTCTTGTTTTCTGATCTCTGCAAATTTCTTTGAGAAGTCAATAAGAAGCTTTTTGAGCCTTTGAAAATAGAGTGTGTTCCCCTTAAGCTCCCTACTGCTCACTGGTTTAGTTCTTTTCTCTTTTCTCTCCATGCCCATGGAGGATGGCACTGTAGGGGCCCTTTAGGAATTGGTCATGAGGCAACAATTTTTGAAAAATTTTAATCAGCAATGCTAGTGAATAACAACAACAACGATAATAATTATTATTTCCATGAAATTGTTCATATTGACTACAGAGGAATCCATCCCTTTCCAGGCAGTTTCCTCACATTCCCCAGTGCTTTGGGCATTTCAGCTACCCCAGCATGCAATGTGCATTCACACTGGTGGAGGACCAGCAAAGATGTTTGTGGAACGCTACTTCTAGTACTTCATATCTCTCAGATACTCCCCCAAATTAAAGCAGACCACATAATTAAGTCCTGGCTTCCTGGCAAAATTACCAGCAATTTTGGACAGATCATGTGCTTCAAAACAGTCCCAGATATGACGTGACCCATGAGGTCATGTCAGCCTGGGAAAGTATCTTAAATGTTTGGGATCAGTTCTGTGACACCACATCAATCAAGATCAATAAAAACCCCGAAGAGATACTGAGTTTGAATTATTTGCTGAAAGAGGATACCAAAGTCTTCAGTCATTCAAGCCAGCAGCAAGTCTCTCATGGACCTCGAGGCAAGAAGAGCAAGGTCTGTGACACACTTGAGATCAGAGCATGATGCTTTGAGATTTTTCTTTTGTTATTTCTAATAAAAACTACCTTTAAGGTGTTCAGATCCTCAAAACTTATGATATACAGCTGCTATAACACACAGCAGAAGCTCTCATTCCTAGCTTCTGTGTTTCATGATGGAAAAATTTTGATGTGAATGGAAAATTCTTTCTTAATGCAAGACAAGAAAACTAAAATTTAAAGTAAAAATTCATTTTTCACTCATATATTCCACTGTTTGTAAACAGTTGCAAGTTCTCAAAGATACCTTGTAGTTATTTTATTTTCCTCAGCATGCTTAGGAAAATGATAAAGTAGCTTGCTGCATATTTAACTCACACCTTTTTCTGGTGTTTTTAACAACTAGACAAGAACAATTCCTTCCTGAGTTAATCAGCACCACAACTCACCCATAGCCAATTCTACCAGCTAAGACCACTACTTGTACTACAGTTCAATTTTGCTCCCTGTTCGTTCTCTACAGAGAGGAAAAAGGACCATGTGCAGAGAACTGCATGCAACAAACACTGGTGGAGTAGAAGTTGTGACAATAAAGAGGGGTAAAAGGAAGATAAAGCAGCATCCAAATGAAAAGTTTCAACTAGTGAGAGATCATGATGTATTGAAAGGGAGTTATCCCCTTGAGTGAGAAATTTACTCCTAACTTGCAGAATAACAAATAATTAAACAACATTTATGAAAGAAAGAAGAGATTTTGTCCATAATGTGATCTTTCAAAAGATGAATGAAAAGGTTTTCAGTTGCTGCTTTTAGGTATAACTTCAATTCTCATAAGCAGTTCTATTAGTCTGATGCTTGCGAATTGCTAACCTGTATGAAGGTAATAGACACCAAAGGCTGATTCTATAGTAATTTTTAGCCTTTTTACTTCTCTTTTACTAAAATTGCTTATTTATTTTATTTCACTGATATATGCAAAGTAACCAGCTTCTATTGTTAGTTAAGTAGTATATTTACCTCACCAAAGTCCTTGTTAGCATGATTTTGGTAAAGAAGAGAATCCAAACATATTCAGAGACTTATTCAAATGGTCTTCATTCGGGTAGATGATTCAAAAAGAGTAAGACTAATCCTTAACTATCTCACCTGTGCACTTGCCATTTGGTGGAATCTCTGCTGGTAATATTAACTCTGCAGTTTCACTACATCCATTCCCTAATATCTGAGTTTTTCTACAGCCTCTTTACTAAACTGAAGGTAAGAGTTTACACCACATACAGAAGAATGGCCTGATGACTTCAAAAGAACCAACAAACATTCAAATCAGTTTTCTGCAGCGAGTTTCCTCCAAGAGGACATGAAGCAATTTCCATGCCATCCCCTCATAGATACTGCCTGTCACAGCATTCAACTCGGGAGAGCTGAAGGCATTCCAAGTTTGGAAACTCATAAAGCCATGGGTCAGGCTGTGCAATAGAGTGTTTGACAACAATCACTTTAATGAGCAGATATCCTTAAGGTATGCTACATATTTAAAGTCAGAGTATGTATTGCACGAGATTATTACATAGAGCTTTCTTTGTAGCAAGTGCAACCAGCATTCTTGGAGTGCCAGTGTTTGCTTTTACTTAGGCTTAGCTAAGAAAAAATCCCCAAGATGTTTGTTTTTGAAGTACTATCCTCAGCAGTCTATCATCTTGCGATAAAAATAACCTTTGTCAAATGTTCTAAAGGAATAAAATAATCTCTTCTATAAAGCTATATATTCAGGCTTTTACCAACCAAACTTTTAATATATGAAATCTTATTTCTATGTCTAGATTTCCTTCTGTGATGCAGATGCCATCAGTTCCATTTCTTCAAAAAAAACCTTCCACCTTCAAAACAATTGAAGCTTTAAATGTAGTCTTATGAAATTATTCAGTGCTCCCTGAGAAGAGAGGAAGTAAAATATACTGATTACACCTTCTGGAGAGGATGACTTATTTCATAAATGTTATCCATTAAACTAGATGATGCAGGGTATTTTGTGTTTGAATTAACTTTCCCCTTCTCCAAGTCCACTTCAAGAAGTTGCAGAGACAAGGGGATGCAAAGAAAGGAGGGAAACAGAACAATTTAGGAGCAGTAGCATGTTCAGATGGTGTCAGTTGCCAAAGTTCAGTTTTGGACAGAAGCATGAGAGCCAAGTCTGCAGAGTTCCTGGCATCCCTAACATTGATTAAACCTCATTGGGAATGCAAGACCTGTAGTTATAACTGGCATTCCTTCTTCTGCAAGGTAGGGAGGATCACAAATAGCTTAGTTCATGAAAAGAGATACCAGAATGTGTCTAGAAGAAAATGAATTCTCTTTCCTGCTGAATCAGCCACCTTATCGCTGCAGAGCTGAATTAGCAACAATTGACTTCTGCATCTGAATTAATCCCAGCTCTCCAGGAATTAGAATCATGAGACAGCGAGGAGTCGCTGCCACCCTGTTACCACCATTTGAATTACCGGAAATTAGGAGACCGTGGTAGTTCTTACGATGAAGCTACCCCTAATTAGAGAAGTAATCCCCTGAGATGTAGGTAGACTTGCATCTGGAAAAGCTCATCAGAAAAAAACCAAGGGAACAAATCCATGGTGGTCACTGGTTTAGGTGACACTTTAGGTGAAAACTGCAGTATGACATTTGGTTTAGTTTCTTCAAGAGCTTCAGCATCACACCTTGTCTGATTCCTGTCAGAGAACTTGTTCATGTCAATGAGCCACATTTCATTTCCAAATGAAATGTTAAAAGGCCCAAGGGCAAGGCAGGGAACACCACAGGTACAACAGCGTAGGATAAGAATAAAAGGCTTACATCTTACTGTGCAAATACCGAGAATTTCCTAAACCGCAATATTAAAGGTTGAATGTGCTTGATCTAACAAGTCTATGCTTTTGCAGGTTTTGCCTTATTTGCAGCTAGCTAACAGCTGGACTCTAGTTTTTCTCAACCCCATTCAGCTGAGATCCAGCTGCCCTCGGATCCCATCAGCAGCAGCTGAACCAGAATCACAGAGGGCAGAAATCTGGAGTTTTACAGGAATGCCACTGCTCAAACACCTCCTGTGCTTCCAGCAAGTGGCAGCTTTTGGGAGCTTCTGGTTTGAGGACTTCTGGTTAGAACAAAGCCAGAGCTGTGAAGGACTGTTTTGTGAAAGAACGGTGCTCGTGTGTGGGATGAACGAGACAAAGGTAGCAAGGGCAGCAGCACCCAACTGTAACTCTTCATCACTGAAGCTTAAGAATGAAGATGATTCCTTCTAATAGAGAGGAGTAAAGATCTAAGCCACTGAATGTGAAGTCCTTACCATCCTTCAGTTTTCTGAGGCTTTAGCTGGTGTTACACTACAGACACCTGTAGGGTCTGAGGCTTTGGCTTCTTCCTCATCAAATCTGGGCCAGAGAAATTATACACTGGAGTATCATTCAGGTTGTCCTGTCCCAGGCCTAAACAGAGCACTTTCTTAGTGGAAACTTGGACTTAAGTGACAGAAATTGATCAGAATATGATGTCTGCACATGAGGATGTCACTAGCTGGGAGGCAATATAAAATTTCCAAGCTATGAGCTTTTGCAAGGCCAGCAAGGAAACACAGTCAGAGATCCAGGGATTTCTTCTACCATTTCTGTTCCAAGCAGATAGCCCTTGCCAGCCTGGAGGTTCACACAGTGCTGGGAAGCGCTGTACTAATGTAAGCTAACCTTTTTGTGTCAGGCCTATAGTATGCAATTTTGGTGTGGCTCTTCAAGAAGGATAATGACTTTCTCCCATGAACCCTATTTCTACTTGATTTTTTCTGAGTAATATTGTTATGGCTGCCAGGAGTGGAACAGAAGGGCAGGAAGAAAAACTTGAATCAGCTGCTGACATCAAGTACAACAGCCTCTGGAGCCACACAAGACAATCTTGCTCCTGGGGATTTCTCTTGTAACAAATTGCATAATTTGATCAGAATACATCAGAAAACAGAACAAGGTTGTAAAACAAAGGGTTTGTTTGTTTGTTTATTTTTTTTTCTGCTAATCGAATGCTGATTTCATCTTAGGCCATTAAAAGTTGAGACATTGACAAAAGCAAAGATGGAATGACAAGCACAACTCCTTGTTCTACTTAGTCCCTCCCAGAGAAGGGGAGAGAGAAGACATCCCTACTAATCACAGCTGCCCAAGTACTCTCACGTCTTCATTTGATGGTAGATGGTAAGTGAAGGAAAATTGTCATATTGGTGAATTGAGATGAAAAAGAACTGTGTGGCAGGGAACAAAGGAGGTTCTGCATGTGGCCATATCCTTGCTGTTCAGGGCATCAGGATTAAGCAGCACTGCAGAGTTGCTTTCACAGCATTACAGGACTTACAGAACATGATTCAGACTTATGAGGAGGGACAAGAATGAGCTGCAGTTGCTGTATCAGTGTCAGCAGAGTTCAGGAAACCTGGAGCTGAATGAAGAGGGTCAAGATGGGGTAACATTGCAGGATACCTGCAGTAACACCCATAGATTTATCAAACTAAGGTAACAAGATAAAGAGTAGAGGAACAGAATAAGTGTTTTTAGAGCTAAGGAAAACTGAGAGATGCATTGCAAAGAAGTGTTTAAAAGGAAACATCACTACATCCCCCCAAATAATGCTCCTTTTGTCTCTGACAGCCTAGTCAAACCCTTTCTGTTGGTAAGTAAAAATGCCTCCTGCAGAAAGAAGAAACAGCAAAACACAACCCACAGCTCAGGTTCCACAGAGAATCTCTAGTGCTGAGCAGATCTTACAATCACCAAACCTTATTGGCCACCACATCTTTGAATTACATTTTCTTTTCAAATTCCTGAAAAGAGCTGAGAAGGAAAGAATGGGTGTGTCAGCCTGGTAGTCATGCTTCAAGAAACAGAGAAAGTTTTTAGGAGAAAATTAGCAAAATCAGATTAAACAATCAAACAACGGTCACAGCAAGAAGGAAATGTGCAGTGCATCTTTCATGCAGGGTGCAGTTGGAAGGCTTGTGTAAATACTGTTAGTATCTGTAATACATTGAGACACCAGCAGCCAAATGAGGTCCTGTCATCATCTCTGGCACACGGGGAAAACAGGGTAACACTGTGAAAGAGGAATATTAATCTTAATACTTCTACTCTCACAAATTTGATACATGTTATTTGACAAATACCAATTACCAAGATTTAAGTTCTCATTCAGACAAATCTAGTAAAGATATACAGACGCTTGTTCTCACTAAAATATAGAACTTAATCTCCTCCAGCAGAGGCCAACTGGACATCGAAGCTGGGCATAAGTAGTAAGAGAATATTGTTACACACTTGTTGCTTCCCCTGAGAGGACAGAGAAAGAAAGGTCTAGAAATTTGACTCAGCTGTGAATTCTGGTGAACTGTAACTTTTACCCAGAAAGATGAACTTTCTAACAAAAATTGTTTGCAATTACCTCCTTGCCTAGAATGAGTTCTCATAATAAAGCTTTGAAGTTGTCAAAATGCTCATTTTGGCAGTTTGAAACACAGTTCACTGTCTCGATTTGGGACAGAACTGCTGCTCACTTAGTGTTTTGCATCTGGTTTGAGAATCAGGTTTAATCAACATCCACAGAATTCCATTTTACTACTTAGTCTAATCCAAACGCAAGAAATATTAACAAGTTGGGTCTGTAGCCATGAAGATTTTGCTGAAGAACCACATTTAACAGGATTTTAAGGGGGAAAAAACCCATGTTATTTCAGTTGATGTAAGATAATCACAGTTTAAGAAAGCCCAGGAAAATCTGTAAAGTCACAATTTTTGTGCTGATATGCATAAAAGAAAAAAAGAAAAAAAGTCCTATGGCCTTTAAGAAATCCCGTTTAACTAAACCATTTCGCTAATCTTTACCTTTTTTTTTTTTTTTTTAAGCTACTTCTGCTATATGTTACATCTAAATGGATTATAATAGAAGGAAATTCAATTACTTTGGTCCTCCTTGGCAGGACTTGGTGTAACTGTCAGTCCTGCTGCACCACACGCACAGCCACAGCGGCATTTTGTCCTGTGCAATGCAGCACTCTGCAGAAATTCCTGCGTTAGTGCTGAATTAGCTGCTTCCAGGGCTGCACACACCGAGGTGGGAATGCTGCCATGATAGCTGGGCTATCGCTGGCCCCAGCTACGCAGAGCCTAATCCACAGGTAGTTTGGGAATTTCTAAGCAGCACCATATTGTGCTGGCTAGACATACATTTGAGACACTTGAGTACTAAATAATGATACATTTACTTTCTTTTCTTCTGCTCCCTTTTTTTTTTTTTTTTTTTTTTTGGTTTGACCTGTGTTAAATTTATGGGTGGATTGTACCTCAGATACTGTTAAAAGGGGTGAAGGAAGTGTAAAATTTTTCTAACCCTTTTCCTCCTCTAGTACTTCTTATATTTTCTCGAAAGTTTTTAGCATCAGCACTGAATTCTTTCCCATAACTACAGAATAAAAAAAAAACATTAAAAATATAATGCTATTATAGTCTCAAGAAAATTGGCAGGAGAAGCTAAGTAGCATTTTTTGGAAGACAATGAGATACCAAATTGATAGAGGTCTAGAAAAGTTATTTAATAAATTATCCATGTCCAAGCTATTGCTTTCTCCCCCTACTTTCAGTTGTGTACCAGGGCAGCTTCAAAGATTAAGATCATGGGCAAATGACAGAAGATTTTAGATAAGAGTGGGAAAACTAAAACCAAAATAGTCGTTGCTGAGAAATGAACTGAGCAAGCATCTGTAACTCAGATTTTTAACAACACTGCATGAAAACAAAATACAGAGAACTAGCACTTTGGGGAATCGCAAAGTAGAGAGGCTCTGAAGTCCTCCTAAGTCCAAAAGGCAACTATTCTAACTTAATTTACTTGTTTTCCCTTCTAGGCTTGATTGAAAATTGATTAGTGATACTGAATAGTAACCATCTTTTAAAATTAGCCAAATCTGGTCCCTAAAGTGTCCAAAAAGCAACAAGAAGAAACAAATCAGCATTTAATGATCTTATTTATTCAAAAATTGGTAGGCTAAGTACCACCAAGTTATCAAATTAGCTAACTTATGGAATAACATTGCTCAAGCTTACCTATTTTCTTTTTTGATTTGTTAAATAATTTGACTTTGACTAAAAGTTACCTTAGAAAAGTACTTAGGCCTAATTTGGAAATAGTAACATTTTGAAAGCTTCATGTTCACCTAAGCTATTCCTCTTCTAATTTTTTGTTGTCCAGGTTAGGGAACAAATCTTCGAAATGTGGCAAATTAATTATGCCAGAGAAAACTCAATCAGCCTTCAAAGAGTTGTTTCACCGACGTACAAGTTACCAGGATTTAGCCATAATGATTAGAAACTTGAAATATGCATTGCTAGGCTTTTGAGTTAGAATTCAATTACTGTACTTGTAAAAGTTCTAGGTTACCCAGTCATTTCACAATCCTGCCATGTCTTATGTTCATACATTGTGGATGAAACCACAGAGGGAACATATTATAAAAACCGTAAACCTGGTCCCAGCAACGAGTCCTGTTTCCATCCTTTAGAAGACCCAGGCAAGCAATGGCAAATTATGCAGTTGCAATGTCTGGGAAGCAATTATTTTTAACTGAAAGTGAAAAATTCACCATTTCACCATTTCCTGAAAAAAAGAAACCTACTTCATCTATGAAAGGGAAGGGAGAAGGAAAGAGGTTAATAAGCAGTTTCTTAACTGGTGTGAGTGAATTGGCACAGCAAGGAAAGCTCCCCTGATGCCTCATCACAGGGCTCTGTGTTTTCTTTCTGCAGGAAAGAAAGCAGCAAGTGGCTGCAAGTAAGATGAACACAAGCCTGGAAAGTTTCTGCAGATAATTATGAAAATGCAGTTTGGTCACAAAGTAACTGAAAATACTCTTTTTTTTTTTTTTTTCCTTCCCCCAAGAGATTCATGTGATGAGCTGTGCAGCAAAGATCAGCAGAATGCCAGGAACAGTCACTGTATATCCAAAGTTGGCTAATAAACCAGCATAAAGCATGTCAGAAAGGTGATGCATAATTTACTAAAGACAGAATTTGTTCAGTTTCCCTCTGAATACTGTTAATTCCATTGGAAAAGAGATGGTGTGGATGCCTGGAGACTTTCTTTAGCTGTGCAAATATACAACTATTTTGAAGTGGCTTTAGGGACTGGCAAGCTAACAAGGTTTGCAAAGGTGTAAGAAAAAGAAGGAAGACTTTTTCAGTATCCATGCCTGGTATTCAACATAGGATTTAGAGGGTTTTATCCCTTTATCATCCATATGTCAATTCTGAGACAGGAGCAGACTTTACACTCTGGAAAACTTGTGACATCTTTCTAATTTTTTCACGACTCCTGGGCTGGACGTCACTTAAGATTCAAGATAATTTGAAGAAACCTGAACCCTGATATTATTCATTGTAGGTTTGGATTATGCTCTTCTCTTTCTGCAAACCATCAGCTTTACATAAAGGAAAGGTTGAATCTCAGATGCCATGGAGATTCAAGGTATCTTCTCCATTTCAGAATGTATTGTTTGGTAGGATCACAGCTCAACTTGCCTATAGATGAAGTGAAAAACTGGTTATTAATTGGAAGTATAAATCCACCTGGAAAAAAAATCTGTATCTGTCAAAAAACCCAAATAACTCTGCTATTAAATGGGAAAAGTTGGTAATAATACATAGCAGTGCTTGAAATAATTTTCCATTGTTACCTATAAATTTCAAGTTTGGTTTTTTTTTTCAGTAAAAAACTGATCCCAGGTTTTGGTAAGGCAGCTAAGAATCCATCAAGTGTTTTAAAATCCATAGTAATCTGAGATGTATTGACTTCAAAACCTGGCTATAGACATCCAAAGGGAAAATTACTTACCAATATGCCACATAAATATATATGATCTCTATTTGAGGTCTGAGAAAGATGAATTTGACTGGTAAACCATTAAATAATTTGCATACAAGGTGTCCTTTAAGTACATCTGCAACGATCTATCCCATTTAAAAGCAAAGCGTTCACAAGTAATCACAGAAATCTAAGAAGTGTTTTTGTACAAAAAACCTCAACATGACTTGGAAGAGCAAGCAAGTCTTTAAGGTGGTCCTTTGAAGAGGTCCAGAGAATTATCAGTGTATTTTCAGAGTGACAACAATGTGAATTTGTCAACGGTATCTTCTAGGGCAGTGAGAAAAGGGGACTTTGCAGTATGTATGCTGTATGTTCCAGTGTAAACACACGCTTTCCAGGAATATACCTGTATATGTGGATATACACTTCCCCATTTCCAAGTTGGCAATAGGACATTTTAACTCTTGCTACAGAAAACGCAGACCAGGAAGGTTCATAAAGCCTTCAACAGAATCCAGACAGACCTGGGTGTCTGGATCACACTCACCCAGTGTGACTGGGGACAGCGACTACCCCCAAGTGAGCCGACAGCGCGGGCTTGGGAGGGACTCTCCCACCCGATAGCCTCCGGCCCGGAGAGCATCGTTCCGCACACCGGGTACCTGCGCTGCGGTCTGGGGTACCTGAGCGATACCGCTCCGGCGGACAGGGATGGGGCAGGAGAAAATGGGTTTGGGGCTGGAGCTGGAGGGGCTGGGCAAGCTGCTGTGGCTGGGGGAGGCACTGGGGCTGGCGGGGCTGGGGAAGGGTCTGGGTCTGGGGGCGGTGCGGGGGCGGTCCCTGGGCGAGGGGAGCAGATAAAGGCAGGGCGGCAGGGCGGTAGTGCAGCTGGGCGTGCGGATCTGCTGCTCCCACGGGCATCCCCCGCCCTGAGCGCTTTTGCGGACGGCGGCATCATCAGCGGTTCAGCGCCATGGGGACGGCGGCGGGGCTGGCTCTGGCGGCCGTGCTGGCCGCGGCCGTGCTGTGCGGGCCCGGGGCGCTCTCCGGGCGCGTCCTCAGCGGTGAGTGCCGTGCGGGGGCCGGTGCGGGAATGCGGCGCTCGCAGGGCCGGGAAGCACGATGTGGGGAGAGCTGGGAGCGAGCCCGCCGGTTGGAAGCGCCTCCCCGGCGCTCCAGCCCCGCCGCGGGAGCGCCGCTGTCCCGGCGCGGCCGCCCCGGGGCTGCGCACCCGGCAGAGCTGGAAACAGCTCCAGGTTTGGGTCCGCAGGCTCCCGCGGCAGCCTGGAGTGAGTTCCAGCCCCGCGCTGTCGGAGCTGGCTGATTACGGGAGCGCTCCGGCTCCCTTCGAGTTGTTTAAAAGGATCGAGCGTGTGCTCCCTGCAGCGTCTTGCCGAGGAACAGCTGTGCCTTGAGTTTTGTTGGCACCTGCACGGCGACATTTCTTCTTTGTTTGTAGTGTTGTCAGGAGGAAAAAGCAAACTTCTAAGAGCAGGTGGAGTAAATAGTCTTATTACGTGTAGGTGCGTCCACAACTCTCAGAGCAGAAAGCAAGACACTACTTCAGAAGTCTCTGTCTATCTTAGGTTTAATTTAAGAGCTGTAAGCTCACATTGTGTGTTTCCAGTGTAGGAGTTCATATACTCAGAAGCCGCTAAATGTAATGAAAAGGCTGTTTTTAATTGTGCTTTGGCTCAGACCCTCCAAGCTAAAGGTGATAGGCTCGGAGGAATGTTACATGTGCAGCACATCCATGCATTTACCTGGAAGCAAAGATTTACACCGTCGACTGTGCTTGTTAACAAGTTGTGTGTAGGTGTCTGTATGTCCAGGTAGAAATGCTGCTGTTTATAAACAGATTCCAGAACAGTGCATATTGTTTGTATACAGTTGTTTCAGAGACTGTAACAGATATGCTACTGCATGTCAAGAAAACTTTTCTTGCAGCTTTTTGTGGGAGACATTTGATGTCTGAATTTGGATAACTTAGTTTCTGGTGGAGTTGCAGTCACTGAGCATTCTGATCATGTTTTATTTGAAGCATGTTCATGTGCAGAACTGAGATGAGCTGTTGGGCTTTTGGTGAAACAATGTCTTCAGGAAACAATAGCTAAGTAAGAGTACTTCTAATACTTTGAAAAAGCTTGCTTGCTTGAAGAGTACACTGAAATACTTAATCTACCTCCGTTATAATGTCAGTTGTACTGGCTGATATCATACATCAAAGCTCTTTGTATAACAACTCATATGAATCCTATGTAACACTTTATTTTTAAGGAATAGAGAAGATTAATTATTCATGAGATGCATTTTGCACTAGTAGTCTCACTGCTGGGGTTCGTGTGTGACAGAGGAAACCCAATAACTTAATCTTCCAGCTGAAGCCTCTGTGTTTAAGTGAAATGTAGCAAACTGAGTAGAAGTCCAGCTTTCAAAAACAATGTATGATATGTCTGTACTGCTTAGTCAAATTGTTCCTAGATGCATAAAAATGTTTTAGGACTTTGAAAGAATACAAGCTTTGCCTTATTATTGCCTGAAACACTTCAAAGCATATAATGAGCCTCATGTCAATGTATTATGCAGCTAGTACTTGGCTGGTAGAATACAGGGGAGGATTTGAAGACACTTAGAGAAGAACTAGTTATGTACTATTAGTTTGTTAGCTGAAGTTGTATTCATTAGTTAAATAACAGCCAAATATTTATTATTCTTCTGCCAGATACTCTGATGTCCTGACAGAAGAACTCTTTTTAAAATTCTGTTTCTTCATTTCCTCTCTTCTCTCAAGGACCACACCCCTATCCTGCCACATGCAGAGGAATAGGTTCAGTAGTAGTAGTAGCTGACACTTTTTCAGACAAGAAATAGTGCTGTTGAATAATTGGGCAGTGTATGCTGTCCACGTGACTCCCATCTAGCTT
The DNA here is from genome assembly GCA_036023395.1 of Myiotriccus ornatus. NCBI lineage: Eukaryota > Metazoa > Chordata > Aves > Passeriformes > Tyrannidae > Myiotriccus > Myiotriccus ornatus. Next base: position 12,198,090 of record JAYRBT010000001.1, read on the forward strand.
ATATCTCTCTTTGTATAAGAACCAACAATTTGGGATTAGACAAGTTTGTTTCAATACATAAGTCTATATCTTGAATAGACCTGTTCCTGAGAAATTGCTAATTTGTGCTTCAGTCATGATAAATAATCTGGAATGATTGGAAATATCACTGTTCTCATTCCAAATAAATATATAATTCCTACCACTCACATTGAAACTGTCTGTGAAACTGGCTTGAGTACTGGTTGGACCTCGTGGAAGGAATCCCATTTACTGAAGTAAGTTTGCACCAGACCTAGCAATAGTTTCAAATTTGCAACCATTTTGACCACAGTGTCAAGAGGGCAGAGAAGGAAGGGCCTGCATTTTCAAAGTGACATTTCCTTAAGTAAAGGCTTCTGTTACTCTTTCTAAGTATGGTAATTTTCCTAGGATATAATGAAAATTATTGCTAGCATCAAATAATTCACATTCAGGTATTATTTCTTTGTTGTTGTGGATTTGGGAAGTTTTGAAGAGTAGTAATGCAAATGTTTTGTAATTTTTAGTGTAGTTAGACAGACGGTTTGTAAGCAGTGCTCACAGCCTCCATATCAGGCTTTCTAGTGTTGCCAGAGAATTGATTCTTGAAGAAGAAAACAAATCAAAGCAGGCTCAGGAGAAAGTGCTGAGTCTGCCTTGCTGTCCCATGACATCATAAAGAACATGAAGTGATGATAATGCAGTTTGCAAAGATGCAATTACTTTAAGTATCTATTGGGCAGGAGAGATGCAAGTTAATCTTATTACTAATCATTTAACAGCCTATGTATTAATCATAGATGTTATAGTTTAATGACTGCTGTTTGCTGTCTGCTTCTATTTCTATGCCTTTTTAAATTTTGCTCTTTGCTATGGCTATGCATCAATAGTCAGATTAAATAGTGATGCAGTATTTTAAAGCAGAATGTATCTATTTTGGTGTAGAAATATTTGAGCATATGAAACACTAAAGGAGGAAAAACATTTGGTGCGTAAAGAAAGCACAAGAATTGCCCCTAAACTATAGACTTATTTGCTTCATATGCCTTTAAGGAAGTGGGTATGCTCATTCACAAGGCTGATGATCAGATTTGAGTTGTACATAAAATACTGCAAAGTAAGATAATCGAAGAAGTATCTTTGTGAGTACTGAATTGGATAGACCCTTTCTCAGAAGGGCTTAATTTTGTTGAATTGGCTTGTCCTGCTTATTACAGTTTTGTCTGTCAAACTGTTAAGTATTTTCTGTAGATGAAACCTACTGTTAAGTTGTGGGTTTTTTTTCATTAACAGTTCATTTAAGGTACATTTGTGGCTCAGAATTTGAAAGTACAACTTGAAAAAACCACTGCCTGTCTTGCCTACTGGATACATGTGCAATAGGTGTGTATTGAACACATTTTTTTTGTAAATTCCAAACATTCAGCTCCATACTAGAAAAGCTCTTAATGCACATGCATGCCCACATAGTACAAGATCTTTTTGCTCAGTTTTAAATCTCAGTAATCATTAAACCTGGGACTTGGAGAACTTCAGGAGAAGCTGAACATTTAATTCCCCTAGACTTCTTTATCAACTCCTCTCCTTATCCACCTATTCTGAGTAATGTCTTCTTGGAGACAAATCAATGATCTGGGCCCTTAAAGTGAAATGAGGTGATGACTCTTGGGTATAATACATATTTCTATTAAACACACCTTGCTTCTCACCAAGAAATTCCACAATATCATGTGGAATGAGAACAGAGTTTTGATAATGGGAGATTTGTGATGGTGGATGAATCCTTATAGAGCAAAGTAGAAATACCAAACTACTTGAATCAGTTTAGGAGTCAGATTTCAGTTTGAGATGATTTCCCCTTGATCAGCCCAGTTAGACTTACCCTGCTTATTGGGGAGAGCTGTGCAGGTTGGCAAGATTATTGTTCTGCTCAGGGGCTAAGGTGAGTGATGGAAATTTCTACCGCTATGCCTCAGGTGAGCATGCAGCTCTTCCAGGAATGCAACTTTTCCCTCACAACATCTTGTTCAAAAATAGAGGAAGGCATTGCAATTCTCAAAGTCGTGATTGCCAAGTCTCAGTACTCTGCTTGGCTGAATAGCCCAAGAGGAAATTCTTACCAAGGAGGGAGCTATGGTAAATAACATGTGGAATGGTATGGATAGTTTGTTTTTCTTTCACATGGCTTTTCTCGCTCCCAGTGAGACAAGGTGTCTGTCCCAGTGCAGCAGCCAGGTGCACTTGCTGAACTCATGTTCTGTACCCTGGTTTTAATTCCGTGTAGTTCAGATCTGATCCTGTGTAGATCAAACTTATTGATTATAAGGCGTTTGCAGGAGAACATGCTTTGGTTCATAAGGGCTCTGTACAGCACTGTTTTTCTGAAACTAATTCTCATAATGGCTTTCTCTTTGGAAATCTCTGGATCAGAAAAGACTTTATAGTACTAATGCAAAATAAGTAAGATGAAACAATGATTTGATAGTAATTGCTGCACTCTAATCCCATACTCATACCTGTCACTCAGTAGTTGGAAATTGAGTCTCTTGCTGAAGCAGTCCCTACTCCCACCACTGAGAGACAGTAGGACCTTCAGTTCCAATCAATCTTAAGAAATAATGAGTCCTAACTAAAGAGTTGGCATGGCTACAACTAAATCTAAATGTAGCTGCAACTAAATCAAAATGTAGCTCCAGCTAATGACTAAGTTCGCTTTACGAGAGAAGGATAAAAATGGGATTTTTAGAGTGGGATTAGTTTCATTTTGCTTTAGGTCTTGAAAATACCACAGATACACCCTAAAAATGCCTGTTTCATTCAATTGTCTACACAGTAATGTCAGTGAGCCAGTTTAGATGTGGATGGGTACATTGGGAATAACTAAAGTTTGGGAAGGTGAATCCTACTCTGTATCTCAACAGTTTCTTCCCCTACAACAATGTACATGTGTACATGTAATGAGAATTAACCTGTCATGCTTTATCTCTATTTAACTATTTTTCTCTTAGTGTATTGCAGTGCCAATTGTAATACCAATTCTAAGATTCCATGTGGATTGGCTTTTCCCAGTTTCTTGGGAGAATGTGAATGAGCAAGGACTTGCCTGTTGAGTTGTTTTAACTGTGGAACTGCTGCAAAAAGAAGGCACTCTACACTCTCGTACTGAGATGCATGTTGGGTGCTCCACCCCAGGAAACTCATGAGTCCATAAATCAGGGAAATTAATGTAGTTTTGAATTCACACACACACATATATGTATACACACGTATAACTTAAATCTATGCAAATATAGGTATTTTGGCAACAAATCCATGAAAACACATTTATTTGGAAAAAGACATTCAAATTTCACCGAAGAAGGGTAAGAATGGATGATGCTTGCTCTGAAAAATAATTGGGAAGTTTTCTCTTTTCTCCTCTTTTTCTGAATTTAACTGACATAGGACAGATCTATTGATAATGGGAGATTTAGTCTGAATATTAGGAAAATGTTCTCCACCTAGATGCTGGTTAGGCACTAGAACAGGTTTCTCAGGGAAGTGGTCACAACACCAATTCTGCCAGAGCTTGAGAAGCATTTGGACAATGCTCTCAGACACATTGTGTGACTCTTGAGGTATCCTGTGCAGGGCCAGGAGTGGGACTTGATGATCCTTGGGGGTCCCTTTCAACTGAGGGATATTCTGTGACTAAAGATTTATGAACTATTTCCTTCTAGAGGCAAAAACAAGAAATGAGCCATCAGCAGAAATTCTCAGAAGTGCTTAAATTTATACTTAGGAGTAAACCTGTAGAGGGAACCTACTGATTTATATAAAATTGGGTATTTGTGAAAATGCCTGCTGTTTTGGGATGGGACTACTACTGTTCTCTGCTCCCCTAGGCTGGAACACATTATACTTAAACCATTCAGACTCTACAGTTCTTGTCATGTCTATTCCACACCGTGTTAACAACAACTTCTTAGCTGCCATGTCTGTCTTTAAAGATTTTGGGAAATCTGATCTGGGTTTGACTTCACAAAAAAACTATTGATGGAGAGACTTAATTTGAATCACAGAATGGCCTGAGTTGGAAGGGACGTGGAGGATCATCTTGTTCCAACTCCCCTGCCATGGACAGAGACACCTTCCATTAGAGCGGGTTGCTCAGAGTCCCATCCAACCTGGCTTTGAACACTTCCAGGGATGGGGCATCCACAGGTTCCCTGTGTCAGTCTTGAGAGTATTTATGCTGCTTTTTACATAACAGCTGACATGATGGAACACTTTGTATGCCTTTAGGAAATGTTATATAAAAAAAATATTATGTTAGTGTGTTTATAAGACTTCTAAGAAAAAAAAAGAAATTTGTAGATGTGTAGATCTTTCCAACACACCATATTTCCTCTTAATTTGAATAGATTCGAACAGGTTCCACTGACCCCTGGGTGTTATTGGTCTGCTTGTGTCCATGGAAGTGAACAGAGTTATTTGTACCTATGAAGAGCGTTATCCTTTGGGTAGAATTGTAATTTTTAACAAACACAATTCATTGTTAGGGAAACTGAGGTCCTGAGCAAATATTGCAGAAGAAAATGGGTATTCTCCATGTCCTATGCTCATGGTGGCATTTTTCTTATTGCCAGTTGATCAGATGCAGATTGTACCAAGCTGAAGTGCAAGCTGATCCTCTCTGGGTGCCAGCACTGAGCTTCTAAGTGTGTTGTCCTCATTGTGCCTGGTGATGCCAAAGAGCCTGTGTTGCTCAGTGACAGTGTTTCTAGACCTCTCAAAGGCAGATAAGGGAAAAATATAGGTCTGACACCAATCTCTGTTCCTTCTTAACATGGGAATAGAGAAGGCAACTTGCAGATGGTTGCCTTAGCAGCTGTGTTGGCACTTAGGGTGAACCCCCAGGACAGTGCAGCTGTGTAGTGGCCCCTTATGGAAGTAAGTAGCTGTCTGCCATGATCAGCCCTGTGATATATACCTGCAAAGTTCACATGATCAGAAGAGAGAAAAACTGTTATTACAGGAAAAGCTAAATGGATCACATGCTTTAAATTTATGATGTGTTATATATCTGAAACAGAGCTGATGCCAAAACGAAGGTATGTTTCACTTAGAAGAAAGAAAAGCTGTCATGGATTTAATCATTTGACCGTGGGGGGAAAAAAGGAAATACTTTTTCGGAAATACTTTATAGATTTTTTTTCTTTTTGACAGTGACTTATGACCTGAATCAGTGACTAAAACCTTTTCATAAAAATGGACATTTATTTCCCAGTTGAAGACACTTACCTTGTATTGATTTACATAATTATAATCATATGTTTTCCTGTAATGGTAATTATGGAGGGTGAAGTGTTGAATAGTTTCTAATGAGATTTAGACATCAAGCTACTTGTTTACAGCTCCTTTATCAGTGGCCTGAGATCCCTGCTGTGTGTGTCAGGGTTGAGAAGGTAACTATAAGAAATAAATGTTATTTTCTTTGTGAAATGAGTGAATAAGACTATCACTGCCTTGTGAAGATGGCAGCTTTCATTCCAGTTCCCAGTACATCAAGGGCAAGTCTGTGTCTGAAGCACCACATCACTGATTTTGAAAATCCAGACAAACTTTTAGTATACTCTGGGAAAGACAAATCCTCCCAGTGTTTGTTCAACATAATGAAAAACATTTTGCAGGACAAGGAATCCTAGCTTGCATCTTCCCAAGACCTAGAAGAGTGCAAGTTCTGAGCACACAGATGCTTTGACAAACCTCCCCAAATGTAATATTTAGATCAATCTTGTTGCAATATGCAGGGAAGCTATCAGATTGAATTTTAATTGCATTTGTATTCACCCAAATGGCAAAATCCAGGTGTTAGTGATAAATAATATTTAATATTTAAATCAGCGCTGTTTAATGCTCCTTTAAAATTGGACTGTCTCCTTTTGATTTCCTGGTTTTGTAAAAGTGTAGCTATTATGGGTGTATTGAGAACAGTTGTTATTCAGAAATAATAAGTCAACTCCTTGTCCCCAAAAGTGCCTAGAAACCCATAGCTCTACTAGTTAACAGCAGAAAACCCAATTTCAGCAATAAGTGAACTGATAAAAAGAGAAAATAAAGACAGTGACTTGCCTGAGACAAATGGTCCTTTTGTAATTTCATGTTCTGCATAATGTACTAAATGTCTGATGGTTATAATACAGCACTTTCTTTTTGCTTAAAATTTCCACTGTCCCTGCTTTATCGCTTTGCAAGATTTGCATTAATCCTAGAGATGGCTGTTTGACTGGTGTCTGAGGACCTCTAGCGTCATCTTTGTTACGACACAAGATACAGGATGGTTAATGGCTACAAGTAGATTTGGCCTGTGTCTGAGAAAGAATATAGAGAATTTCTTTTAGTGATCATTTTATACATGCTATCTATACATCTATAACTTTTACATGTTAATGACCAAGAATTTGGCTAGAAAGGGACTTCACTGTAGGAAGTATTGTAAGAAGTCTGGTTAATAGATGAGTTTTGCTTGAGAGGTTGGGGCCAGCCTCCAATAAGCCACCTTAGACATTGTCTACATGCTCATAACTCCAATATGATGCATACGAAGCGTCTCCCTCTACACATATCTACTTGAAGTACAGCTACTAGATAGACAAATATGGCCCTCAGATGTTTTATATAAGCCATTAAAAATGACTTGAAACCTTTGAAAATTTTTCACATTAGGAGAATCGCTAAAGAAAAAAATGTATGTTGACAATTATGCATAACCCCTAATCCAGAAGAAGTATAAATCAGTAATGAACGTGTCTTCTCTTTGCAGACTTGGTTATTAGGAGGGTTGAAGGAAAAAATACCTACTAAGGTATGGAAGAGATAGCTATGAAGATATTAATATGGATACAGGCTGGTGGGTGATCTGTACAAGAGTAGATACTTGAATGACAAATTTAAGAGCACACAGAATTCCTTAAGCAGCTCAGAAGTGTTAGCTTAGAATCATTAGAGGTTTGAACAGTGACTCAGCTAGAGAATGTGTCTTAGTGTTGCAAACTTTGAGAGAAGATGGCAGTTTGCTTTTATCCTAAATGAAGACAGAATGTAATTATGAAATGTTATCACAGTATTTTTTTAAAAAAAGTAATATGAATCATCAATAAATTCAGTGAATGGACACAAATATGATGCAGTAAAACATCAACAGCAGTAACATAATATAGCAAAACACGACCAGCAGCTGAACCCAATCAAAATCTGACTGGATAATACAAAGATCATTTGACAAAATGCGTCAGCTTCGAACCAAAATGTGATTAGAGAAATTGAGTATCTTTTATGCCCTTACTGACCACATTTTGAAGTGCATTACTGGGACTTGGCATGGAGCGCCCTGTGACTTGAGGACAGGTGAAAACAAACTGTGCCCAGCATCACCCTGCCCCTGAGGTCACTGTGCTCATGCAAGCTTGAGACCAAGACTAGTCTTCATAACACAAGCAGAGAAATATATTTCTAGCCAGTGGAATATTTTAGTTGACTTACATAGAATTCTGTTTTGCTATTTCATTATTACTTTCACTTACATTCTTATGTCTTTATTTTTACACTTTATTTTCACACTTTATTTTCAGAGGTCTCCATCAGCATTATGGTGTTTTGGTTAGGGTTAAATATTTCACATTCCTTTCTACCAAGTATTCTTCTATGTTCTCTGCTGAATCCATTATCTTGAGAAGAAAAAGTCACCATATGAAAACATAATGGACTTTACTATGTCAGGCTTTGTGCATTCCTTTTTGTCTCCCCTCACATGTGCTATGCACATGCAGTGGCGTTCCCCACTAATCTAGGTGGATGCTAATGATAGGGGACCCTGGATTTTAGGTTAGTTTGTCAGGTTGAAGAGGAAGAGGGGTGTGATTTGCCAGCAGGGAGCTTGTGTTCTACCTCATATCTTCGAACACTCCAGCTAAACAATGTGTGTTACTCAATTAATCTTTGTACCATTCATGGGTCCATGGAGGTCTAGTCAGTACAAATCCTCATACTCTTAGGGAAAAGAAGTCTTTGAGCTGGGTATTTTGTCAGCAATTTTGCTTCTAAGTGACACTTTGTCATGACACTATAACTTCTGTCATGACAGAAATCAAGGAACCTATTATTTCTGTTTAATGAAACATAATTATTAAAACTTAATGGAGAATGATTGAAATAACAGCTAAGAATTTGCTTGTTTCTCCTTTTCTTGTCTTTTTTTCCTTGCAGAAATGTTTTAATAAGTAGTTTAATTAAAAACTATCTTTTGTTCTAATGTTGAGATCAAAACATTCTACTATGGAGCTGCTATGTGACACTCCAGGATGAAAATGAGTCCTTATGGATGGGATATTAGGAAGAAACTCTTTACAGAGAGGGTAATCAGGCACTGGAATGGGCTGCCCAGGGAGGTGGTGAATTCACTGTCCCTGAAAGTTGTTAAGTTGAGACTGGATGTGGCACTGAGTGCCATGGTCCAGTAACCACGGCAGTGGTCGATCAAGGGTAGGACTGGATGATCTCGGAGGTCTCTTCTGACCCGGCTGATCCTGTGATTCTATAAATGGTAGCTGTAGTTTCTTAGAGCAAGTATTGTACACTTACTTTCAGCAGCTAAGGGGATGGTGAGACAAAGTGGGTGCAAGGGAAGTCCAGCCAGTTCAGGTTCTCTGCAGTGGGTGACCAGAGTTGCTGAGGCTGAGGGAAAGGTTCCAGAGTTGTGTTGTATGGCTGATGTCTGCAGGAGAGGTAGAAAGCACAAACCAGGAGACATTCCCATAAGGAGACTGGGGACACCTAATCTTGCAGTTTTGTAATTGGGGAAGAAAGTGAAAACCAGTCTTTTGTCTGTCAGTTGTTGCTTCAACATAATGCTCTTCCCTCAAAAGGAGAGAAAGCAATTGTTTATGGAAAGGTAAGGAAGGGGTTCATGACACCAAGCCAAGTGTATGTTTTGCTTGTTTTTGTTCCTGCTTCTGAACAGGGTCTGGACTGTTCTGCTCGAGTGAGGGAAGGCTCTTTGGGTATACTTCATGAAAGGAAGGCTATAAGCACTCCACACCTGCAGATAGTCAAATAGAGTTGGTTGAAACCTTAATTTGCCTGTGTGTTTGTAGGGGAAAAGAGTGAGTTCCTTGCTCTTACTAAATTATTCTTATGAAATTAATTAGATGTTCAGTCTCAGACTAAAGGAAGGATCAAATACAATAACATGCTTTTCTTTCTTTCTTTCTGTATACCATGTGGTGGCACAATGTTTTCCTTCATGTTTTCCTTATTCCCTCAAGTATCACAGGGCAGATCTTTTGGAAAGGTTGTAAATGCCTAACTGGCCTCTATTTATTCATATTGCACAGTATCTTAATGTGATTTGTTCCAATAGTCTAGCTTACAAATCTGTTTTCTATTCAGTTGTGACAGAAAAATTGGAGTTGAATTTATACAGCTGAAATAGCAAAAATGTTGCTTTAAAATTAACTGTGGAGTCTTGTCTGCTGCAAAGATGTTAGTGTAAGGTAAAATAACACATAGTTAATGTTTCTATACTTATCTTGTCTGCTGTACAATGTGGTCCATTCTGTCATTTTTCACTGGTAAATTATTTCTGCTTTGTAGTTCAGAAATTAGTAGAGAGAGAAAGTGGTAAAAAATGAAGCTTAAAAACCTGACACCTCAGCGTGTTCTGAGAAGAGCACTAAAATGTCAACCGATTTGCCAGCTATTAAGGCAAAACTGCAGATTCCCATTAACACATTTATCCTCCCATAGTGGAGCTAGTTCAAAGTCCCCTTCAAAAGAAGAAAGAAAAGATTCAGAGTCGGTCACTGCCTAAACACAGGGATTAAATTAACTAGAACAAGAGAAATTCACAGCTTCTACTCTGCCTCACATACTTCATTCACATTGTATGGGTCTGTGGGTCTTAATGTCAATTATTTCTTGGTTCCTTGCTGTTTTCTCTGCTGATTTCTAGAGGTATATTCTTGCAGAAGTGATTAGCCTTTAAGGGGGAAGTTATTTCTTTTGCCAGAGGTGTAGAAAGCAACAAATGAAAGAGTGGAAATTTAAGAGCTGGAATGCACGAGAATTTTCTTTTTCAATTCCTTCGTTTTGTAAGACTTGATTTTAGAGTTATTTTACAGTGCACAAACATCTGCAATAACAGTGGAATCCTTATAGCAGCTCAGACACAGCACTTGCCAGGACTCCATGACCCAATGACCTTAAAGGTCGTTTCCAACCTAAATGATTCTATTAAGCAGCGTGAGTCTCTGTGCAGCAGCTGACTGGAGATGAATACCCTGAAGAAACTTGGTCTGGTAGCCAGCAAGGACCCATTTGTCCTGGTAGGAAGGTCATTTAAATCAGGCTTTTGGAGAGCCACAGAAGACTCATGCAGAGACTGTGCATGAGAAGAGAGAGTGAGGGGGGACACTTCAACCACCTGAGTAACATGCAGGGGACTGGATGTGCCGTATTATAGATGGAAAGCTAACTATTTTCCCATGAAAGGGAGGCACAGCATGGGAATTGAGATCCACAGTGGTCAGCCTACTCATTTCGACTGAACATTCCTGCATGACTGAAACTGTGACTGCAATATTTTGATAGTTGAATTTGCTCATAACTTACTACTTGGTGTCAAACTTACTACTTGGTGTCAAGGGCGAGTATGTGCACAGTATGACAGGAATCATGGAAAAGCTTATTTCAAAAAATTGTCTGCGAAAATAAAAAAAAACAAACAACAAGGCAGTGAACAAAAGACTTTCCTTAAATTTACATATACATCCTGAACTAATGCTTTGAATCCAATCTTGAGCTAGAGGGAAAGGTGTGGTCACTTTTCTGTGTAAGTTATTCATGTCCCACGTGATTCAGTGCTAGCCTTTGGATGTTTGAGCTGTTATATCCATATGTGTACTCTGGCAATAAGCCATTGTCACTCACCCAGTGGTGAGGGTCAAAATGTTGATCAGTTCTCTGTGCGCTTGATCCTGTCAGTGAGACAGAGCTCCTGGGGAAAATCGATCACATTAACAAAATTTAAATTGCAGGATTATAGATGAAGGGAATGAGCTGGGATTTCATACCAGCTTTCATTCATGCACTTCCCACTTTTGAGCAGTTGGAGTTATCATTTTACTTTGACAACAGGGGCATTTTTTTCCTCTATTCAAAGAAGTCTTAGAAAGAAGCCCATTATTTTATGTGCCTCTGTATCTAAACGTCTGCCCTTTGGTTCTTCAGCACCATTGGCCATCCAGGACTGTGGCTCTTACTACGTGGATTGTTAGCAAGGCTCTTAACCTGCATGAATAAAGGGAAATGGCAGGAATGGAACTGGGACATACAGTGTTGTCAGGGTGATATCAGACAAAGTCCAAATAGGTGGTCTCTTCCTCATCTTGGAGCCTAGATTTTTCCATGGATGTCTGTGGAACAAGCTTGTCCTTTTTATTGAACTGTTCTTGTATTATTTTGGTAGATAAACTATTGATAAATAATTGAGTTTTCAGAAGTCTGTCTGCCAAATAAGAATGAGACTGCAAAGATACTTATCTTACTGACAATCCTTCTCCCAGATGAACTTTATTGGGGTTTCATCAAGAGAAGTTTTCAGAGGTTTTTTTGTGGTGTATTTTTTTTTTTTGAAAGAGTTTTAGGAAACCCTAGAAAGCTAAGCATAGTATAACCCTACTACCCCCATAATTTAGCTTTCCACGACAAAAATTATCCCCCAAAATAAGAGTTATTTTCAGATTTATCTAGAAGTCAAGAGCTATTCCTCTTTTTATGTTCCATTATTACTGCAGCTTTGATACAGTCTGCTTATTCTTTGCAAATTCTTGAAATTGTGCACTCTACATATACAGAGATGTCTTCAGTCAGGTCTTGTGCTGTTTGCAATCTGTTATGGGAATTATGCTACTTATTAAATAAAAAAATGAAACAATACTAAAGCAAGAAGAATGAACTTTATTATAGCTTTTAGGTTTTTCTGTTTACTTCTATGTTTATCCTTTGTGTTTAGAAAAACACTAGCTTAAAAAGCTACAGTGCAACTTTATAGGATGATGTTGCTGTTTTTCAGTGACAATTTACAATTTTTTTTTTTCAAGGTAAAACAGGATGAATCCTGTTCAAAGGTAAAGTCAAATAGTTTAAGAATGGGACTAACTACAAAATTTTCTAATGCAAATCTGACATGGTACAATTAAATATTATCCTTAGCAAATTATCCAACCAAATTATGAAATTTATTTCCAAGCAATCTAGATAATGTCTGGTGGGTTTTATTGCTTTGGTATTCAGTAATTTTTACCCATCTAAATAATCTCTCCTGCTTTTCTTCAATGATAAATTTCCATACTGGAAAAAATTGATTTTTTTTTTTCCCCCCTAAAAAATGGTTATATTTAGAAGCCTTCTCCTATCACATAATGAACATTCTGGAGTTCACTTGCAGCTGATATGGAAGTGTGTTAATTTCTCATCTTGTTATATAAACTCTAGAGTCATTGAAGATAATTATTTTTCCTTTTCTGGAAAAAGGCACATATCTTTCTCAGCCACAGAACTGGAAGGAATAAGTATTATTTCTTCACTTGGCTTTTGATTCTTTCCAGAGACATAACTCTGAAGGGCAAAGGAAAAGTGTGAATGCAGTAGATCTAGTGCTTTTTGAAAGCATCACAGGGTTTCTTTGTGACATCTGGATGGCACTGAGACCTGCTAATATCTGGAGTTTCTGTTGGATGTGGTGAGGCTTGTTTAGAGAGTAGTCACCTCCTCTAGCACCTCCTGTCCCTGGACCCCCTCCTGCCTGGCTGCTGGTGCCCACCCTGGTACCCAGGGCTTCTCTCTGAGCTGCTGAGGATGTGGCTGCAGCTTTTCCCCTTGATGGTTCAACCAGTAGGAAAGCTGAGCAGATATTCCAGTGCTGTGCAGGGAGGACACGGCTGTCACACAGATGGACACAGGCAAGATGCTGCCTTCAACAGCACCTAAGTGCATCACTGATGTGAACATGGACAGTCAAGTCCCCTCCTGCTCCTCAGCTGGCAGAAATAGATGCCTAGGGAAGGCACACGTTCAGTCAGACACCGTTTTATATGTGACCGACCCCTTTAATACACTTTCCTGTCAGTTCCCCCTTTGTTCCTCCCCATCCCCTAACCCTGTGTGGTGCCTCATGAGATTGCATAGTCTCCTCAACATCCTTATCAAGTTGCAAAGTCCTGTTTACCTGCAGTTTCTTGATAGCTCACAAATTTGTGTGTCTGACACGTTTGGGTTTTTTTCCTTAGTTTTTTCTCCACTACATTTTCCTGTCGAGTCTGTGTTTGTGTATTGTTATCCTTTTACTATTACTTTTTGCTCTGAAAAACTGATTGACCAGATACACTGAAGAAGCAGATACTCTCCTTCCACACACCCTTACATGTTGTACTTATGCACATTATAGTGAAGAGTAGCTTCACATCACAAGATGAATATGGCCTCTGAGGGTTAGATAGCAGGGTTCAAAAACTTCTAGATGCATCTTGCCACTAAAATGGAGAATTTTAACATTATTTTTTAAATCAAATAGCTTTGATTGCAAAATAAAAGTGGAGTTGGTCCATTAGTATGAAATAGTTAAGAAAATACCCTCCAAACAGATCCTGGCTTTAACAGAGGGGCCTGATGGTACAGTCATTACAGTAGGGAATGTTTTTCTAGAAGTTAGTGGGAATCTTCAGTGTATTAGAGAGTTTCACAGGCCTTGGGAAGAAAGCCATAGATTCCCATGAGCTGCACAATATTTGCAATTTAAATTAGGACAAAGTATTTCAGTGGTGCCAGTGTATCCACACAAATCTTTTCAGACAGGGGAAAAAAAATCTCCTGGCCTCCATCAACAAATGCATCATGTGTTTTTTTTTTTTTTTTTGGGCAGTTTTGCTGTTCATTACTGTACTCTAAATGCTCTCATGTTTTTATTTTTCAGGTCAAAAGGTGTGCTATGGTGCCTTCAAGCGTTCATGTTACAAGTTAGCCTATTTCCAGGACTTGTCTAGACGCGTGGGCTTTCAGGAGGCCCGCCAAGCTTGTGAGATGGATGGTGGGGCTTTACTGAGCTTGGAAAGTGAAGCTGAGCAGCAACTGATAGAAAACATGTTACAGAACCTCACCAAGTCAGGCTCCGGGATTTCTGATGGTGATTTCTGGATCGGGCTCTGGAGGAGCGGCGATGGACTGGCCACGTCAAGTGTTTGCCCCGACCTCTACCAGTGGGCTGATGGAAGTATTTCACCCTTCAGGTAAGTGTGTAAAACTGCTTATTGAGAAGGTTCCATGGAAAGAAATTGGGATTGAAATGCCCAGCAAGCCAAGTATTCTAGAAAGAAGCTTGAAGACTTGCTGCCCCTTGAAGTTTCTAGTGTCTCTCAACTTCTCCAGATAAAGCGGAGCTGGCAACTGGTGTTTTGAATCTGAAGCTGTGAAAGGGTGGCATAGTGTGGCTTCAGCCTATAATTTTCCTTGCTCGCGTCCAATGAGTTTCTCCCTGTATGGCTTTTGGAGGTTGTTCTAGCCCACACAGAATATTTTCACAGAGAAGCCATAGGCAGTGCAGCATATCTTTGAGGATGAGAGTGCTGGGGTTGATGTGTCTTCATCAACGTAAACTCTTTTTAGCATCCTGATGAACTTTACCTTCAAAAGTTGAAAGTTTGTCTTTGTGTGTACCCCTAGAAATTGGTATACAGATGAGCCTTCCTGTGGAAGTGAAGCCTGTGTGGTGATGTATCATCAGCCAACCGCAAACCCTGGTCTGGGAGGGCCGTACCTTTATCAGTGGAATGATGATAGATGCAACATGAAGCACAATTTTATCTGCAAATATGCCCCAGGTAGGTGAAATTAAAGTTATTTCACAGATGGGGCATTACCTTAGAAAAAGAATTGCCTCAGTTTTGTGAGGGAAGCTGCAAGTGTCTTTTTATCTGTGCTACTGGTTCCTTTGGTGTGTGCTGAGCTGGCATTAATAGGGAAGTAATATGTCAATAATAATAATTTATTAAAATAATTTCTTAATAAATTTAAATAAACCTGCTTGTATCTAAGAAGAATGTTTTCAAGGTTATTCAAGATATGTTCCCTATCACGCATTCCCAGGTTTCCTTTGATTTAATTTATTCCCTGGTTATTTTGTTCTCCACAAAGTGTTTTAAGTGGCCACTTTCTACTTTCCTTGCTCACTATCAAGTAGAATGACCAAGACATATCTTGGTCCTACTGGAAAAAATACACTGTCCTTGTAGTTGCAGACCCACCATTTTGTATTAAGTTACTTGTGATGGTTGTTTCAAAAAGTTTTGGCTTGAAGAATGAAATCTGGAATGGTAGGAAAAAAAATTCATGCATGTAAACTTCAGATATGAAAAGCAGGTGCATGCTAGTTGAGATGGTGACAGAAAAAGTCAGATGTTAGGCAATTTGGCTGTACTTCCAGACATGACATAAGTTCTGTATATGTCAGTAGAGGAAACATGAACTATAAACTAGAACATCATGCAAAACCAGAAAAGATGTGAAAAGTAAACTGTCAAGTTTGAGCCTGTAACATTTTCTACTCTTGGTGGTACTCACAGTAAATGAAAACATGGTTTGTAGCAGGATCATACAAATATTTTCAAATAATCTGTGCTGTGTCTGTTTCTCAAAAACTAAGCTGAAAGTCAGAATGCATATGAAATTATGCATTAATTTCATTAATTAATTAATAAAAGCTTGAAAAAGTAGACCAGTGGGAATGTCACGAGGTTTAACAAGGCCGAGTCTAAGGTGCTGCACCTGAGTCGAGGCAATCCTCAGTATCAGTCCAGGCTGGGGGATGAACAGAACCAGGGCAGCTCTGTTGAGAAGGACTTGTGGGTGCTGGTGGGTGAGAGGCTGGACATGACCCAGCCATGTGCACTGGGAGCCCAGAAACCCCCCTGTGTCCTGGGCTGCATCCAAAGCAGTGTGGGCAGCAGGGGAGGGAGGGGATTCTGCCCCTCTGCTCTGCTCTGGTGAGACCCCACCTGCAGTGCTGCCTCCAGCTCTGGGGTCCCAGCACAGGAAGGACATGGACCTGTTGGAGCGAATCCAGAGGAGGCACCAAGTTGATGAGAGGGATGGAGCCCCTCTGCTATGAGGAAAGGCTGAGAGAATTGGGATTTTTCATCCTGGAAAAGAGAAAGGTTTGGGGTGACCTAAGCGTGGCCTTCCAGGGAACCTTCAGGAAAGATAGGGACTGTTAATAGAAGCCTGCAGTGACAGGACAAGGGGGGGAATGGCTTCAAACTGAAAGAGAGTAGGTTTAAATTAGATATTAGCAGGAAGTTCATTGCTTTGGAGATGGTGAGGCACTGGAACAGGTTTCCCACAGAAGCTGTGGATGCCCCATGCCTGGAAGTGTTCAAGGCCAGGCTGGCTGGAGCTCTGAGCAACTTGATTTAGTGGGAGGTGTCCCTGGAATGAGATGATCTTCAAGGTCCCTTCCAACCCAAGCCATTCTGTGATTCTGTGAAATCTTACTCTTAATAGCTATTTGTCCCACAGTTCTGCAGTTTTCTATCTGCTTTCTTTATGCTCACAACCAAGCTGTAATCACTCTGTTAGTACAGATCTGTCTGTCTGTAGAGATTCAGGCTATTTTCTTCCTCTAACTTTGGGAGATAGCTTTTTCCCCTGTCTAGTCTCTTAATGAGGATATTAATGGCAATTGATATTGCAAGCAAATATTAAATACTTGGAAGGCTCTTTATACCTACTCATTTTAGCCACACCCCCAAAATCTGTTTCTGCTTTTGAACTTATTAGTTATCACTATCTTATGATGACCTTTATCTATCATAGGCCCTTCAAGGAAATGTGACATATACATTTTTATCACTTTTACAACTGAACACAATTATTTAAAATAGGATAATAAAGAGGTTTTATGTCATTAAAATAACATTTTTATGTCAGAAAGTTCAGGTTTGATAAAAAAGGTTCAATTTAAAGTATATTTCATGTCTCTAGAAAAACCAAATTGAAGTGAAATAATGATTCTCTAATAGTGAACTACTTACCATTCTTGTTGAGATGTGATAAAGAATTGGTTTTTCTATTGCTTTCACCACTGGAAAAAGTGCCAGGTATTTTGGATTGGCAGAAAACAAAGCGATAAGAGTGAAATTGCATAACAATGAAAATGCATTTATATTCCTTTCACCATGTAGAAATAGGTTACTAGTGTATAATGAGGCATATAAGGCAAATAATATGGAGGTAGATAATTGTTAGGACTGACATTGTTATGTTGCTAAATACAGTAATACTGAATTGTAGCTATTTATTTTTCAAGCTGTTGGAATTGTGCTCTTTAGCAAACCAGACTATTCTCCAGAAATGCATTTTTCTGTCACATGGAGGAAAGGAGTGGATGCATAAATGTATATAAATAGGTATATGACATTTCTTTCACTGCCTGAAGAAAGTACCGCAATGTTTGTAAGAAAATTACATTTGCCAACTCAAACTAAGTGAGATCTTACAAACGACCTTTTTTTCCCCCCAAATCACTGTGAAAGCTTCAACGTCAGCTATTTGCAATACAAAATACATCCATTTTAGCAGGAGTACTCAAGTGCCACAGGCATATTGAATTTCAGTTTGTTATCCAAGTATGTTGTTTTTCCCCAGCTTCTCTGTCTATATGGTGTATATGGTGTATGATACCAGTCACAGGCCAAAACAGGTTGTAGATGACTGTGATGAAGTTGAATCTAGTTGTATCAACAGCAAGGTCAGGGCAGTGCTCATTAGGCAGTCTTGATCAGGCAGCAACTACATTTCTGGTGGTCACTTTCGTTTTTCTAAGCCCTTTTTATAGTGCTTTCCTTGACAGCATTTACTGGCTTTAGATCATATTGATCATTCAGCAATCTTAAATTTAATTATAGGTTGGTAATTACAACCACATTTAGTTTCTGTCCAGCTCCTGTATGTTTGATTATGCAGTGAAATTAAAAACTGCTGTTCTGCTGTCTAGGGACAGAACTCAGTTCTTTGGGGTATTTTGGTATCTTTCTTTATGTATGGTCAGATGTCACTATTTTTAACCAGAGTAGGTGAATTTTTCTTTTTCTAGTAGGCTTTATTGCTGCTTTGATTTCTCCCAGCAGTTTGTGTTTATCAAGACACTCAGAACTGCAGGCTCAGAGCACTATTAAGTTAAGTCTCATGATAAAGGAATGGTGTTCAAACTATCATACAGATTCCTCCCCATCCTCTAGATGAGGTAATTAATTCCATGATATTTGTGAACTCTTAGTTATAACAATAACCATAAGTAACTTTACAAGCCTCTGCAATGCAACTCAAAGCCATGAATTTGTTCTCCAGTTTCTGGTGTGTTCCAAGAGTAAGATACCATTCCTTTTAGTGATTTCAGTTCCTTATGAGGTTTATTAGAAGTCACTGCCCATGATTTTGATTTTAGGGCTGCCTGTTGCAAACCCAAACTACAAGAAGCTGGCATCTAACCTCACAAACTTGTGCTGCTTTGTTTTGCTTCTTAGCCAATATTCTGTAAGCACTATTTTGAAAATGTGGGTAAGATTTAAGTGCTAATCAAGAACGCTTAGTTTTTTATATTGTTTTAGGATTGTTCACACAAATAAAACTTTGAGTATGTTAAGAGTTTTATTGAGCAAAGGAAATTAAGATGTCTAGTGGTTTATTCAGTAATCTAGCAGAGGCCACCAAGAGTTGGAACTAGAATAAACTATAGCCCTTTTCTAAAGAGCAAAAAGTATGAAGCAGAAGTGATTT
Organism: Myiotriccus ornatus; assembly: GCA_036023395.1. Lineage (NCBI taxonomy): Eukaryota > Metazoa > Chordata > Aves > Passeriformes > Tyrannidae > Myiotriccus > Myiotriccus ornatus. Next base: position 12,216,957 of record JAYRBT010000001.1, read on the forward strand.
AAAACTAGTTTGCCAATAGTCTTTGGTAAAAAGATGGAATGCTGAAGTTAAGCAATTATTGTTTGGGGGAAATGTATCTATTTCTATGATACTGCATGCAAAAGAATGAAAACATCTGTTTTATTGCACACATATTTGATTCTTCAACAATTGATTTCAAATATTGATTTAACAGATAATGTCTTAGAAAAAGAATTAGGAGACAGAGCAGAGCCAGATTACGGTAAGAAGTTTTAAACATTAAACTGAGTTGCAATGATAAATATGGAATTATAAGGATAGTTTACAAAACCCTCCAAACTTATTTAACAGGCACAGTTTAAAACTGGAACATAAGGGAAATGAATCCTTTAGAGAGCAATACCTACAAATATATGGCAATTCAGAATAGCACTGCTAGTAATTCTTGTTCCAGATGTAATCCCAATTTTGTAGTAAAATCCTGCTTACACGTATATATCCAGTAGTTTAGTCAGTCTTAAAATAAAAATGTTCTTTTTCCCAATGTAAATTAAGATGTAATTACTATTAATTTATTTAACAACATAACAACCATATTTTCCTAAAATGTCTGATATCCTTTTCAGATACTATTCCAACAGTCCCAGCAGGAAATCCTTATGACACAAGCAAACCAGAAGATCAGTATCACGTTATTGCTACTGAAACAGGTAATAGGTTCATATGAATTTAGTGTTTTGGTAAAAATATTAATAGTGGACTCTGTTAATAATGGAAACTGTTAAATATTAATTTGCCAGTGGGAGGAAGCAGTCTGTTTCCACAGAAACTACCCTGAAAAAGTATACGTTTGAATAACACTTCAAGTTTTAGTCATTCTTCTTTGTAACTGTGGAATCAAATAATTTCCTTGTCTCCCCAAACTTTAATCAGAATCTACAATCTGCACTGTTTCTCCTGAGATGTAAGATTTCACCAGTGCTCACCCAGCTGTGGAGCATCTCCTTCCAGGCTGTGGTAACCAGTGCCTTGCCTCTCTCCTCTCCTCCCCATCTCCTCCCCAACACATACCTCTTATATCTGATACCTTTGACTCATTAAAAAAAAAAAACAAAACAGAAAAGGCCCAAATGAATCTTTCCTAACAGACCTGGCATGATTTCTCCAGTTATCTACAGAATAAGCACAGTGCCATAACTCCAGGTACCCTGTGTTTTAAGGAATACCACATGCTTAGAGGAGTTGAGTGCTTTGCTGAGATTTCTAGCAGGAATGTCACTTGGTATTTTGGAAACGGGTACCTACTGCCCAGGTGCTTCCTGTAGTGCCCAAGCTACTTCATTCATCAATTTATGTCCTTAATGGAGTCTTGAGGTTCATGAAAATATGTAGTATGGCCTTAGTTCAAGGAACTGAACATCTCTAAGGAGAAACTCTGGATTTTACAGGATTGTACCATGGGATTATTGAAAGTTGGTGCTCTGTTTCCACACTGGTTGTCTGGATTTGAGTCAGCTTCCTAACTGATATTTCCATCGTTTGTAACTCCAGAGGAATTGATATATTGATGAAGTGTGTTTTGAAATTAATAATACTATCTATAGAAACTGTGCAAGGACTATCTAAAACTCCTAAACAAATCCAGCCTGAACATTTATCTGCTTTTTTGCTAGTGAAAAATATTTTCAAAAGAGGTGGGTAAGAAACTCTCCACATTTTGCACATTAAGTATATGCTGTTATAAAACATGGGCATATAATTACTGAAAAACAGCCGGACCCTTCTGGAAGTTGCAGACCACATCCTTTATTGTAGACAGATAATAGTCTCAGCTTTTACCACTTCCCACTCCTGTTGTCCAGGGATCTGCAGGAGAGCCCCTTTAGCTCTCCTGACTAGTCAAGAACAGTTTATATCTCTCTTTGAAGGGGAAAGGGGAGATGAGCCAGACTTGTTCATCCTGTGGTGCTGCACAGGTGGGAATGCAACATACAAGGGCAACTGAGTCTACAGGTTGTATGGACTGTAAAAATAGTAGGCTGTGAAATGTACTCTGTTAAAATACTTGAATTTTCAAATAAAAAATCAGATGGAAAATATCAGATTCTAAGACCTTAATATATCTTCAACATCACTCCAGTGCTGTTTTTATTCTTGATGCTGCTGATTTATCTCTTTAGAACTCTTCCTATAGAAGGAATGTATAAGTGTTCTTTTGTGTAAGTTAATGTATTTCTGATATTCTCCTCCAGATTTTTGCCCACATGGTTAAGGGTGTTTCAGCATGGGAGACATTAATGAGAACTTTTGTCTTGTAGGTATAATTCCGAATCTAATTTATGTTGTAATACCCACTATACCACTACTGCTGTTGATACTGGTGGCTTTTGGGACTTGCTGTTTCCAGATGCTTCATAAAAGGTAAAATACACTCATCCATAATGGTCTTAAAATGCAGAATTCATATTTCCATTGGCAAGCTATTCATGCTGAAAGAATGCTTACATCTGTCCCCAAATATGCAAATAAGCATCTTTTCATCTATTAAAATCTGAGTAGTTTACAGCTGTTACAGCTGAACATTCACCTTCAGGCTTTTCCTCAACATGCTGAAATAATTCCAGGTCTCAAAGTACACTGCTGTTAGGACTTCACCTTTTTATGAATAAGGTATCTGCAGACCATTTGGTAGGCTGAGCTGTTGTCAGCACTTTTATTTCACTTCTTCCATCATGCTAACCACCTATGCAGCATCTAGGCTGTGGGGAGGAATAATGGGGTCCTCACAAATACAGGGTGAACTCAAGGATTTGCCTCACTTTCTGACTTAAAGTGCAGTTTTTTCCAAGGGTAGACCTAAGGGCCAGCAGCTGTTTAATGCTGTTTCACTGCACATACCCTACAAGCAACAGATGGATCACTGGAGCAGAGAAATTGAAAACAAAAAGCAAACCTGTGCTTTGAGCCACGCACCAGAGTGGCATCCTTTGTATGTCATGTATCTGCTAAACAAAATGCATAAAGTAAACAGATATTTGTACATAGATGCAGTGTCAAACAGATGAATTATTAAGCACAGAGGAAACATTTAAGTCTAGGAAACAGGATATGTTTTGGTTCATGCTTTAAAATTCTTTGGATTTATTTTTTCTCAAAATATGATACACTAAGATATGACACTTTTTTTCTGAGATAACATTTCTGAAACTTTTTAAAAGGATTTTTTCATCCTTTTTTTCAGAAAGTGCTCTCAAGGCAATATAATCCAGAAAAATTTAAACTGAAATAGATAATTTCTATTTTAGTAAAATATCAAGAGTAATAAACAGATTCACAAGCTGTTATCCCTCTTGAAGAAAAGAAATAGTAGTAAGGAATATGATATCACTATTTTAAGAAATTAGAAAAAAATCCTCCTTATTTTTAGTCTTTTTTTTTTTGTGGTTTTTCTTTAATTTTTTCTGTCAGTAGCTGAAATACCTTATTTCAGATGAGAAAACACTTCAAATATGAGGCCTGTTTCTGTCTGTATGAGTGAGTGTACAGTGATATTTGCAGTACTTCTTAGTAATGTGCCTCATTGCAGCAAGTAATCATAAAGAAAAGGTATTATGAGGTTTGCATCATAAATTAGATTGTCTTTCTTATGCACTTTCCTATAAGGAAAAAGAAAATGTGCATTTTTCAACATGTCTTATGACAGGCTAATACATGCTTGTGAAAGTTTATATCCAAGCATCAGCACTGGGGCTGTAGAAGTTTGGAAGCTCAAAGCAAAAAAAAGGTAATAAGGAAATAATATGTATAACAACAGCAATTATCTAGTAGTTGAAATCTGGAATCCTTATTACAATGGCCCTGGATTTTCTGGTGAGTATGATGTATGTGTTCATACCTTCTGGCAGGTCTTTCTCTCCCCAGAAAAGTTTCAACCCTCAAATACTCCTGGGAAAGCAATGAGGGATTCATGGCCCACTGAAATCAATAGAATTAGTGGTGTTGACTTCAGTGGGCTTTGATCAGGCCTTTGATGCTATAGCAGTTCATCCAGACGTAATTCATATGAACTTCCAAGACTTCAAAATTGCATGACACAGATACAGAAAATTCACCTTGGCAGGTTGTCCCTTTTCTGTTAGCTGATTAGTTTGGTGGATTAAATGATGCAAAAATCAGTGAGAAAATGCTTTTGAATCAAAATAGCATTTTTGTCTTTTTGTTTGTGGGATTTTTTTTTTTCTTCCCAGAATGTTCATTTTGGATTGCATCAAAATTTTTAAAAATGATGTAATTTCTTAAACTAAAAATCACTTTAATCAAAAAAGCTATCACCAAGAACAAAGTATTTTCTATATCAGTTGAAACAGAACTTTGTTCTAAAATAAATATTTCCCCGTCTATTTTCAACTATATTTCCACTTATGGCCCACCTTGTAAATTATTTTAGTCCATTAAAAATGTGCAGTTCTTGGGCAAAAGGCAAATTAAAAAAAAAAGAGGCACTTGAACTGATCATCTGGACACTGTAGAGCTTTAGGAAAGGGATTCTGTCCTGCTGGGGAAGGAGGGATCCCCAACTTTCCACATGAACCTGACTTCTCATTCTTTTTTAGGCTTCCACAACATGGTGACCTTTCCTCTGAAACCCACAATCCATGGCCAACCAGGACATGCCTAGCTTGAAAGGTCATGACTAATTTTGCCTGGCATTGGGCTCTTAAAGGGTACTAATAAGGAAAATAAAACCTCATCCCTGTAGCTGGCAGAACTGATCAGCTCATTCATGCTTAGATGCTCTCCCTTTCATTTCTTCCAGGGAAGCAAGGAGAAACTGCTTCAAAGACCCATCTCCATTATCATCTGAATGCCTTGCAGAAAGTTTAAATTCCAACCTGGTATATTTCTCAGTTTCTATGATTGCATCTGGTGGTCAAAACAGCAATATGCTCAAGCTATTTATTGTATCTTCCTTATCTTTCTTACTAAAATACATTTCCTGAACCAGAGGTGTAGCTGGTGAAAATCAGTGTAGGCTTGCTGAAGATAAGCTCCTTTTATACAGCTCAAGTTCTGATTCAAGATATTTAGAAATTGTTCCTGCTGTGTGGCAAGGACTCTCCATTCAAAGCATTTCATCATTAATTTACCAAATATGCCTGCATTTGCTGGATTAATCTGGAAGGAAGTAGTGAATCAGTTTCCTTAAGAAAAAAGCACTGAAATTCCTTGATTCATTGCAATTGCTTTGTTTATAGCATTGTGGCCTGATCTAAAGTCCACTGAAGCCAATGGGAGTTTTTTCAATTACTCCAATGGGCTCAGGTACATAATGCATTGCTTTGTAGGACTTGAGAGGTAAGTCTGGAGGGACTAAAAACTACTGCACCATTCAGCTCTCTCAAAGTACATTTTAAATCAACTCAGACTCACTTGCTTTTACGAACCAGGAAAGGAGTAAACTGAAAATTCAGGAAACTGAATGTATAGGACTGTTGGGACTCTTAAGTTTCCAGCTTACGGAGTAATGTAGGGCTACTTCTCCCCTCTGTTTTTTATTTATTTGGTAAAGAACCCATCAGTGTGAAATATTCTAGCCTGAGAGCAAAGCATTTTGATTGAAATGCAGCTGCAGTGGCTCATGAATTGCTGCTTTCCAGTAGACTGCGGTGCAGTGTCACCTGTCAGTGTAAGTGAGGGAAGGTGGTGCATTGTGGCAGTCACAGCCATGGGGAAGGAGTGCCATCAACCTGCAGGGTACCTCAGGGCTCCCTGTAAAAATTAGAGTGAGCACTTTTTTGAAATATTGCAGAGCATGTACTTTTGGAACCAGTTTTATCCCACCAAGCCAACTCCCCCAACCACAACTGAAGGAAAACCAGCCCTAGGGAAGCTTTCTACCAGTCATTCATTGCTAGGAGTCTGATTCACGCACCATCACTTCATTAGATGTCGGGTCAAGCCCTGAAGGGAAGAGGCCTTCTGCTGCTGACACCCATTAGTGTTCTGGGGTCCCAGGGGTGCATGTGGGCAGGGTTGGGGCATGACCCTGGGGTGGGTGGGCTGCACCCTGAGCCCCTTGGGCAGGGCTGAGGGGTGGGGGGTGTGTGTCTGGTCCCTCCTACAAGGGAAGCACCCAGCTCCCACCAACCCTGGTCATACTGTGTCCATACCTATCCCTGAAAAGACCACTCTGTAAGAGAAGGTGTGGTTAAATGGGAACTGAAAAAAAACCCAAACAAACAAAAATCAACCAAACAAAATGAATGAAATATGGGCCAAGTTATCACAGTTCTTGGGAGTAGCACTGCTAAGCAGGGTGGTCTGGTAACTTTGGTAAGAGCTGCTTACCTGAACCTACCACTGTGGATGGGGAACCTCCTCTGTGAAAGCAGCACAGGTGGCCTTCAAATATGGGGATGAAACACTCAGGTCTGATCACAAACCTGAATCAGGGCTGCAAAGGCACATGTGGCACTGAAAATAGTTTATATTTTTATTTTTCAGTAAAGGAAGAACAAAAACCAGTCCAAACCAGTCCACACTATGGATTTCAAAGACGCCTAGGAAGGACAGTAGCATGGAGGTATAATGATTTACTGACTGAAAAGAAAGCAAAAATAACATTTTGCAGTGAGGCTGTATTTATAATGTCGTCAAAGAACGTTAGCTTGGAATGGCTTGAAAATGCAAAGGATCTACAAGAATGAACTGTAAGCTCCCCCTTGAGGCAAATGTTCAGATCATTTTTATATAACGTTTGTTTATTAATTCAGTAACAAAATATGCCATGCTAAATAAAGGGTATGTGTTTATTTTGCTAAGAGATGTAAGTTAGCTAGTTGTGAGCAATGAAATGAACAGAGAGTTTGAAGTTTTTATGGGGAAATATCCACAATGTATATTGGTTTTAAGACTGTTTGTAGTTAAAGAAACCCTCTGTGTTTTCTTTAGTCTCTCATGCATTGTAAGCTAGTCGATGTACTGTAAATGGAACTGACAATTTTACAGTGTAACAATTATTTATCTTTGCATAAAAGTTTGATACAAAATACTTGTTTAGTGTTTATTTGCACACAACACAGTTTTTGGTCCTCAGGTACAAATATTGTTGTATTAAATATTAACATAGTTGATGACAGATAGCCACCATGTTGTGACATCAACCTAATGTGGCAAAATTCAAGGATTCATCAATTTGTTGTCATGAAATGTAGTCATTTGGCCAGGGAATGACCATAACTTTTTGACATATTGCCCCAAGCTCAACACAAATAACTTGGCAAGTGATACCTCATTAATGAGGTGTCCTTTGAAGGCAGCTATTAGTTGTTATTCAAGTAAATTTTTTTTTTTTTACTTTTTATGATGGAAAAAAAATTCAGAGTGGGCAAGATTTAAATTACTGTTTCAGTAAGTCTATGTAAAAAAAAAAAGACATTAAAGATCATTTAAATATAGCTAATACTTTGTTAGGAATAATGTAATGTTGGAACAAAGAGAAGACAAATGGCATTTCTTGGAAGTGGCACTAATAGATTGATCCCAAAGTTACTCAGACTATTATCTAGAAAAGTATTAATTATGTTAATTGATGGGCAGATTTAGAGGTAACTGTGGTGCATTTAAAGTCTGCTTTTAGAGTTATGATTAACATCATTAATGTCCGTTCTCTCAGGCTCCTTAAGAGCTTTCCATGCCTTAAGAATGGTATTCCCAGTCATTAGGAGCAGCCCTGGCTGATTTGTTGGTGACAGCCTGGTGCTGAAGCAGAAAGTTAAGGGGTTTTACTGCAGTTCCAGCAAGAGTTCAAGAGCATGTGTTCAACCTTGCTGGCTTTAATACAGATTCCAAACTACCTCTGGGTGGGGAGAGACCGAGCAAAGCAAGACTGTTGGGTTGCCTACACTGTGCTGGCTGGTGTTAAACACACGAGTTCAGAGACAAATGTGCATTGATTTTTCTGAGTAAAGAAAAAAATATTTGAGAGTTCAATGCCACTAATACTAATTGTGCAGTTAGCTGCTGAAGCACTTTAGGAAGCATCTTAAAGTTGCTGTTATGCTATGTTTTTCTTCCTCTTCAAAGAAGCCTTCTCCTGTATCTCATGTTATTCCTACTGAAAATATTCTGCAGTTTTTCCAATCAGTCACAGCTTCTTTCTTTGTTCAATCCCCAACTTTAATTTCTTTTGTAGTGAGAAAATACTTTGATCCTGCATGATCAGAAAGGACGGAATTGTTTTTCTCCTGACATAATTATTGCCCAATTCAGCTGAGGGCAATAGAGACCTCTTCCTTGGGAACAGTTGCGGTTAAAGGAACTTAGTTATTTTTATGGTATTGAGTGATTAACTAACTCCCTTTAACTCAGTCTAAGGATTAACTGTTTCTTCATGTTTCTTGCATCCAAAGGACAAGTTAAGGTGTAGTAATTGATATTATGGTTAACACAGCAGAAGTGATTTCTGTGCAGCAATTAGGATAATGCAAATATCTTCAGATGTGTTTCTTAAGGAGTGAAAGTAATTTCTGGGCAGTCATCAGAATGGACCACTCACACTGCGTGTGAAGGGAGGAGAGAAAGTGGCATGCAGTGCTTTTATACCTAAAATCTGAGTAGCTATAACAGGTAAGATCTATTGGTTATTGGGACAAAATAGTTGTCATATCACCATATCCATCCCCTGTTTCAAGGTGTCTTAGAACTGTGACTCAATTGCAAAAAATCCACGCTACCCAAGAGTTTTAACATAATATTGATTGATTTCTCCACAGACAGCTGAAGCCATGCATGCTGACTGAAGGCTAGAATGGGACTGACTAAGTTTTATAGACATAAATTAGTTGAAATAAAATGGCTTTTAAAAAATTATAATAATGTACATTACATCTGTGTTTCTATGACAGAATTTATAATAGGAAATTTTATAATCTTATGGGGTGGTTTATCAATGTATACCTCAAAATACATATATGCTTTGCATTTTGCGAAGCAAAAAAAAAATACACACAAATAAAAGTATATTCCTTTATTTATGGGAAACATGTTTTTCTAGTGACTGGATCTGCTTTGAGCTGGCTTTTGTATTTTGTTAACAGACTGAAACAAAATCTACAGTAGTAGTGCGTGGTAAATAATGCAGAAATCATCTCACATTTTAATTAAGCATTTTAATGTAATTGCTTCATCCAAGTCAACTTCTAGGGATAGCAGAATGCGCTTTATTTTCAGTGGCTGTTTTCAAATGAAGGAGAGTAACAGGAGAAGAAGTGTTCCACTATGAAAGATAGAATTTAACCTTTTAATATTAAAAACTGTGTGTTGTATATGAGGGAATGTGTCTAGCACACCTTTATACCTTCTCTCTGGTTTATTTACATTTGTGCGTGTTCCTTGTGGTCACAGATGTCTTGATAACCATACATATTTTGATCTGGACGTAATTCTCTAACGCTTATGAAGACCTGAAAGCAGTCTGAGACTTGATGGTTTCTTTTATCAGTGACCACCAACCTGTGTTTGCAAATGAGACTTGCATTTTTAGCACTTCATATTTGTATTTAGCATTGTAAGCACCAAATCTGTGAGCTTCTTACAAAAACCGTACAAGGCATTTCAACTTATTTAATAGAAACCTAATTGAAAAAGAGCTCAAGAAGATACACCCTCCCTTTTTTCTTTTTTTTGTTCTTCATATTCTTTCCCTTTAGAATGGTGTAGTAGGATATCCTGGGTATAAAAATGGGTTTTTATACCAAGCACAAAATCTGTATTAAAAAGTAACCAGTGCAGAAAAAAGCAGGAACCCTATTACTTTCTATTCACCTGGAAGAGCTGCTTCTCATTATTGTAAGATGCTTTTAAAAAACCATAACTTTCTATGAGAGGAAGTTGTAGTATTGTGAGTCTGTGCTAGGGTGTGCACAGGCACACATCAATAATTGCTTGAACAATTGCCAAAATACCTACCTAGAAAGAAAACTAAAAAGCTATATTTAATCTTTATTTAATTCTATTAATTCCAAATGAATTACACAAGACAGAACTTTCAGCTGTCATTCAGTTTATTTATTAGAAAGCATCAGGACACATGATCAGCCTTTATGCCCAATCCATAGACCTCATTCCAGAGCTTTTTGTGATAGACAAAGCAGAGACACTCCCATGAGCCCAGGTTAAACAGATATCCACACCTTCATTTTGATATGCAGACAGATCACTGGGAAGAGTTGACTATGGATTAATATCAAATTGCATGTTGACAAACACAGTATAAAAACATAAAAACAGGCGGGTTTTTTTACCTGATATTAATAATTTTTTCTTTTTTTTTTTACTGCTCATGCCCTCCACTGTGCGTTTAATGCACTGGTGTTCAAAGAAACTGTTTCCCCACAGCCTCATATGAAAAAAAAGTAAAATGATAAAACTATTTATTAACAAAACCACACCATCTATTTTGAAATATTGCTCTCAGTTGGAAATGGAGTTCTCAGTTACTAATGTTTTCCTGCTCAAAATTTAAATATTTATTCAGTTTTTCTGAGAGGTTGAAATGCTGGCATTATGCAATGGGTTACTTTCAACATTTAAATTATATCTCTATAATTAAAAAAAATACCCAGCTAATAGATGATATTTTTGATCCAGTCCACAAACATGGTGACTCGAACATACACTCCTGGTCGTTCAGGAAGTGCACATTTGTAGCCAAATGATGTTACACCAACCAAAAACCACTTGTCCCCATCTTCAAATGTCAGTGGACCACCTGAATCTCCCTGCAATAAGAAATTCAAAAGTTAAAAGGGAACTGTTCCTCTCTGAAGAAGAGCCTGCTTATGATGTTTTGTTTTGATGCTTTAATCATAGATGTCATATCCCTCTATGATTTGGGCACCAAGAAGTGAGATCAATATGAATATTTCCACGTGAAAAAAATTCTTGAAATGATCCATTTCCTCTATTCCCTTTTTTTTTTTTTTTTAAATTATGTGATCTTCAACTCTTTCCAGTCTTTCAGTACAGGAACTGGGTTTCAAGTGATTTTCTTTTTGCTTATTACATTCACATTCAGCCCTTGGTCTTTCTCAAAGTCTGGGTAAATGTGTAGGTTTTTTTGTTGTTGAACATATTCAACCAAAATGCAGTTCTATTTTCAGTCACCCCAGAGTTTCTTCAGTTTCAAATTTAGAGAAAAAGGTGACAAGATTTCCAAAAGAGAAGGTGTCCTTTTCTCACACCTCCTTCTCAACAGTTTAGCAGATGTAGCATTGCAATAGAGATGGAATTTAATTCACCCCACAGCCTGACTGGGGGATGAGTCAGACATGAGAGTCTTGTTTTGATGAGAAAGAAAACAATGACTATTTTTCACTGTCTATCAAGTTAGTTGAACCAGTATTAATTTGTTCTTCTCATGGCCCTGTGAATAGATCTGTACTGGAGAGTTCTGCAAGGAGTTGGCCATTAAAATACTTCTGCTCTTAACTCTAGGGCATTCCAGAATGTTCAAAGGCAGTGACAGCAGCCTAAAGGGGGAAGTGCTCACAGGACTCACTTGTTCATCTTTGCTCATGGCTGAATGGTCATGATCACAGGACTGGTCACTTGTACTCTGTATCAGCCTGTGGTGCTGCACTGGATTTTTTCAATTTTTTTTTTTTTTCCTCCCAGTATGAGGTTCAGAAAGCAAAAAGGAAAGAGAAAGGCCACAGAAGGAAGGGGCGTTATGGTTGCACACACTCTTCCGTCTCGACTAAACTAGCCAAAGTCACTGCATCTGGTGAAGGCTTAGACTGGGAGAGCCAGACAAGAGCAATTATGTGAGTGTGCTCCTCATGGGGCTTGAAGAGAACCAGCCAGTCTCCATGCCATAGACTCCATACTGCTGCAAAAAGAATTATGTGACAGGCGGTTCTGAGTACATTCTCAAAGAGAAGCAGTGTGCTTATAAGCAGAGCTGGAATGGATAAAAACTAAACTCCCTAGGAAGCAACGCAGGAGACCAATGCAGAAAGGCAGCCTCTCTGAAATGCAGTGGTATCCATTGAAAAAAATTCTCCAAAGTCTACAGATTCTGAGGAAAAGCAGCATTGTTTTCTCCCTTTCCCTTCATGAATCATTCCTGAGACTTCAACCTACTTGGCACTTATTTCTCTGTTCTCTGCTTTTCTCTAAGCATGTCCCTCTCTCCTTCATAGGATTACTCAGCAGTAATTATTCAAAGCTAAGTACAGAAAATTTTCAGTCTTATTTTCCCCCCACGTTTACGCCAAGATGACATAAAAAAGATTTTTATTTTTTCAACTTGTATCCCAACAAAGTATTAAATGGGCAGAATACTGTGAGTAGAAATTACATTCATGGACAGTGATTGTCCTGGCTTTATTGACTGGAGGATCAGGGAGCATTTTATTCAGTGCCTAGATGTGGTATATGCTAGCAGGACAAGTGAGTTACTTGTATTTACCTGACAGGAATCTATTCCTCCCATGTCATGTCCTGCACAGAGCATATTGTCAGTAATACTGTATTCTGGCATCCGTTGTTGGCATTTCTCATTCGAAATGAGGGGGACCTCTGCTTCTTTCAATACATCCGAAGTGGGACCTGATGAAAATACAAATTACATTTACCTGCAGCAATAAATATGTACATCCTGCTCAGAACACTGATGGTTTTGTTCCTTTTCCAGCATGCTGGGCACGCTCCCGAACAGCAGAAATCCCTAGTTCACTGCTGTACCATTCAGGCTCATGCCCCGGTAACACAGTCACTGATTAAAAGGTGCTCATTGACTGAATCCTGTCTTTCATTTGTGTAATGGGACTGAATTTGGTTATAATTAAATCAAGATTACTAAAATCAATGAGTATGAACTCACTGTGGGGAGATCTAAGGGATAACTAAGGGCTTGGGAGCTTGGATTGTGGAGTGTTTCCTCCTTATTCACTGTGCAACTTTGATTGAATATTTCCAGTTTTTATAAAAGATTATTTTACTAATTCCTACCCAAAATTTTAAATGACATTTTATTCTGAAATGTAGAAGGCAATGCGTTCAGGCAACTGCAGAAGTGAAATGGCATGTTTATTATTTCACAGAGACTCCAAATCTGGAGCATTTGACATAGAAACAGCACATACATTTCACACTGCAGTCAGTTTGCTTGTCTTCTGCGGAAAATGATTTTCACATTGTCAGAAAGACTAATCTTCCCCCTCCCCCACCCAGTATCTGAAAACAAGATGCACTTATTTCATCTTGAGAAAATAGTCATCATAACTTCTAAGGGGATGTAATAGGGTTACTTCATAGTTTAATGATCTTAGATACATATGGTTTTTTCTAATAAATATATTAACACTGTCACTTCGCTTTAGAGAAGGAACGGTGGAGTGGCATAGTTCCCAAATTTTCTTATGGAGGAGTACCTCTTTAGACTTTTTGACCATAGCAACTCCTGTGGAGTCAGAAACAAGCTTTCCCTCACAGCTGCATGCCTGTCATAATTTTCCAAGCAGATGACCCACCTTCATTCTCAATGTTACCCCAGCCAGCAATGGAGCAGTTAATTCCTGGTAAAAACTGTTGGTTTTTGTCTGGTAAGCAGATAGGTTGTATGTAATCTGTGAATGAGAAACAAGCAATGAATTTCAACCTCTTCCCTGTGTTCAGGTTTTCATGAAGTGACACATGAAAATGTGCATTAATTCAAACCCACCCTAGGGGCAGGATATCCAGGAAGGACTGGGCTGATTCCAGGATGTAAAAAATGTACAGCCACCCCCCCACCCTCACGCTTGGTGCAGTTTTGCACAAGAGTTAATCTGCTCTATGGGAAAATAACAGCTCACCTGTATATTGTACTTTGTGCTGGAGATGCATTAGAGCAATATCACTATCTTTTGTTTGCTTCATGTAATGAGGATTCATAATTATTCGATCGATGTTTAGAACTACTGTTGGAGGCTGAGTCAGATCTGATTGAGCGTAGAGGCCGAGGACTGCTTGCCATCGAGACAGTTTTAGTTGCCTCCTGGAAGTTGCAAGGAGTACTCACAATTACGAACAATTAATGGAAATTTTGAAAAATATGTGTTAGATAAAATGCTGACGTGTAACGTCATGGTAATTTGTAGCATTTGCACATTTTGTCAAAATAAATAGATGTGCTTACAATTTTGTGATGGTAATACTATCTTCAGCATCCACAATGCAGATATATGGTGTTGATTTTTTTATGGTAAGCTTATAATACATTATTTATAATGAATTAATCAGACAGTGGCGCAGGGGAGGAAAATACATTAACTAAATTACTATGGTTTCTTAAACACTATGAAGAACACTGCTGACTGCCCACCAGGCAATTAATATTGGTCCCAGTTAGAAAACTGTAATGGATTATCTAAAGAATAATAGATCTAAGATGTCATTGGACATGCTGCAGCTCATAGACTCAGAACAGTGTTCTCTTTTTTTTAAAACCTAAATCAAAAAAGATATGCTAAAACAAAATAATAATCTGCATTCTTTTCCCCTGAGCTACACATGCTGCTTTGAGGCTGTATTTGCCAGAGAACTTAATTATTTGCTATTTTTTAATCAACCAGTTTATAGTTTCAAAAATATGTTTTCAGCCTGATTGTTGTACTGAATTGGTTTCTGCTGATCTTTTGCTGTGACATCAAGGGCTTATTTTGTTCTAAACTAGGAGTGTTTGAGTAAATGTTCAGAATTAAGGTGTGAAATGGCAAGATCTGATTTAGTAAAATTCTAGCAAAGTCAAGATGATAAAATTAAATTTAAATAAAAATAAAAGAGTCATTCAAGCGAAAAGGGAGTATTAAGGCAGTTGTGGGTTTATTGTGTAGAAATTAAAAGGATTTGATTCTTCTCGTTTCAGTGTCTTTGTGTGGCATGAAGCTCCTGACACGCAATGAGGCAACATTAATATTTTGGCACAGTCTCCACTGCCTTACTATTTAGCTATTTATAATGAAAACTCTAGTGTAATTTTCAATATTTAAATATTGAAAATATTTATATATGCATCACTTATTTGAATGGTGCAAATAACACCGTCTAGAGGATATCCAGTATTGCCTAATCTAGATTCATTCCAGTGATGCAGTGTAAATCTTGATCAATCTATAATAATATGCAGTAGGAACAGGTAACACTGGGTTTACTTTTATGGGGTATGATGTCACCCTTTATACCACTGGCAGGGATTCAACTAATTAATGGAGGCCTACATTAATTACGGATTAAGTACCAATGCTCAGTATTGATACCATATAATTAAGGTGTAATTCATTACTGTTCAGAAAATGCTGCTTAGTTCCATGATTCTCTGCATTAAAGTAAGGACTGAGGATTTACCAGAAAGTAAAGGAGCTATTAGCCCACAAGTGATTCAAAACACCATCATTAAACAGTGAGCTAGTTGTTAATTTTTTATATCAGTGTCACAATTTATTCATAATCTGATACCTCCTTAGTGAACTTGCACATGAAACAGTGTTCCACTATCTTTAAAATACGAAAGATGTGGCATGGATGTCATATGACCACTCCAGCTAGTTGGAAAGATGCCCTGGAGTCAGTGGGAAGAAAGAGGCACTTGTGAATGTATTCTAAAGCAAATTTTTTCTAATGTAAATTTTCTAATTTATTCTAAAGTAAACATCTGGAAACACTCTAAAAAGTGATGCTTCCCAGGAATTTCAGTAGGATCTTTTGGAAGTGCGTTCTGATCTGCACAGGACTGATAAATCTCTCAGGTCATACTTCAATCCAGCTTTAGTGGTGAAAGTTGGGGGGTGTCAGAATGTGTTAGTTCTGAGTGCTGTGAACCTTACCCGTATACACAATGTGCTGCTGTCACCAGCCACTCGTCACTGACAAGGGAAGCTCCACAAACAGGTAGTAAATTAAAATGGAGGGAAACTATCCAAGGCCAAGCCTCTCTTCTGGCATCACTTCCTCCTACAATCCTTGTGGCATTGCTCGGAGTTACCAGGTGTTTTCCACAAGCTAAAATAAAGAAAAACAACAACAAAAAAGATTAAGGGGATATAGTACATTTTATTAGACTAGTCAGTATTCTTGGAAAAAATAGGCTTTGTAGAATCTGAACTGCTATTAAAAAATAGCAGAAAAAATTCTGGTGTTTTATAGCTGAAATCAAGATGCAACTTTATAACTTGGATTTGGATGTGTTCTTTTCTTAGACCTTCTGGATTTTTTATATATGTTTTCGGTATAGATCCATCTCTGGTGTATACTTAACACTGAAAACAAGTGAAGACTGTAAATTTTCTTGTGTTTATATCATTATGAGTATAGCTTTTATAGTCCAATCTCTAACCTTTCCATTCAAGCTATAAACATTAGGTTTTATGGTCTGAACCATCTGATCTCCCTGTGAAATATTCCTGGAGTCTGTGTACTTACATTGAATGTTACATTGCAGATGAACCACCAGGTTGTTCAAACAGTGTTCTCTAGAAGGAAAGTGCAATTAAATCACAGTATCTGCACAACAGACAACTCTTAATGACTGCCAAATATATAAACATACACATATATAAATGTATATAATCATATATATGTACATTAGTTTATCAGTTTATCAGTACCCCACATGTTTAAATTATTTTTAGTTATAAATACACATTGTGCAATATGTAAGATTAAATTTACATATTCCCCTCCAATGAACACTTAATTGGTTTATGTTATGGAAATAAGTGTAGATATCCTTGTGTTTTAGGGAAATGAGTCATCTGTCTGTGACAGACTCCCAGTAAAACTGAAATTGCCTATGGCATTTTTTTCCTACCTTTTGAGATATTTTCAATACCTTACCACTAGAGATCAGTGTGGCCAAAGAATTTAAGAGGATAGTTTGATACCACTGTATCATTCTGGTAAGATAATAATGCACTGTAAAATACATAGCTGTATCTGCAAGGTTAGAAATTATTTAGCAGAGATATAAAGCCAGAGTCTGAGGAGCACAAGAACACACATCAAAACTACTCAAGCATTTCTAATACCCAGCGGTTTTGAGACTGTGTTCATAGCTTCTAATGAATCTGAAACACTTGGGACAGTGTCTGTGCTAGCAATTTCTATCTATCTGATACACACAGGAAAACAGAGAGAGAGAAGAAAAAAGTCTGCCAATGGTTCATTTACAGTGTGCATTTCCAGATCATTTTTAAATAGGAAAAGGGAAGCTTACTGTAAACATGATATGGTGTGATGTATCCCTCACTATGTTTGCTGTAAAATCGGATGTCTCTTGTGAGGGAAATAATAGTGCCTGACATGACATTTTCCCAGTGGAATAGTGGTACAAGGAGGAAAGTGGAAACTGCAACCATCCAGCACCTGCTTAGTTAAATTTTCACTATGGAGGGGTAAGAAGAAGATTTCCCTTCACCTCTGAACAGTCTCCCATCACCATCTTTTAAAGCTGTAATTTAAAAACCAATTTTGGAAACCAAATTCTGTCATTTGTATTCAAATCCGTATTGACTCCATAAGGGCGTCCCTTTCTAGTGAGGCAAACATCAAGGAGGACAACCAGAAATGCACAAACCCACATGAAACCAAGACCATCTTCTGCATAAACTTCATAGCAACTAGATACTCTTGACCAAGCCCCCTTCATAGGCTTTAAAAGGGTAATCAGTGGGGCTGTATATTAACTCCTTCATTTATCTGATCCTATGCTTTCTTAAAGGTAGATTAATAAAATAGCCAGACTAATGCCCAGTATGTCAGACTGGTCCCTATAGTTTTACATTAAAGCAGGGAGTCACATGTACCAAGGGGCTTTGTCCCCTCACTAGTACCTACAGCTTGCTTTAGCTAGAAATGACTTCGTAGACCTCTGCTTTTTCTTCTCGCTGAAGCTGTCTCCCAGCAGCAAAAGCACTTCCTTGCCTGCACCTCAGCCCAGCAGTCCTCAGCTGCCTCTTGGTCAGCACAGGAGATGCAGAAAAGGCAGCAGAGGCACTGGGTGTGCTGAACACCCGACCCGGGTGCCTCCCCGAGTGTCAGCTATGAAACAGCACGCCAGGCAGAAATCTGGAGTAGTTAGGATATCTGTGAGCTCACTTAGAGCTGGCAAAAGCA
The DNA here is from genome assembly GCA_036023395.1 of Myiotriccus ornatus. Classification (NCBI taxonomy): domain Eukaryota; kingdom Metazoa; phylum Chordata; class Aves; order Passeriformes; family Tyrannidae; genus Myiotriccus; species Myiotriccus ornatus. Next base: position 12,235,074 of record JAYRBT010000001.1, read on the forward strand.
ATTATCCCTGCGGAATCTGCTCACATATATCTACCAGGCAGGGTTCTGCACTGTCACAAAGCTATCCTGCCAAAATTCACATCACCTAAGGGCATCAGAGAACACTTTTGCTGCTTCTGTCACTGCAGCTTTCGAGCCCTATTATATGTGCCCTCCTTTGTTTCAATGTGGATGCACTTGAGTAAAGACCAAAGGCAGTGTGAGAAACACATTTTATAATTGGATTACCAGTTAATTAATTCGGTTGTTTGAATTATCAAATCTGTGTGATCTTTCTATCATTTATTATATGTACAAAAATAGCATGTCAATCTGTAATAGTATCACCCTTTAAAGTGATTCCTGTCAGCTGTCCATGTGAAACATGGTAGGAGACACCTATTTCTGGAACAGAAATATAACTAAGATAAATGAATTTATTCCATTTCCTCCCGCATTAATCACTTTTTAGTGTTTAATTGATATTAAGAGAAGAAATCTTTAAATCATTACCGCTCTTCAAGATGTCTTGTGGCAATTCTGGTTTAGACATCCATTCAAGAAAAAAAGAAAAATAGCTTGCAATGATATTCCATTAGTTTAAGATACTTTCACCACCAGCGAGAATAATAAATAAATGTTTGGGAATATAATTAAGACATAAAATGTATGTTTTAATTTGTTTTCCCTGAAGATAAAATAGAGCATAGAAAAATAATAATTCTCTCCTGCTTTATTACTATGTGGTATGTTTATAAAGGAAAACTAAAAGAGCATTGACTCTTGCCGTCCTCAACACAATTTCAGCATTTTGGCAATTAGACAGTAATTTTCTGCCTCAATGCTTTTGGTAAGATTCCAGAAAAATGTGTATAGTAAACCCTCTTATAAAGCGGAAAGCAATTGAAATCATTATGTATATTTTTTTAAAATTGATGATGGATTATAACTATGGGTGAATATCACTCCATCTAAATTCTACTATATTATATATTTATACTTTAGAGATTTCTAGATAAGAAATGTTTTGCTAAAATAACAGTATTACTTGTTTCCACAGTAAATGGTTAAAGACTTAAGATTTTACTGAATGCTAACTAAAAATGTAGTGAGCATCTTTTTTCCTTTTAATTTACAATAGATGGAGAAGAATGAAAGGGGAAGAGTTGCCCAATGTTACCCAGAACTCATCAGTAGACAGAGAATAAAACCTAGATATGTTTGTAGTCCAGACTGTGTACAGAATCTTGTTACCTCTGAGATAAATTTGAGCCAGAAATAAGAGTATAAATGATCACCACCGTTCAAGTTATCCTTTGTATGAGGAAGAAAACTCACTCTACCCACCTTCTGGTAAATATTAGGCTGTGGTTCACTCCTTTGGTGATGTTCACAAATGGGCCTTTTCCAGTGAATAATACAGTTGATGACCTATTTGCATTCCTGGAAGGAAAAGATGCATATATTTTTAGATATTTACCCTGTTCCACTAGTGGAGGAATATTTGGGAAATGATTATGCTGGTGGAATAAACAGCATCTATTTTTTTAAATTTTTTTTCCCTGAAATAATGACTATTTTGCAGGAGATTCCTGAGGCTTGAAACTCATGTGACATTAGAATGTGACTAACTTCCACTCTTACATCTTACTCCACGATTTCTAATGCTACAGTAATATTGAAAGAGACAAAAATTAATTGTTTTAACAGCAGTAATTATCATTTTTTGCTTTTCTGTGCCGCAATGAGGGGTTTGCAATACCAATTCTTAAATATATGGAGCTAAAACTTAGTATGCAAAACAGAGCAGTAACAGCTGAAACTTGGAGTATCACAGTCTTGCTTTTTGGGAGGAGTGTAATTACACTGATACAATACTGTCTAGAAAAGAACTGAAACTGTATTTTATATCACGAAGAATGTAATGGAATAAATGCTACTTTCTGTAAAAGTTGAGTTTCACCTGGTAGATCTGTTCATATCAAAATAACTGTGGAATAAGCCAAGGGTGTTGTGTCTGCTATTGATCGTGATAGTTCCTCTGAAGTGGGTTGTATTCAGAGAAGCACAGAATAAATTGGTTTGGAAGGGACCTTTAAAGATCATCTAGTCAGTTTAAAGGTCACCAATTAGTCTGTTCCTCATCCTACTTGGTTTTTTTTTTTTTTTTTTTCAGCAATGGCTTTTTGAACACTAAGAATTCTGTGTATTATTGGTGAGAGAAATTGTTTTGAGGTTTCTAAAACATACCCAGATTTACTTTATAGTGTATTCTACATCATATACCTTGTGATACTGCATATGACCTGCTTGGAACATATACACGAGTCATATTTGCTTTCCCTTGAGGAAATATGGGAAAAAAAATAACTGTGGCTAGACTGTATAATTTTTGGGTGGATGACAGCCTAGTCCCACCTGACCCTTTAGCCATACATATCTCAGGAGCAAGAGGAGAACCACTTGTGCAGGTTTAACACACAAGGAGCAAAGTTTGTATGAAAGAAGCATCATCTCTCCTTCTCAAGTGCTGGGATGCATGAAGTCAAGAATCTGCCTGCAAATCTGCTGTGTGTGGAGACAAAGACTAGGTATAGGGGAGGGGAGCTGTTCAACAGCCCTGCTGTGCCACTAGGGGAGCTGTATGACCCACCGGCTGGAAAAGTCACTACTGCCACATTTCTCAGCCTGGAAGTGACAAAAACCACTTAATTTTGTCTCTCTAAATCTATGAAGAGTGTTTGTACACTCTAGTCTAGTGCACAGAATTTTTGTAGTGTAAACGTTAGTACACTAACGTGTACTTCAGAGATTATCCCAGAACAGTGACTTGACCTTTTAGACACACTGGGAGAGTAGTAAAGTGCCAACCCAGGCAGGCCTAAAAAAAGCTTTGTTTGTATATGGACTCATATGAAGAGCTGCTATTTTCTAACTACTTGCATTCACACAATATTTAATATAAAAGAAATGAAAGCTATAAATAAAACTAACCTCTCTATAGTTTCTAAATCTGAAATAAAGGTTCTTAAGCAATGGGTTTAAGCCATTCCTAATATCTGATCCTAAATGAGGCTGTGGGCTTATAAATCCGCCCAAATTATTGACATTCCTCCTATACCTTTAAGGTCAAAGCACACAGTTGTTGACTACTGGCATGAAATTAAGTCTATCAACAAATTATCAGAACTGTCCTAATGCTGCTGGTCATCAATGCTGCAAACACAGTCTAAACACACTTGAGAATTACATTCTCTCTTACATCAAGCACATGACTCTTTGGTGGAAATGGTGAGGATGGAAACCTCATGGACCTGGAAATCTCAGACAGGACATTGTATTCCAATGAAATAAATTTCTTCTCAAAAACTTTGTGAGAATTTTACAGTTCAGTAAAGGCCCAGCTGGCTCTGGTCCCAGAGAAACAAGCATGTTTCACACCAGACCAGTGGATTGGTGAAAAGTTCAATGTATGATTTTCTTCATTCCAGGAAATAAGATGCTAATAATACTCAGAATTTAACTGCGCTGTCAGGTGCACACAGCTACAAGCACAAGCTGAACAAAGGATCATTTTCAGATGTCTCAAGAGCATCAATTTGTTCACCTTCTACCCCAGACCCATTAAGAATATTTGTAAATGATTTGCCTAAGCTGTATTTTGTAGATGAACATATAGACATGCCTCCAGGTTTGCTTCCTGTTTGGAACATATCACAGATGCAACAGTCACATGTTTGAAAAATGGAGGCAAAAGGATTCACACGTGTGGTTTATCAGAATTTGTGTGGAACACGGCACTTTCTAAACCAGCTATATAAATAATCAGGATATGCTACAGGACTCCGATCGTTTCAGTTCTTTTAATAAATTAAACAGCAAATGAGATTAGCAAATGTATAATCAATTAACAGTAAAGGCAAATTGTCCTAGATGAACCTTAGCCTTCTTTCTCTAATAAAGAATGATTCTAGGTTGTAATTCAGTACAGCAGCATGAGCTATAGCATACTCAGGACCTGTTATTACAAACATCCATTTAGCAACAAATATGGTGACAGTTATTAACAGATATCCTGCTACAGGGGGATTCAGGGAAGGCAGAAATAGTGTGTTTTATATATATATGTGTGTGTGTGTTATATATATAAACATATATATCTCTATATATACATACACACACACACAACTTACACACACACATGAGAATTTTATACTATTCTGTAACATCAGTAAGAGCAGTAGCCCCCAGGTTACAAAAAAAAGTGATACAATTTATGTTTAAAGATACTTTCTCTTGACAGTGGGAATATTTAATAAACAGAAATAGAATTAAAAAGAAAAAACTAGGAAACTTAAAAGAAAATTTTTCAGCACGTGCTTCTGATGAGTTTATAGAGAACCTGAAACATACTGCCACAGAATGTTATGGGGGCAAAAACATAAGTAATTTTTAAAAGGTAATAGCACCGTGGAAGACAAAGTTCGTTGAAGCCTATCAAATATAAAAATGTAATTTAAATCAATAGACCACAAAATTACTCCTTTCCAGAAGTTGCAGAGGGAAAAGAGGCAAGGGAGGGGGAGAAAGAATCATAGAAAGAAGGCTACTGACCACTTTAAAGAAGGTGGTACTTGCCTAGAAGAATATTTAAACATAGCTTGTTTGTTCTTATACGCATGCTTAAAGGAGATAACGACATAAATTACAATCAAGATTTGTGTGTGTAGCTATCTGCTATTTATGTAAATGCAGTACCTACCCAAAGGGAAAAAAGTAAAGAATCCAACAAACATTCACGCAATGGTTAAAAGTATTTTTGAGATAACACTTGGATATTTTTATAAGTCCTTCTAACTCTGTGATTGTTTCAATTAATTTATCAGAAGGGCATTTTCAGGCATCTTTCTGTGGTCAGAGACTACAATAATAAATTGTGAGCTTAGAATTTAATTTAGTTATTACTTGGATGAGTGACATTCCCTAAAAACTTCAGCACTGCACAAAGCTAGTTATTATTGAGTGGATGGCAGCGAAGTTTCTTGCAATGTAAGTAGAGCCAGAGTTTAGGCCGTGAATTTCACCATAGATTGAAAAACACAACACCCCTGTGCTCAACCCTCCCCACTTTTCCCTGAAAATTCTTCTGAACAGTGACTGAAGCCAAATCTATTTTTCAGTCATGTATTTCCCTCCTCCCTCCCTACTCTAAATATACCTCAAGAGAAATGCAGTTTCCTCTCCCAGTAGCTCAGATCTAATGGGTAGGTATGAAATGTGTAGGGAGCCAAATAGTGGAATATCCAGGGGATTATCTTGAATTTACTTGCAATGAACAGCAGTAGGATAAAACCAAGGCTGCTGTTCGCTCCAGCCTTACTCTTGAGCCATCCTTATAAAAGTGAAGACACAAACGGTGAAATAAAGTGATAAAAGACTAATGCCTCCACATCACTCTCTTAATGTTCTCCAACATGTGTCCTCATGCCCAATCTGCCACATTCAGTCACCAATTCTGCGGGGAATGCCATCAATACAGAGTTTGTGGCACTTACAAATATGCTGGCACACCAAGCACCTTCACTTGACAGAGAAAGATGCATTTGCCATTTTTTTGGATAGTAAAGACACGGTAAAATGAGGGGGAAGACGCCAATACACACTCAACAAATCTGCAAACAAGTGACAATGAATATTTGTCACTCACCTGAACCCCAACAGCTGGCAAACACTGTCTGAAATCTCTTCATTCCAATCATCTGCGCATGCCAGGTGCCACGTCTTCCCAACCCTGGCCTGTACCAGTCCTTCAGTGATTAGGGAACCATTAAGTAATCTCACTGTAGAAGAACATGGACAGAAGCATTTTAGATAGGTGGTAAACCACGTTCCTCCCCCACCCCAGGCAGACAGAAATGTAGCATAAACAGATTTATTATTGCCAACAAAGAACACAAAAAAAAGTTAAAATGCATTACAGAGGTAATAAACCCAGCATCTCCAGGATGTTGTGTTCCCACAGGAAGGAAATGTTATTGTTATCTCCTTCTATATTTCTGCAACAGGAGAGTTTCATACCCTGTATTTTGCAAATGTCTCAGAAATAGACAATAAACAGTATATTTTCCATCAACTTTAACCAGTGTTTTTTTTCCTTAATCAGCACTATATAATTTCCAAATAGTGTGTGAATACACAATGCTCAGTAACACTGGTTGGAAATAAGGTTAAAATGAGAGCTGACAGAAGAAAATGAACTTTACAGTTCCAATTGCTATGAGTTTTCACTGTTTCCATTGCAGTTTTAGTTAAAACACTCACGCAAACAACAAAAGCTCACTGAAAGCCAGTCTTTCTATCAAAAATTTTCCCGAAACAAAGTATTCAGAACAAAAGTTTTTGGTGAAAAATCTCTCTCACACTATGGGCATAGTGCCAAGACAGTTGGACAATAAGACCAAGGGACATATATACGTACATATAAAATAAGAAATATAATATATTATATATATATATTATAAGGAGGTCAACAGAATATCCTATATGCCTTAGGAGCTAAAGTTGCATTTCAGGCAGATGGCAGTTATTGCCGTCATGAAGTAGGGAAAAGCATGCAAACACTGAAATTTACTGGTTACTAAAATATTTTTTAAAAAATCTTAGTTGTGCAGAAAACCTTTTCCCACCAAAATCCTTTCACAAAGAGTACCCACTCTAGTAGATTAAAAAAAAAATTTTTAGGAATGCCTCTTTGACACCCAGAGTACATGAATGAAAGAAGTGATATGCAATTATTAATTAATGGTAAATCTCAGTGGTGCGAAATTTCCAAGCAGTCTTGAAAAATTTCATAATTGTAGGTACTGAAAAAGATTTCTCCAAACTACTTTTGACACTTCTCTTCTACTTGAACTATAATTCCTTTTCCTCCCTCCTCATCTCATCCATGTTCTTCTCCAAATGGCTGGTAAGGAATAAGAGAATCATTGAGCATTCAACAACTGATTAATTCAAGTATCATACATTTTAGAATCCTGCCTTTTCTTTGCATCCCTGGGCAGTTTCAGAAGTTGAGGTTTCTGAAAAGACAGTTTGTCTAGTTCAAATTGCCACTTCTGATAATAAATTGAAATTGGTTTCAGGAAAATGAGCAAGGCTTTTGGACACTGTAAAGGCTCAGTGTGAGGATTTCTAATTGAATTTTCATTTTGTTTTAAGATGTAGATTGATTCAGCCAAAGTTTGGATTAAATGGGTTTTTGGACACAATTCTCCCAGTCTTTTCATGTGAGCCAATTTGTTACGAAGTAATAGACAAATGGTGGCAAAATAAATCTTTTGGAAAACGTACATCATGTTACTGTAGATGATAGTTGCTTTGTTCAGATCATTTTTAGTGGTGATTGGAAAAACCCAATCAAGTACTCTTTGTCTAAGAAGAAAGTGAAGTGAATTTTATTTCATACATATTAAAAAAAGAATATGTTTGCAAAAAAATAGCTAATTGTACCAATGCAAAGAGGGAATCCATGTCTTCAGACATATATATATGTATACACACATGTATTTATATATGCCATATATACAAAAATATATATGTGTGTATATATATATACACAAGTAAAAGGCATTGAAATCAATGAAGACTGTCAGCACATATCCTTGGATATATCTGATCTTTAAAACAAAGGAAGATGATGTTGCCCTGAGTTTAAAGACCACTTTTAAAACTTCCCTTAGTGCTCCATAGTAGATTGTCAGCATAGCACTTCATCAGAAACAACAGTTTAACTTCTGTGCTAGGTCCAACATGATCTTAATGTCAATTTTACATTTCAGTTATTGTTTAGGGAATGCTGTTTCCCTATTTTGTGAAATGAATTAGTATGCCATACACCTGCATTTTGGAAAGAGCCTCTTTACCAGAGGACTAAGGAATAGCAGCTGTTGGTCTCCATTTTTTAGGAAAAAGCACATTCACTGAGGACTATGGACGGTGCTTTTGGAGCTGTGCCATTCCTTCACCCTACAGCAATGCATGCACAAGGTAGAGTCCAGGTGGGCTGGAGGATGCCATGTGTTATGATTTGGCTTCACAGCCACAAAACTATTTGGGAATTTCCATCAAGAAGACTCTTATTCTCTACCCTGAACTGCAGAATTTATACTGCTGTGAAACTCAATTACAGCAAAAACTGATAGAATTTGGGAATACAAAATGGATATAAAAAAATGGATAAGTTGAGTTTTGATCTAATTTTGAGGCCATTGTAAGCAGCTGTAATTTTCATCACGGAGGAACTTCCTACCTTTTCCAGAGATCTTCACTATATTCAATATATTATCTCAGAAAAGTGACTCTGATTTTTGTGCCCTGACAAACTCAGTGACACACTGCTGTGTAAACTGGCATGGCCTGCATGCATCTGCAGTATTCTACATTTGCTGAGGTTCGGTGTCTGTTTTCCTAGGCAATTCCTGCCAAATACACATGGATCATATTGGATACCAGGAAAAATTTCTTCAGCAAAAGGGTTGTCAAGCACTGGAACAGGCTGCCCAGGGAAGTGGTGGAGTCACCATCCCTGGAGGTATTTAAAGGACGTGTAGGTGTGGCTCTGAGGGACAGGGTTTAGTGGTGGCCTTGGCAGTGCTGGGTTAATGGTTGGACTTGATGATCTCAAGGGTCTTTTCCGATCTAAACAATTCCATGATTCTTTGCATGAAGGAAACCTTACTGCACTTTGCCTCGTCTGAGCCATCTTCACAGTCAGGAACGTTGTCACAGAGGTTACTCAATGGTATACATTTCCCAGTACCACACTGATGCTCATCAACTGTGCAAGCTCCTAAGGGAAAGAGAGGAAAATTAATCCTTAATTATGAGGAAGGTTGCTGTTCACTGGAGATCTTAATGGTTCACCTGAAAAAAAAATTGAGGGCACAGTATGCAGAACCTTTGATTTCCTTTTCTTTCCATTTCCATCTGCCTCTCTTAAAAAAAAAAAAAGATAATTTTTAGATAAATAGAAGCTAATTAAGAATAAAATCTATGGTGTCATACCTTGTAATTCCTGCTATAGTTAGCATTGCTCAGTTACTAATGTTACATGGAATAATCCTTGGAGTGAAAAGTCAAATCCTGTCAAAAGTGACTAATGAATTTAAGTTTCAAATGTTCAGCACTTTCATAAAAGTTTAGAGGCTTTAAAGTATGTCAAACTAATCACATAAGCAAAGAGGCACTGAAAGACAAGAGTCTCCTTCTGAAACCTGTTTGTGAGTAAATGAAAGGGACAAAAGTAACAGAAATGAATGAGGAAACCATGCACAAAAGTAACATCAAGCTACTTCAGTACCAAATATACAATAAAAGCAGATGAGACAGAGAGTAAATATAAAGTTATAATCCTTTCTATGACCAAAGTGTATTTTTAATGCCTCAATTCAATATATTTACAGGAAATATGCAGTCAAATTCGACTGAAAAATTGTTTATTTTCTTTATTTTACCTTCTTGGACTTAATGACTGAAAAAAATTAATTATCTAGAAGCCTTATTTAAGGCAAGATAATTGCTTTATTTCTGATTTTTAAAAATTTTTTTTAAAAATGATTCATTCATGAATCAGTATAGCCTGTACTAAAATGGAAGTGAAAGAATATATTTTATAAAAAGCCTGAGACAGATTTTCCTGCGTTCAATGTCCACAAATAATGATAGATATTTCTTAGAACTTAGTTCTCACTTATACATTTTTTTTTATTATATTGCATACTGTGAAAAATATTTCTGTTCAAATTATGCTTCCTTTTCAAACCCCCAATATTTCATAGAAAAATAAAATACAAAGAAAATTCCATTTTCTTCTAAAATTAATTTATTTGATGACTATCCTTTTATCCTTAGGCCTGCATGCTGATGATATTAGTCTCGGTCCTTTGGCTGTGAAGATTATGAATAAGCATAATTCTTTTCCAAATGGAATCTTTTTAATATATTTAACAAGAACTGGCAATGACCATTCGGAGAACTCTGCCTCACTAAGCTTAATTTTTATTTTACAAAAAAAAAACCAACATGGGCAAAGCTGGCTCAGCAAAGATGCTGAACCAGCTAAAGAAAAAAAAAAGGTGTTGTTGGACTGAACAAATGTGATGGAGAAGGATGGAGAAGGCAGAACAAGAAGCAGCAAAATGGTTCTAAGTACATATAAACCAACCTCTCAGTCTTGCACAATGAGATTCAACTTGAGTTAATCTTGCAAATGTAAATCAAGGGTGAAGATATTTTAAAATACTAAGAAAATTATACAATTAGTATTATATTAAAAATCTGCAGCTATCTAAACATGCTGGGAGACATTTGCCTTTTCTGATAGTTAAAGCAAGACAAACAGCGTAGATTGTTGTTGACTTTCTGTTCATGTAAACAAACAGTACTTTACACATCTCTCAATCCCTACTGCTTTTTATTTCTCTGTTTTTCTGCTGTCAGACTTCCGCAGATGTAATAAAAAGCCTCTAATTAATTCTGTCAAGGTTTGGCCTAGAGTTAGTGTAATTATTTGTCCTGGTAAGCATGTTACTGTTCCATGTAATTTGCGTTTGGCTCCATTTTGCATAATTTTGGAGAGTTGATTGCTGAATTATGTGTGACAAATCTGACTGCAGTCCCCAACAAAATCAAGGGTCTTTCAGAAGGGGACTTGCTGGGAGCAGAGATGCTGCTGTCCAAATATTTAATAAACCAGCTCTTACAAGATTATTCACATACTAGGGACAAATTTTTTTAAAGACACAAGAAGGACCATATTGCAAATATTGATCAGAGTTACAATATAAAATTTGCTCTTCTAGTGGATATGATCAATAATAAATATTTTACAAATGCATTTAAACACTAATGTTCTAACGTAACAATTTTAGCATTTAAACATTAATGACACCCTCAAATGAGTCACAAACTGATGTTCTTTTCTGGGGCTTGTATACGGAATAGTTAGTATTTGCCCTTTATATTTGAATGGATTTTGGTCAAAACATTAGCTCAATGAGTTGCAGATGATACAGACAATTATACTAAAGAAACAAACCCACCACTTCTCATGCTAGCAGACATAAAATCCAGATGAGTACCCACTAGGCTTTCTCTCTAACTTTTGCCTGTTTCTATTGAGCAAGGGCTGACAGTCACCTTCCACTCTCCACTTTTTCTCAAAGGCATTTAACCAGTGGTATAACCTCTTAAATACAAAGGTTCAGTTGCTTACTTAGATTGTAGCCAGTAGTAAAGTTTGCAAGAAATCCCTTCCTTGCTCCAGACTTGTCCGTGCGGAGGATTACTGTCATCTGGTTTCTAGTAGAGAAGACATCTGGCAAGGGGCCTCGTTCTGTGTAGACAGCTATTCACCAGGAGAACATGGACACATTTCAGCTATTCTGTTCACATATATTTCAGAATATTTTGGGTTCAAAAGCAAACACTGCCACCTCATGAATGCAGTTAGTTCCCCAAACCTGACTGGTGTCAGACTGCAGCAGTCAAAGCCCAACCCCAAACCTAACTTATCAGTAGGGAAAAATGAGGTTCAACTATGAGATCATGCTTCTGCTTGTCCACAAATAAGCAGTCTGATTTATTGGGAAGTTAATTTCGTACAGATTCCAGGAAAGCTGAGTGTGTGCAAACATTTTGGAAATGTGATGTCCCATACAGTATGCTTTCTCAAATTTTCCTCCTAATTTCTGAGGCCCAAAAGAGTGTGAATAAATGTAGAATGAAATGCGAGAGATTTAATTTTCTTTATATTATATCCATCATATATTTGCTCCAGGTATCTGATTAAATTCATTTTTGTACCCAGTACTGCTACTTGCCCAAAAGTAAGGAATTTGGTCCTCTGCCATCTCTGATTTCAACCACATCATCAACACTGTCCAGATCAAAAACCTCGAAGTGAAGATGAATGTTTTTTCCACTTTCAGCATTTAAGTACCACACACCTAGAAAATAGTAACACAAACAAGCAAATCACCTTTTCAGTAGTTACCCTTACAGTGTCATTTTCATGTTGAAGGGCTTTGGGGAAAAAAATTCTCTGCTAAACTATTAAAAATCACCCAAGAGACTTACAAGTCTAAATCTTTTTATTGTCAAGACCCAAAATTCAATAGATTCTCATTTCAAAACGCTTTGTAAACTGATTTTAGGCTCCTGTGACATACACACGTGTATTTTAAGTCATTCATGTCAACTGTGAGTTTCCCTAAAGTAGTAAAGCTCACTCTTTTCTGACTGTGACAATGTGACAATTCGTTTTGTCACTTTAATCTTATTTGATAGTAAGATAATTTTTATAATCAGTCACAGAAGCCTGTGTTTCAAGTTAGATAGCTTTTTGCTTGTGTTTAGCTTATACTTTCTCATATTTAATCTAAGTGTGAATACTATGGAATTCTTGTAAAGAAAGTAGAAAGAAAAAACCCAACCATTTTAAAAGGTTTTCATAGAATGAAAAGTATTTTCTCACTGGTAGGAATCTCATTTAGGAACTTGTAAATGAATACTGGAAATGCAAGCCATTTCTCAGCTAACAGAAACACAAAATGACAACTCTTATGATTACCATCCCAACACAATTCCCCAGTTAAAGGCAAAATAATAAATAATTAAAATTTCATTAAGAAGAAATGACAAAGTTCTCTTCCTTGCTTTATCCATCAACAGCACTTAGGGAACCACCTTGAAGCTTTCACTTCTGCCAGCTGTAGCTTAATCTAAACCAAGTAACATCAGTAGGACAACATCTTTTCACTAGTATATTAAGAAACTACCAATAAAGACAGGTTTCCTTGCAAAATGCATCCATACATTCTTTGCCTCTAAAAGACTTTAGCTATTTAACAGAAGAACTGATATTAACCTGGTAAATACATGGAGGTGTAATGGTAAAATGGGGACTTTCTGCACCTATTGTGTTGTTGCATTGGCAGAAATACATTTGACATAATAGGCATGACGGGATTGGCCTGTCTGAACCCATTCCATGGGGTTATGCCCATCTATATCACTTTTTAATCAACTGGCACAGTTTCCTAAACTTCTGCTAAGTGCCACGTAGAATTTAGTTAAAAGATCCCACTGTATATAGCTTATATTTTTTTTTTTGTTTGGCAGTATCTGACTTGGAAAAGCACATTTTGTATCTCTATTTTCATACGGCTAAACTTCTCCTGAAGATCTGGAAAAGAATGACTTACAAGTAGCTCGATTAGGGTAATTGTTTGGGAAGTTTTCAGAGCTGAATGTACTGTTTGGCTCCCAGAGTTCAACTGGCCCTCCACAGTCAGCTGAAAAAGAAAACATTTCAAAAGCACAGTTAACCTATTGTGTTACTTTTTCAATCTGCTGTAAAAATAATCATTTTTAAAAGTAATTTTATGCAGAAGATATTCGAGTTAACTTCATTGCTGTAAGGGTTAAGTTATTGTGCCATTGGTGTAAAACTTGAACAGTGGGTTGTGAGAATTCAACACCCTGGTAAGGACACAAAGCATTGAAGAAACAAGATGTGTAAGGAATTCTCTGTTGCAATGCCTGACCACCCTTTCAGTAAAGAAATTATTCTTATAGCATTAGCAGAAATATTCAAGTATAAAGCTCATTTTGTCATCGAGCCAGTAAACTTATGGAAAAAAACAAAAAAAAGGAAACCAAACATCCTTATGCTGTTATTTTGTTTTCATCAAGACCCTAAAAACTTTTACAGCTAAACCTTGGACATTGTAAAAACAGCCATTTGCTTTTTTCTTGAAACAACTGTTCTAATAAGGAAGGTCTTTATTATATACATGTATATGCACTTATATGCAAAATTAATAAAATTTATTTAAAGGCAAATATTGTAGATATGTTTATATACACACATACACATACTCACACAAATAAACATATCTAATTGTTCTTTATATACTCAATATTCTATTGAAATATGTACTTTACATGGTGATTTACATTCAAAATGTCAGCTTCATGTTCTAAAACTTTATTTTCAGAAATATTATTTATTTCCATTTCAGCCTTCAGAATGGCTGAATGAACAATTAGAATGAGCTTCAGTGTTTTCCCACTTGTGTTGTTTGCAATTAATTTATTAAAAAATGAACAGTGCTCCTCCACTCGCTCCAGAAAATAGTAGTTAAGGCATAACAGCCCTACCTTTTTTATTTTGCTTTGCTGTAATTTTATTTTCTAAATTAATGTTGACATTTTTTAACTTTCAGATTTTGGCTAACTCTCTCCTCCCCACCCCTTATGGCTCAAATTTTGCATTTCTTGATGTCTGCCAGTATCTTACACTCTGACCCACTTGTTTGGGGACGGCATAATCTACAAGTCCTACTAAATCTGACGATTGAATCCCACTGGGAGAAGGCTCTACTAAATACCAGAAAGATTTGAACTTCCTCACAGCTGCCTGATAGAACTTTCTATTTCACTAAATCACTCCTGGCAAGAAAAGCCAAACTCTCTGAAAGGAAAAGGAACTGTTAACAACCACACACCAGCTAAGAAGTATATTATGTTTCAGCCTTATGGCTCACAATGAGGATTATTTTCTATAAACACTGTGAACAACAGATATACATTACATTGGCTTTTTTATGGGATATTACTGCATGTGCAAACAGACACACCTTATAAAGCTGCTTGAAGAATATATGATTCTTAGCCAGTATCATCTGATAATTTGAGCAGAGCAAAAAATAGCTTTCCTAATAGCAGAACAGGGGCAACTTATGATGCAATCTGATCTGGTGTTGACTACATGTAAGACACATTAGTAATGATCTTCTCTTGCATGGAAAAACGAGAGAAGTAATTGAATTTACTGATGTCTGGAAAAAATGTTTTAAAAATCTCCAGTGATCTTTAAATAGAAATTCATATGGAGCTATTCATACAGCTGTTACTCGTTGGGGAACCAAATAGTAATCAGTACCAACAATCTCGGTCCTTTCATTGAACATAACAACTGAACACGACAATTTTGTCAACACTTTAGAAAATTATATATGACCTATTCAGAAATTCCTCTGTGTTTTGGCCAAAACTTCAAATTATATCGACACACACATCTTAAGTGTGGAATCTACACTGTAATTTCCACACTGTTGTTGGTGTTAAAAGACAGGTTATAAATGAACATGAAGATGAAAGCAATCTTTGTTATAGATGAAAGTGTAAGCTGACAGTCTTGTGCGAAAGACAAAAGCAAATCCAGCCTCCCTATTCCACCACCAAAAATATTTTTTTTTCATGTTACAGTGAGCTTTAGTGGCACTGTCAATGGTGCCAGTGACTCTTGTAGAAGCTCTAATTCTAATAAAAGAAATTGACTCAACGTAAATTCTTTTATCTCTTGTTTACAGACATGACACTTGTAGTGAAACCATTAGTGTTAGTACGCTTGCACCACACCTATCGAAGTAATTTCATAATTCTTTGAAGATGATTGATAATATTCACTTTTTTCATCAAATTAGAGATAGCATGTACATAGCACGTCTCAACAAAGAGACAAAAAGAACAAGATGGTTTTTCCCCAGCAACAGCTTTTGTATCATACTGAAGGACAGTGTGGATCCTCTCTAATCTGTTTCATAAGGAAGTATGTGTCATATGACAACATACTTTTTTTCAAATATTAAAATTTTATTACCATATTTTGGGCAGAGATCTATAGTTTGAACAATATTTTTTTAGTGTATTGACAGCAGCACTTAGTTCCTATTTGCCACAGATTTGTTCTACCACAAATCATTTGATTGATGCTAACTTGTGAGGTGTGTTTACCTGAAAGACGGCTGTAGGTGGCAGATATCAGCATCTCTCCACAGAATTACTTTAATAAAAACTGCAATTAAAATTCCAAAACTCTTTTTGGTAAATTATGACTGAAATTACTACTGCTATTAAAATTTAATTTTGCTGACAGAGACATCTTGTTGAACTTTACCTCCCTGTGTTTTATGATGGAGCTCTAAAGCTGCATTTTTTGCTCTTATAGTTACAAGATTTTGTTTTCTTACCTGTCGTGATGCAGTAGATTTGGAGGTGACAGATTTGACAGAATGACAATATTAGTACACAGTGTTTCAACATGAATACAATGCAAAGTCTTTTTTTATTATATTAATTTTAGACCATTTTCATTTACTATATCCTGTCAAGAGAACAACTTTGCAAGCGACAGTTGATCTAATAAGAGGCGGTCCTGGAACATTTTCACTGTTTAATGATTTGCAGCCATCTGTCAATAGGGTTTTTGTAGAAATATCTTTTCTTTTTTCCCCAAATTTTCATTTCCTTTCACAATAAATTATAAAGCCCTATCAGATATTTTAATGATTTTTTTTCCCCAAACTTTATTTATATTTGTATAAGTTTTTGCTTTGAATGTGCTTGGACTTGGTTAACATCGTACACAATCTTTCTTCATTGTTTTATATACATTTTTCATTTATTTTTATTTTTTTCAAAGCAAAGATTGCCTTTTCCCTTTTTAATGTAATCGTATATAGAGGTACCAACAATACAACTAAATGCATATTGAAAAGAACTATGTTATTGTGAGCCTTGTTTTGGATAATACCTCCATTTTGAGTATCAGACACTCACACAGTTTGTGCTCCATTCTTAAATCATTCTGGCACTGTTATAAATGAATTTACTTAAGTAGGGGAGTTTTCAGTGTGCATGTTCTCTCAGACTTTTCACTATTGAGGCCTCTAGTGATACTGTTACATGAATTTGCTCATTCCCTTATTCTCCTTCTACTTTGTTTATACTTTCAAATATAGAGGTTAAAATCTTCCTCCTCTTTCTTCTTCTTTCCCCTTCAGTGGTGTCCTGGCAGCTTTACTAATTTAAGCTTTTTGAGACAAATTCTGAATTATTTAATTATCCTCCACTCCACCATTGCTGTCAGTGGAGTCACAGGCAGGGAACTTGATCCATAGTATGTTATCCTGAAGATAATTTTAGGGTGCTGAAGAGAGCTTTTTATAAAACTGAAGGGTGAAAATTCTGAATCGCTTGTACACAAATAGATTAATAGGAAATCAACTGCAATTGAGCGTTTACTTACTAGGAACTGAAGGGGTAGTGGTAACAGTCGGCATGGCTGTTGGCTCTATGTAATTGCTCTCATTGCACTTTCCCTTTGTCAGGCCGATGTCATCCACGGCAATGTCACTGGGACCACGCCTCTTAAAGGCATCGAAAATAACCTGAAGTTCAGGGAGAAAAAAAAAAAAAAAAGGATTTTAAAATTTAATGAACCATTTTTTCAACTTCTCACGCCTAATCGATCTGTCTTCTTTCTTGAATGCTCTTATTTCCTCTGTAAATCTACTCTGGCGCTGCACTCCAGGGAGGATGTCAAGGATGAGACAGAATTCCTGGCAAAGCAAAATAGCACTGTGCAGACTGAGGGGATCACTCTAAGGAATGCAGCAACTTCTTCATACAAATGATGAATATGATTTAAAAACATTCAATGCCTTTACTTTTTATATACAAATCCATGCAATTTTCAAAACAAATTCTGCATCGCTCATCAGACCAAAACTTCTTCTGAACTAATGCTGTATCTGCATGAAAAACAGAAATTAATCTAATTTGTTCATTATTTTCCTTTAATATCCACATATTTAAAGTAATCCTGCAACCGAGGAATTAGTGCTGGTGAAATACAGTTAGGTGTAGCAATCTTCCTGAATTCATAAATCCCACATTTGCTGGAAATCTGATGCAGCCAGGTCACAGATGCATTTACTTCCTCACACGGTAAACGCATTTTTCGGGCAGTGTTTTTGCATCAGTCAAAACTACTACAGCAGGGCAAACAGTTCCAAATACCTATAAAAAGGAATTGTTTTCAAAAGAGAGGTTCTGAAGGAATTGTCTAGAATAAATGTCCCCTTTGTGTTCATAGGTAAGTTAGGTCAGTTGTTAAACACATGGTGCCAAAAATCACTTCTGTCTGCAACACACTTTCCGTGTATTACTCTGTAAGTAATTAATGAAAATACTGATTTAGAATCTGAAGTTATTTGATTTTTATCTCCTCATGGCTAAGGGGCTCTAAGCAACCTGGTCTGGTGGAAGGTGTCCCTGCCCAAGCAGGGAAGTTGGAGCTAGATTATCTTTATGGTCCCTTCCAACCCAAAACATTCTTTAATTCTATGATTCTGCATGCTAAACATTTATTTGATGACATGGATTAGTAAATAATAGTAGATAATACCTTTGGAGCTGCGGATCACTGGGTTAATTTCACAGGAAAGTCTGATATCAGTTTAGCTACAATAAATTTTTATAAAACTAGTAGTTTGTCAAACCTTAAAATCAGATGTTTCATTTAAAGTTACTTGTCCATAATTCCATTTGTTTCCATAGTTTCCTTCTTTCTCAAAAATGACCTTTTCCAAACCATGCTCGTTACTTATGCTGACTCTCAAACGGTAGACATTAGGACTGTACATGAAATACCTAGAGAGGGAAAAGCCATTTTGTTATGATCAGAAAAAAGGGAAATTGAAAAAATGTCACTCTTTTTATTTTACAGCCAGTTTTATGGAATTGAAGCTAATTCACAATGAGCATGAAAATAAATTATATATTTAGGTTGCACAAAGAATTTACTTGGTGCTTTGCTATATTTCCTGCAGATGCCTAGTTAAGCTTCATGACAAAAAAATGTTTCAGGGATTCTTAATGTCACTTTTGTACAGAAATAAATTTTGGATACAGAGTGTAAAAGAAAATACATTAAAGCTAACTGCAAGAATCAAAGTTACAAAGGAGTTAAAGTTCCAGGCCTGGAGCTGAGACTGATTGTGGAAAATCAAACAGAAGCAGGTTTGCATTGCTGACACACCAGCTTGAATTATTATTGTATATGAACAAAAACTCCTTAGTTATATTCTTAAACAAAGTATAGGTTTAGGAATTACATAACAATACCAAAAGCTGAGGCAGTATGCATCTGAAGAGACCAAAGGCAAACTCAGAATCCGGACTTGGTCTTCGAAGAATCCAATTCCAACTGGTGTTGAAATATAAAATCCTGCAAGAGAATGAGCACATTTTAGCCAGTAAATAATTTTCTTTTTAAATTATTAGAGTCTTTAAATATAAAGTAATATCAAGCACAGATAGTGTTGCATGATTAGGAAGATCCCTGACAAAGAAAATGTGAATGATTCTCCCAAGTTGTATTCATCAGTCAATGACATATTAAAGTGAGCTTTTAAGCTTGTTGGATATTCCCCAGAACCAGATAAGAAATTAGAAACTAGTCCTTTTCAAGTCAGTGGCAACTCTGCCTTATATTTCGTGAAGGCAGCAATTCTACTTGTAAAATGTGTTCCTGTTTGATATTGCATGTGATTTTGCAGAAGAATTTTCTAACATTTTCAGAATTTTTTATCCACATAAAAGTGAGAAAAGTGGATTGCATTTTGAGAGGGTGAATGACTAATGAATATTTTATAGTGAGGTGAAGCATTATAAACAAAAAAAAGCACACAAAAGTTATTTGTGGAATTGAATTTGTAGCTTTTTCTGAGTTAATTCATTGTAGCTGGGAATTTGGACCTCTTTTTGCCATATGAGGCCAGTCCACAGAAACACTGTGATGTATCATGAGAAGAGCAAACTTAGGCAGTTCTGAAATAAAATTCTTACTCAATTTTTTAAAATCAATCTAACACATATATATGCAAATATAATATTTAAAGAATCTACAAATAAATATAATTATAATAATTTAAATTATATTATATTTTGTTACGTATAATTCTAGATTACCAAGTTTTTTTCATGTGGGAGGAAAAAATGCCGAAAAATTATTCTGAAATCTGAACCAGGCCTTTCATTTCCTGTGTTGACTTAGAAAGCATGCATTACAATATATATGGTGTCTAGCTTTAAGAAAAAGGTCTTCATATAGTCAAAGTGACAGTTCTCTGATTCATCAGTTCTCTTAGCATTCAGAATCAATTGTTCAGTGTGTCTTAAGTTCTTTCCTCTTCAAAAGCAGAAACACAAAAATGAAGCTTCTCTCAGTGTATGGAAATGCTAGATATTAATGAAGAAACATTTTTACTCCAAATACAGGTCATAGAAATTTAAATATGCAATATAGTATCAACATTGCATATGGGAACACTACATGTGTCAGCTTAGATTTAGCACAGGGAAACAGAGAGCACCTAAAATAAATTATAATTTTCAAGAGAGTTACAAATCATTGTCAAGGGTTTTATTAAACAAATTTTACTTTCTTTCATCTGATTTGTATTCTAGGAGTCAAGTGAGAAGTAAAACAGTGTTCTGAAGATCGTTTAGAAAATGTGCATTTACTCAGAGAGAGGTGAATAATTTCTATCCAATAAAGTGGAGATTACTATTTTTCTTTTCCTAGGAGTAACTTCTTCCAGAATAATTTGCTATTTTCCTAGTAATTTGTCAGTGAATGAGTTTTTTATAAATATCACATAGAATATATATAACCATTGCAAAATCCAAATTATGTTAGTTTTAGCTGGAGTGACAAATCATCTGAGGAAGAGATTGTTTTGTTTTACTGTTGAAGCAGAAAAAAACCCATTTTTAGAGTCTAATTATAGGATAAGCATCCATGATAGACGTTCAAAATCTGATTTCTATCAGTATTGTCTCTTTAATTAAACTCCACTTTTGGTATGATCTCTCTTTCAATTAAGTCATTTAACTGTAACAGTTCCTGGAGTATTTGTGTATTTGGCACAAGTTCTGGCAATTACTGTGTTTGGTGTGAGGTAACTGGGGATACAGAAGCACTGTACATTGTACACTGCAGGCTAATGTTATGTGAAATCAAAATTATTCTGTGCCAAACATGAAGATATCAGCAGCAGATCTGAATGAAATAGAAGTGATTTCCCTAAAATATAATTATACTTTTTTTTCCCCTTAAGGTAAACATGAGGTGTTTTGACCTATAACACTGTTGCATAACACTTTATCCACTTTACATATTCCTTTATTTCTTCCTCTAGTATTGGTCTAATTCCCTAAGATCCAATCAGTAACATAAAATGTTTTGCTTGGTAGCCCGACTCATTTTTATGGCTGAATAAAATGACACCCTAGTAACACCACTATGAAGAATCCATTGTACGCTGATATAATATAGGCTAAATCAAGCTTTTCCTTTAATCTGCAATCAAATTTTTTTTTTTTTAGTCTTACCTGAGATGTTGCCAAATGTATGATCAAACTCAGGACCACTCATCAGGGGAAAGGTAGGACCCTGAAGTCTTTCCCAGACTGAATCATCATCTAAATCTCGTATCCAGTAACAAAAGCCATCTTCAAAAGTGCAATTGATTTTCTCATAGTCTGTGAATAAGAACCTCTAGTAAATAAAAATGACAGATGTTGAGTATTTTCTCTGAATTATGTAAGAAAGAGAGATGAAAAATGTAAAATTTTAGTAACAATTGTAAACTGGAGCCCACAGCGACTCAGTTTCCTCCTCTATGCAATGCAACAGAATTACTCAAATAAACGTGTCATTTGTACTTGTTAAAGAGACATTATCACTGAAGGGTAACTCTAAATGCTCTTGCACTCACCAATTTCCATTTCTGATCCTTCACCAGTAATGTGGTGGTGGAATAAGAGAGAGCCCCTTGCAAAGGTAATTCTAAAGGCTAAGCCTGCTCTTTTCCTCTTTTCTTTGCCAAGGCCTGGATTGCTCCAGCTGAAAGGGTTCACCAACACAGCGGAACGCCGTGCTCCACACACCTGGGATGATCCCTTCTCTTCTCCTCATTTGCTCCTTCGCTCACACACATTTGCTGCAGCACCCTCATCACTTTTCTTCTCATGATATGTCCATGTCTTTCCCTTTAAATGCAGGTCAGCAAGGGCTTCCACATGATAGGAGCTTGCTGGTACTCTGGATGCTTCCTGCAGTATATCCTTTCCCTGTCACATCCCCAATTCACATCTTGCTCAAAATTTAGCAGCTGAAAAAGCCACCATTTGTCCAATTACCAAGCAATACCAATGCATGAGTCATATTGCTGCATTTTGTTGTCACTGTAGATTCACTGCATTCTGGACTTTCCCCCACTCCTATTTGCTGCAGCAGGTATTTTCCTGGATCTCAGGTTTACCATTTGGGACTACGAGCTGTGGCAGTGAGCTGAGACATCAGAAACTCTGGAGATGAGGTACTGTCAGGTGACTACAGAATAATGATTGTTGTCAGTGATTGCACATCGATCATTAGTGAACAAACTGGCTGAGAGGAATCTGATGGAGGTATGGACACAGTTTTACTTAAACAGATGAGCTTTGTAGGACATCACCCTGCTGCTAGACACAGGTAAACAGGATGGCCTTATTGAAATCAATCATTTGATCTTTAAAGCAGTATAAAATTTTCCAAACAAGATCTAGTTAGTGGACTGAGGCCAGAAAATACTGCTTCCCTTTTACATATTGTCAGACAGAAAATATGGATACACCAGACTTTTGGAATAACAAACAAACACACACACAGAGAACACTTACTGTTCAGTTCACTTGCATTAAACGTAGTGTATGTTGCGTTAAAACCATTGTAATTTTCAGCATAATCGGTGGTGAACTGTGCTGTAGCCTCGTGAGAAAAAATATAAATTGTTTCAGTGTTGGTCCCTGACAGAGAAGCTGAAAACAAACAAAGAATAATGTAGTCAGAGAGAAAATAATCCTGTGCACATTAAAATCTCCAGTGCTGTCACAAAAATGCTGTAGATTAGTTTATGGAGTCTTAAGAAATGCTTTCCCTCTTGTACTGTCATCCTGCTACAATAGCTTCAAACCCCTGGAGCATTTAGCTGTTTGGATGCCATATGAATATTCTTCATACCCCATCTCTCATATTGACCAATCTGGATATCAGCTAGTCTTTTTCTATTTCACATTCCCATTCTCCAGTTGCTTCCAAAAATAAGGATAAATAATAATGCTTTCTTTATATATTTATATATGTTTTCTGCCTCTGGTGGAATTCAGCTGTATAGACTCAGTCTTGTGAAAAATGGGTAAAATCCCAGTTTTCCAAAGTAGAATATAGAGACAGAGAAAAGGTATCATCAGTATTTCAAGGTCTGAGGAAACCAGTGTCATGCTTGTAATGATTTTCAGGGAATATCACAGTACTTCTCCCAGCAGTCCACTTTGGATACTTTTATTTTACTTTATCATGTGTGATGTTATAGGATCTTCTGACAACATATTTCCAACGAAACATGGACCCCACAAGACCATGACTCTGGTCAAGTTATCAGGATTGTTCACATAAGAGCTTAAAAAACAAATAGATATTCCTTAGTATATAAGTAATATATAAATTATATAAGTATATAATTTTTAAGAGCAGATGTGTATGTTGAGATCAATTGTCTAACAAGGTAATTTTACACAGCTCCAGTCTTCCTCTCAAAAATATACATGCAACTTTTTTCACCTCAAAATGTATAATTTACCACTTATATTTTATGAACGGAAAAGTACTATTACCTGAAAAATAAACTTACCTTTTAAAATCTTGTTTTGTCCTATACCTTCAAAAATATTCAATGTGTCTGCATACTGTTGTGTTTCAAAGGAAGTGAAGTTCAGCTTAATGGACAACCCTTGAGGCACTCTAAGGTAGCAAGAGAAAAATAAACCTGAAAACTGAAAGTCTCTTTTTGACTGTAGTAAATTCATTGAGTGCTTGAATGATTTTAAGTTCAGAAGAAACATGAAATTATATTAATTGATGACCTATTTGTCTAACCTCTACCTTGTAATACTACTGAAAGAATAGGCCATAAACCTTTTGTAATAGCAGAAATATTCCTTTACTCTCTGGAGTTAAGTATATTCTAGAAACTGAATATTCTGAACTCTAGGATGTGACAGTTCTGCAGAGTTTTTTGTTGTTTCTTATTTTCCTCTGCATCTCAATGAATTACAATTACCTTTTCATACATGTTGCTATTAGATATCATCTCGCTGCTCAAGTAGACTTCCTAAGGCCAGAAGAATAGTTTTGTGGTATCAATACGAATAGCAAAATATCAAAATCTCTCTCCTGAAAGTCCAAAACAATGTTTCTTATGACAAAACCAGGATTTGCGTGAAGATTTGATGATTTCAAACCCACTGTTTGGGAACTTGTTATACACCCTAACCATCATACAGTAAGTTTAATAACAAAAGTCACATAAAATAAAGTGTAAAAAATGCTTTATTTTGCTGCAGTTATGTTCTCTCAATAATCTATATTTAAGTCACTCTCCTACTTCCTTTCTGCAAAACATACATGGTAGTACAAATTCTAAAACACTACTATCACAGTCAGCTTAGCTTCCTTTATCAATATTTGTTGTTTTCTGTAATTGAAAGACCCACTGAAAATAGCTTTTCAACAGCAATCTGCTGGTGTTAATCAGTAATGATGGGTAGAGAAGTGTGAAGTACACATTTAAATCTTCACCTTTTTTTTTTTTTTATTATTTGTTATTGCTGTATATTTCTCCAGAGGAAAAAAAATATCTTTGGTTTGAAAAGAATAAAACATAAAGTTGATAGGTAGTCCTTCAGGAAGCTAAAGTTTCAGGGATATACTGAGCATACTGCTCTTTTAAAAGCAGAGGAAATGGCATCTTCATTTGGAGTTAAATGGGGTGAAAATGTAAAAGTTTTTGCTAAAGGTAATGGAGAAATCTTTCTAAACAAAGGCAGGCAGAAGAGAAATCCAATCTCAGATGTATCAGAGAGTGACTTTTAACACATTTTTATAGGGATAATAAAAACAATAGGGTGAAATCTCTCATTGTTTACTGAAAAACCCAAAAGGTTCCCTCATAGTAACAATTCTGTTCAAAAGGAAGACAAAATTTGAGTGCCACATTAAATTTCTCAGGCCTTTACTGTCAGTGTTGCCAGGTTTTTTAAAAGCAGATAAGTGGAAGATAAATCCATAAAGATGTTTCTTTTTGCCATTTATCAACCTGGGATTGCATAGATCTGCAGAACCTCCACTATGTTATTTGCAATTACCAATGACTCTTTCCAAAATGAAGGTTTTATTAGCTACATACCTGGTATAGATATCTACCTAATACAATGCTTCTTGCAGCTATAGCAGCACTTGAAAAAAAATTAACAGCTTAGAAGGAAATGGTGCACTTGAGTCATGATTATCTACTGTGCTCAAATTCTGCAACAGCACGAAATGAGGAACAAGTCAGACTTATATTTGGAAGGACAGAATCTCATGCTTTTCCTGGGACACATCTAGATTTTAAACTCATGTGTAGCCAGTAATTATTGATGAATAGTACTGCTGAAGATGAGAAGGAACAAATGTCCTTAACAAAATCAAAGCCTAGGACTTTCAAAGGATCCCTTGCAATGAGAAGTCCAAAACTTTTCCAATTTTAAAGGCCATTCCTTAATCTCATTTGAAACTCTTCTACCAAATTAATACTTCTCAGAATCAAAGAATAGCCATTATTACAAAGTCATAATAAGAATTACTGCCTTTCAATTTTTTTCTCTCTGGCCTATGAAGTGGATCTGGAGAGTCAAAGTCAAATAGATCTCTCCCAACTGTGGGTATGTATCCTTGATAAAAAAACTACACTACTTGTGCCTAGGGCTGAAAAGGCATTTGATGTTATTATATCATACAATTTTAAAACATATTACTCAGTTACTTAGGAGCACAGGTACTCGTAATTCCCAGAAGAAATCTGTCCCCCTAAATGACAAGGGAATTCTTGAAAATTCCATCTGTTAGTAACAGTTACATCATATAAAACCATTACCTGGTGACTAGTATTTAATGCAATACTTTGAAAAAAACCCCCAAACCTTCCAATTATATTGAGTTATGTGATTTATTTTGAGTTTACACTTATATCACTGTGTAAGCATATAACACACAAGATTTCTCAAAGTCATACCTAAGAATTTTTGTAAGTGTGAAAATTATTGGTATGGTTACAGGATTTGGCATGCAAGTTTTAAAGGAAAAGTTACATAAATACAAAAGAAAAAATTATATTACGTATTTTCCGTGCTGGAGTATTTGGTAATCCAAACAAATTGCATAAGCCTATTGTGCAGGAAACAATATCACCTCATAATCAAAAAAATGTTAAGGACAAAATTATTGGAAAATTACTTACTGTATTATCCACTGGCAAATGATGTTTGCATTATATGGCTTTGGATAATTCATAGAGTGAAAAAACCCAGAGGAATCAGTCAACATGAATTTTCCATCACAAACTGCAGCTGTAAAGATATAATAAAGGTCATTTGTCAAAATGTCATTTGAAAAACAGAATTGGAGCCAAAATGAGGACGACCTTGGGTGTTGGTTTACATGGATTACCTTGGAAATGCTTTGTAAGCAACAATGGGAAAACGAAGTAAAACACACTATTTACTTACTCCTATTTCTAATTCCTATGGCTTCTTGATCTCCAAGTACTGCATAAGAAGAAATGTAGTACAGAAAATTTATTTTTAAATTAGAGATAACCTAGCTAATCCAAACTAATCTAAATCAATTCAAATAATTAAAATCCAACACATAGATTTAACTAATCTAATTCTTTCTTTCGTTTTATTTGTAAGGAAACAGGATCTTGCCTTAACAGTTCTTATCTACAGCTACTTTAAATCAGAAAACTGTGTTTGCACAACCAGAAGTGATTTGATGTCATGTGAATAAAGGAAGAACAGATATAGTTGACTATTGTTATCTCAACTTTTATGAGTTTCCTGGTTCCTCGCCTTATATATTACTGAGTACTCCAAGAGATAAGTGGATCTCCCAAGTTTCCTGCCAGCTATCGAGTTCAGTCATCTGAGGTAAATGTCATCCATCATCATCTATTTTTTCAAAAATCTTTTATTAGTTTTGTTCCCTCAGTGCTGCTATTCCATTCTAGGAAAGTTCTTGTGTTTAAGAAAACAGATACTAAAAAAAAAAAAAAAGTCTTTTTAAGCCTCAGCAAGATTAGAAATGGTAA
The DNA here is from genome assembly GCA_036023395.1 of Myiotriccus ornatus. Taxonomy (NCBI): domain Eukaryota; kingdom Metazoa; phylum Chordata; class Aves; order Passeriformes; family Tyrannidae; genus Myiotriccus; species Myiotriccus ornatus. The sequence continues at coordinate 12,262,196 of JAYRBT010000001.1, forward strand.
TTCATGTCAAGTTATTTTATTTCAACAGACACTGAAGAACTGTTGAAGCTTCGGCTGCACCTCTTGAACATAAATTATCTTAGGAACCTGCTAATGATGTGGGTTTTTTTCAGTCGTTCAGAAAGCATCATAGAGCTTTCAAATAAGGACAAAATCAGTACCACACATGATTATCTGAAGATGTACGGACAAGTTCACCAATTCGAGGCAGATGATCAGAAATTAGATAGAGCTTTTCATTAACATCAGAAATGAAATCATACCTATAACCACTGCCCGAATTATGAATTATCAATCATATTGAAATGTTATTGAGCATAGTCTTCCTCTAGGAAGCTTCTGGTCTGTTCATTTTATAAATGTAAAATTCTTTCTGACTACCACTGTAGCAAACACAAGATAAAAATTAGGTTTTGTTTCACTCAGGCTCAGGCATACACTTGTTAACAAAGACTGTGCAGAGTGAACTTCGACAACAAGTCTCATGCATGAACTGGAATAGAAGCATATTAACTTTTGCAATCTTTGAGAGCAAAACAGAACACATAAGATTTTAAATTACACAAAGAGAAAAGGTTCATGATTGAGGATTGCTATTGAACCCTTTTATCATAATAGGCTACAGTATTAGAATTGGTAATTGGTATGCAAATACTTTTTCTGTTCACTTTAATTCATGTGTTTCCTGTCCTTACCAAGGCAAAAAATAAAATCAGTGTAAGAAGAAAAGTGCCCAGCTAGTTATTAATGAAGAGAAAAAAAAATTGGTATTGTTAATGAGCAAGAAATATTCTGATCTAAAAAGAAGTTCATGCCACTGGCAGTAATAAAAAGAGATATTGACACTGTTCTAATAAAATCAATGACAAATATTTGCTCACTAATTTTTGTTAGAATCACAGAATAGGGCAGGTTGGAAGGGACCACAGTTGGTCATCTGGTCCAACCTCCCTGCTCCAGCAGGGTCATCCCAGACAGAGCACATGGCATAGGATTGTGTCCAGATGGTTCCGGAACATCTACAGTGAGGGAAGGGACACTCCACACTCTCTCTGGGTGATCTGTTCCAGTGTGTGGTCACTGCATAAGAAAGAAGTTCTTCCTCATGTCCAGGTGGAACTCCCTGTGCATCAGTTTCTGCCCATTGTCCCATTGCTCAGCACCACCGAGCAGGGCCTGGTCCATCCCCTGACACCTCCCTGTAGATACTGATACTGCAGATATTGTTGAGGTCCCCTTTCAGTTGTCTCTTCTCGAGGCTGAACAGGCCCATCTCCCTCAGCCTTTTCTCATAAGAGAGATGCCCCAGTCCCCTCTTATTGTTCTATTAATTTTATTTTTTCTTATTGTTTTCTTTTATTTGTTTCTTCTTAGCTCTTAGGAGACAGTGAGAAAACTAAAATAGGACAGAACAATTCAGGAAAAGGTCCTTATGCTGCTCATCCACAGTCCAGCAAAAGTCAGTGCTCAGTGTCTCAGGAATGAGCAGGAAGAGAACAGGCACTGATCCTGTTTCCCTGAAGAACCTCCCAGTGCTCCCTCCTTGCAGGGAGCAAGTGTCACACCTTGCAGGCAGTTGTGGTCAAAGGTGGGCAGGGGCACAGGAGTCGTTACATTTCTGCCTCCTCCTGGACCCCTCAGAAGAGCCTCAGTTGCTCCCATAATGAGACAGGAGTCATCTTCTGTAGGAACCATTTCCATTTCTTCCCCAACATGCATCTTGTTCTTCATTTCTATTCACTTGGGGCACTGAATGTACAGGGCGCATTGAGAGGGCTTAGTCCTGTTACCCTAGAATTTCAGGGAGAAGCCCCCCAAACTGGTCAGATCAAGCTCACGTATTTCACTTTGACAGGACCTTTCTCTGCCAAGGGCAGTTCGTTACTTTCTGTCTTACATATGATTAATCTCTCCCAGTGCTGCAGTGATGCTGTTAGGTGGGTAAGCACAAAATGTTAGCCCAGACATGTAATAACTGCAAAGACAAGCTGCAGAAACACCTCCTGGGATGAGCCTCCAGTCTCCCTTTCCTTACACCTACATGCTACACAGCTGCTTTACAGCAGTGCCAGTCATTATTAGTAGATGCTGTTCAGCCTTCACATTTCTCCAGAGACCCTTTCACTGAAATTGCTAGCTGCACTTTTGTGATGGCTTTTGTTACTGCACTTCATTGCAGAGCCAGAGAGAAATCTCTCAAGGTAATTTTAATCAATAAAACAAACAAAGAAAAGGTGTTCAGTTGCCTGAATCTCTGCTGAGATTTTACTGAGTTCTGTCTAATGCAGGAAGAGGCTACTAAAATTCACTTTTTATCCTATATTTTTAAACCATTAACGGATTCTAAACTCTGAAATACTATGGGGAATAGGAACCAAGATGAAAAAAACAAGTTATTTAAAGAACAGCAATTCTTCTGTGTGCAGGAGCACTTGTAGCATGAATTATGAATTGGCTATAAATCTCACTGTGAAACTCAGAGGCACTTCTGAAAATCTAGACAATTTTAGCTTTTATATGACCATATTAAGTTTCTCTAGAGGTGGGAAAACGAAAAATCAGAGGTGGAAGAATTGGCATGTACCCCAAATGTGCATACAACTTCTTGACACTCCATTGTTTTTTCAAAGTCTGCTAAGAAACTTAAGTATACAAATTTAGAAAAGCTATGAGATTTTGGATGGAAAAGGATGGAAATGTAACATGAGAGACATGGAGTAATATTTTGTCCTCCAGTCAGAATTGTATTTAAGGTTATGAGCTGAGACTGCTACAATAATGGTAACTGAATTAATTGCTTGGAAATACCAGGCATCAGTGAAGAGGAACAGGGGAAAACCATCCAGTTCCCTTAAGTGGACTGTATTTCCTCCAAAATGTTCAGCTAAGCTTACTGGACTAAGGAAAAATGCAGTTGATGGGCTGGGCTGCAATTCACCTTTTTTTTTTTTTTTTTTTTTTTTTTTTTTTTTTTTTTTTAAAGAAAATCATACTTCCAACAGAAGGGGTCAGCCTGTCACCAGCCTTCAGAGTCAAGCTTGCAGATTCTTTAAAAAGTAAATTTGTCTTTTACTTGCTTGTATGTTTTTGGAGCCCAGCATTTTAAGTGTTTCTGAAAGCTCAGAGCAGACTTCCCCCACTGTTTTTCTCAGGAAAGCTCAGAGGGCTCTTCTCAGCAGAATGGAAAGCAGCACTCCAGATTTCTAACACCAAAGCCTATATTTAAAAAACAAACAAGCAAACAAAACTCTCTGGGAGTTAATGGCTCCAGACTCTCACAGAACATTTGCAACGTTCTCCCTGCAAGAAAACTTGACAGACTTTTAACTGAGAGCTGAGGCTCCGAAGAGCAATGCAGACGGCATTAACGCGCACGTGTTCGCACCAAAACGCTGCACAGCTCTCTGGTAAACAGAAACACAGTCAGACTCCTTGGTACAATCTCACAGCATTCACTGCTACAGAGAGCTGCGCCTGCTCTGCACAAAAAGGTGCTTGGAGATAGTAGGCAGTCAGATGGAATTGTGGAATAGAAGCATAGAATCGCTTAGCTTAGAAAAGACCTCCAAGATCACCGAGTCCAACCTTTGGCTGATCGCCAGCTTGTTAACTACACCAGACCACTGAATGCCACTTTGAGCTATTCCCTAAACACCTCCAGGGATGGTGACTCCACCACCTCCCTGGGCAATCCATTCCAATGTTTAACCCTTTCTGTGAAGAAATTCCTCCTAATTTTCAACCTGATCTTCCCCTGGTGCATCTTGAGGCCATTTCCTCTCATCCTGTCACTGATTGCCCGGGAGAAGAGATTGAACCCCACCCGGCTACAACCTTTCAGGCAATTGTAGGGAGCAATAAGGTCCCCCTGAGCCTCCTTTTCTCCAGGCTAAACACCCTCATCTCTCTCACCCTCTCTTCACAGGACTAGTGCTCCAGACCCTTCCCCAGCTCATTTGCTCTTTTCTGGAAACACTCCAGCACTTTAAATTCTTTCTTGTCGTGAGGGGTCCAGAACTGGACACAGTTCTCAAAGATAAGATAAAGGCAAACAAAGTGACTGATGCTGAAGGATATAATCTTTTTACATTAAAACCCATGAGGTTTCAGGTTTGTAAGAGTTTCATAGAATCACAGAAGGCTGGAGGTTTAATGGTACCATCTGGTCCAACCCCTTGCCCAGGCAGAGACACCTAGAACTGGTCACCCGGATTTTCACATTTCTCATTGTGGTGCCAGAAACTCAAACATTTGCATCAGTCATGCAGACACTGCCATGCAGACACTCCCATTCCCTAGCACTCCAGGGTAGTGAGATGCAGGTGGGAGGCCAACAAACAAGAGTTTGGGCTTCTGCCAGGTCTCCATCCACACTCACCTGACCTGGCTGCGAAACGCAGTTACTGCCCACCTCACACCCCCTGCCCCATGTGGAGTCTGTATCTGAGGGTACACAGTAACCCAGAAAAACTGTTCATAGCATTTTCTGTAATGATGTTCTTAACCGTGGAATCAAAGGATAAACTTTTTTTCTGACTCCAAGATGCAATCAGGTGCTTTCTGATACAAGTAATGTGGATTTATATCTGTACAGGGTCATAACTTTAATTTATTTGGAAAGAACATTATTTGATTTTACTTGTGCACAACTTCATATAAAATTTCTATATTATTTTATAATTTACATAGTTTTTATTTATTCTATTAATATTTATGTAGCAAACAAAAATCTATAATTTTATGTTTATATAGCTTGATTATAATATTTCATTATTTATTACACATCTTCTTTATTGGTGAGAATTTTAAAGAAAATTGTCTCCATTTACAAGACAAAGACTATAACAATTACTCTTGTTACTATTTTTAGTGGAATTGATTTGGACTTCACTGTGCAGTTTATTGCCCATAAACTACTTGCAAACTAATGACAAGGTTTTTTCACATTTAAAGAGACTGATTTACATGGGTTTACACTCTTACCACATCTTTTTTCAGATTCATCCGAACCATCTGGGCAGTTCAAGACTCCATCACAAAAGAAATCTTGGTTAATGCAGGTTACACCGTCATCACAGAGTTCAGCAGGTGGCAAACACTCAGCTGGAATAACAAAGATGAGAGCAATAACAGCACAGCAGTAATGCAGTTTTGTTACAAAGGAAAATTGACTTACCTCTGGTTGCTTTACCACAAATCTAATCAACCACTCTACTGTGTTTCACAAAACTGCATTTTTAGAAGCCTGGAATAAAATATCACACACTAAAAAGATAAATTTGGCACAGAATGGAGGAAGTTCTTGAAAGTGAAATATTTTTTGAAACTAAGCTTGAGGTAGGGCTGGAACAAAATTTCCATTAATTCCCACCTCCTTCCTCTACAGAAATAAACTATTTTATGCAGCACAATAAATTACATTTTCCAATTTCTTCTGTTTGAATAACATGAGAAAACTGCACCTTGGTTAAAATAATAGTGAAAAATCTCTGGGTTTAGATAAATACAATTTAATTTCTTCAACACATCTCAGTGTTGCACTTCATCATGCTAAAAGCTAAAGGCTCATGCCCAACCAACAACAAAACATGGGCAGATCCTTAAAATTGTGGATTTCACAATAGTGTTTTCCTAGAACATAAATGTTCATCTACTTCACACATGCTCTTTTAGTCTTTAAATAGTTTTGGTCTTAGACATCTGTAGAATTCAAGTAGGTCTTAAAGTGAACAGAAACATGCAATTAAAATAACCTTTGGATTACTACTAATTTCAGAATTATTAAAATTGTAATAAATGATATGTAACCTATTTATCTAGAGCTACTCACACTGTCCCTTTCTTTAGTTCAGTAAAATGTTTACAGGAAAAAGTCAAAATTTCTTATGCAAGAAGGAAAAATAGTAATTTATAAAATTGATTTTACAGCCTCTAACCATTATTGCTGGATTTATTTACCTCATAAAGCTGTTAGTTCTGTAATCAGAACTGTTAGTTCTGTAATCAGATTAAGTAAATGCCTGTATGATATTGTCTCGTATAGCACTGTAAATGACAGAGAATGAAATTGGTTTGGATGTATTGTAGCACTTCAAAACACTGAATGTTTTACAAAAACACTCTCAGTGTTAGCAGTGCAAATGCTATAAAGCCAAAAGTATTGCCATTTTGCATCCATTTGATAATTAAAATGAACTAAACAAACTCCAGCCAAGTGTTGGAGGTGATACAGTGCCAATGAATGAATTTTCACAGATGAGCAGAGACAAAACTGCGCATTCTAGAACAAAAAAATCCAACCAATAAGGTAGCAATATGTTTTACACAAGCCCAGCACTCAAGAAAATGTTGTTTACATATGTCACGATCAATTCTGGGTTTATTCTACTCAGAAAACTAAACAGCAGTGCCACCTCCTGGATTGAAAGAAATCGACGTTTCCTACTAAAACATTTTTACTTCTTTTTTAAATAGAATTTCATTTTGTTGCAATGTAATTAGCATACTTAACTAAACAAGGGCAGTAAACACATAAGACCGCTTATAGAAGTCATATACATGTCACCATCTAGTAAGGCTAGAGGACGTTTCCAAAGATTCAAATGTCTTTGGCTTTCTGTCCATTGGTGATCATGTGAGAGTTTGCTAAGGTTTGTTTTTCCCCCAACAAAAAAGTAAAGAAATAATAGGAAAAAGAAAAAAGTGCAACCAGTATGAGTGTCAATATGTACATCAACATACACAACACACGTAGTATTTTTCAACAGAATGCAGAGTCTTAGAATTCCCTTCTCTTTGGAGAGGCCTCCTTAATCAAAAGTAAACATGCAAATCCTGCATTTGGAGGAATGGGATGTGAGGATTAAATGTTAGAAGAGGCTATACACAGTTACTTACCAGTAGTTGTTGAGGACTTGCTTGTGGTGAGTTGTCCTGAACCTGGACAAACACAGCCTGAGGTTAGAACTCTACTCCTTGCTCTCTGAAAACACCTCTGCAGTTTCTTGGGCAGAACTAAGCAGCAGTTAATCTGCATTTTTTATATCTGCATTATTTGCTATATCCCCAAACTCCATCTGAGTTAATGATATAGTAACACCTGATTGAGTGTCTTGGTCCTGAAGGTCAAGCGTCACAATAAACAGAAGAAAAAATGATGTGGAACTCAAATGTAGTTTAAATCTCATTCTTTTATCTCTAGTCACATGCTTTTCAATAACTTCAAAAGACTTTCTTTTCCTCCCCCATTAAAATAAGAGCAATTCTTTCTTGCCTTCCCCTGGTATGTAAAAGTTCTGACCTGAAGTTGGTATCAGGGAACTTGTAATTTGGCTGGTGGGATCTGTTGAAACAAGACAAGTATGACAACTTTAACATTAGTTAAAATGTTTATGTACATTTTCTTACAAATATTATTGATCAATGAATTAATTGAAAGCATCAAACCTATTTGTCTACTTACATACAGGCACACATACATACATACTTCTATGTGCACTTGTCTAGACACAAACAAAAGCCTGGGTACTAAGTAGATTTGTATTAGTGATAGCTAACTGCAAAACAGTCTGGAAAAATGGAATGCATATTTGTGATTGCTCCAACAGAACTTCCAACAGTACTCTAAATAACAATCATTAGGATATACCTGGTATTTCCATCTCCCAAATAGTCTTATTTTCTTGTCCTCTTTGAATTTGCATGAGCAACCCTGCTTACTATTTTTACTTTCAAAGTTAAGACTCAAATATGTGAGTAGGATGGCAATGCCTTCAGCTGAAAACAATCCCCACGTCACTACAGTTAATGGACCCTGTACCTCAGTTTATAAAATGAAAGGCCAGAAGGAATAAAGTGAGAGATGTAGTAAGGACTTCTCTATAGGTCATCATCCACCAGTTTTGGGGGAAGAAGTTGCTGACTGTTGGCCATCACAGACTTAATTTTGTTAGATGTTCCTGCTCTCTCAGACCTACTAGTGTACGAACTTGCATGAGGATTCCCTACCAATTTTCCATCAAAACATGCTTATTTAGCAAATGCTATTGAGCTAAGATGGGCCATTCTGTATTAAGTGGATTACAGACTATTCTGTGTCAGCAAATTTGAGGACAGAAATGGCAGAGAGAGAGGAGAGCAGGGAGGGTGCAGCCCATTGGACTGTTCTCACACAGGTGTGTTCAGAGAAAGAAGCTTAATTCATACCTACACAGTAGTTTCCAAAGCGTTATACACATATATATCTACCCACATATCTCTCTATACATTTACTGTAGGATAACTATGTTGAAAGGAATTAAACATTCAAAGACCTAAAATGTGGATGCCTGCATGAGCAAGAAGTTCTAATAGGAATCTATGTCTTGAAGAGTGTTGAAAAAAAATTGGGGTTGTTATCAACATTCCCAAAAATGCATTCACAAATTGACAGCAGATGGCATAAAGGAAAACACTGGACAGTGACAGAGGCTTCGGTGGCATAAGCACAAATCACAAATGATCTGTTGCTACACAATGTCACTAAAGTAGCATGAGATGGATAAGGATGGTTTAGGGGTCAACAGGCACATGTTCCAAGCATCCAGATGATGTAAATGTACCACATATGATAAAACGTGGGTATATTATGGCATTTGGACTAAACCAGAAAGAACAAGGAAGCAGAAAAAATGTACAAAAATGACCTCAAGCAGATGCAAGAAAAAGAGGGAAGAAATTCACACCAGGAATATTACTGCCATTCCAGCCTGGTGTGCAGACAACTCCCAACTCCCTTCCCCCTTCCTCTGGCACCTTCCTCCATCTCCCAGTTTCTTCTTGAGGATGATTAGCAACACTGAACTTAGGACAGAGGGAAGCATTGAGATAGTATACCAGAGGAAGGGACAGATAGGAAAAAATCATATGTTAGCAATTTTAACTGTATCTTTGGGAATAAGCTGTAGTAAATGTACACTTTGGACTATACACGTTAGTAGGCCTGTAACTAGACTAATAAGTGTTTCATTGCTATGGCTGTAATTAGACTATCAATAAATACTTGTCTC
>JAYRBT010000001.1:12271276-12302701 GCA_036023395.1 Myiotriccus ornatus
CTGGCCTGGTACCCTGCCCTGGAGGATTTCTCTGTAGTAATTTTTATGCGGTTTGTACCTGACACCTCTACCTTCCCCTAGTGCTACAAAGCACTTCCTGTATTATTCAGCTGGCTGACTTTTGGCAGGTTTGTTCTCACTGAATTTGCGAGACCAAGGAGTTTTGTCTGCTTCATACCTTATCAGCATAAGATGTCCAGTGATAGTGAAAGGAAAGCCTGTCAATCGACATTGCTCAGTAAATCAGTAACCACTATTACTGAGCGTGACAGTCTCACCTACCTGCCTAAATCTGAGAAAACTTCAGCTTGTAGCTCAGCTGGTTGAGGGAGACTCAGCTTTTGATTTGATCCACTAATTAAGCTCTTGGAGCGTCTGTACAGACACAGAACAGTCACTGCTTTCTCAAATTGTCAGAAAAACTGAAGACAGCTAATTATCACCGAATGGACCTTGGCAGTCAAGCCCCGACTACATCCAAGGCAGCTTTAAGTTATACCAGCTGAACAGCGAGTCTTATGTTCCTTCATGTCGTAATTGCAACAAAACATAGTTCCTGTTTTATGAAAGATACTGACCTGATGAAGGTAAAGGCATCACTGTGCTAAGATTTTCATCAGCTATTGGAAGAAAGAAAGTTCATTTTAAACTTCTTTTATAGTACAGTTTCTAGTTTTATACAACAGAAATGAAGGTAAAAAAATAAAAATTGTTGTGACTGTTTCTCATTGAATCACTAGCAGTGTCCTGCTTCCCTCCTTTAGCCTGTCTCACCCTGTTCCAAGTCTTTAGTCAAACTCCATAACCTTCCTAAGGAGGAAATGCCCCAAAAGTGAGATGAGGTTATGAGTTTTCATGGCCACTGCAATTCCTTTGAATCCTCGATCCCTATTCATTGTATTACATATAGAACATCTTCATCTGGGAAGTCTTTGTCCTGAGAATTTATATTCTATAAAGATTTTCAGAACACCTGTGCCCTATAGAGCAGTATTTAGAATAGATAAATGAGTTAAAATTAACCTGGGCTAATTTGTCAGAAAGAAAGTTGCTTTTAATCACTGTGAAAACTGATTTCAAAAAAGCCACACCTGCGTTGTAGTTCTGTCGCTCTCTGAAATAGGAATAATATTTCTCTTGTGGAACATTTTGAGATACATGATGCAAAAGTGCCATATATGATTATGATTGTTAATTAGTTACAATTCTTTTACTGAAAAACTCCTGATGGAATGGACAGGTGACATCTCATGTGAAAAGAGGCATTTTAATGATCCACAGCAGTAAAAGTTTCACTATTTCAAAGTTCGTCAATGGATATAGAACCTTTTATAAAGCTCTTCATTATTTTTCTTTGGTGATGTTTTTGAAGTATAATGAGCAATCACTTTGCACAGTTTTGTGCAGTTATTTAAAATAACTTCTTATATGTGGAGCAATAGTAAAGAGAATTAAAGGTGTCAAGACTCCGAATAGTTGATGTACTTTGCAAAAAATACACCTTTTAGAACAGAGTAAGAGACGTGGCACATCAGATTCAATCTTAAAGCACTCAGTTGCTACTTAATAGTAACTCCAGAAGGTCTTAAAATGTCAGCTAATCAACTTCCACTTCAAAGAACTCAAATTGTTCTTTATCCTCATCCTCAGTGAAGGTCTGTTTTGAAACTTTATTGAGGTAAAAACAAAGGTTCCCACTGATCTTAAAGGACTTCCACTTAGGCTTTGATAAATTTTCTAGTATTTACATAATATATTTTTATATGTCCTTTTTTTTATTATTTTTTTCACCTGCACTTTACCTAAGCCTTACAGGAATATGAAGCCAAGTTCCCTGGGTGCACTTCTTCAGAAGCCATGTTCACCCTCTCTGACTCTGAGCCCTTTCCTTATGCTTTCACAAAGCAAAACCATAATTACATTTATTTATGAAACAACATAGTTGGGGTTTAATTGCTTTAATTTGAGGGCTAACAAAGTTGCAAATATTATGCTGTGTAAAAGAAATAAAATGGAGTGGTTTTCACTGGGAAATCACTGCTTTTGTCCTTTACTCCTGCCTTATAAATGTACACGATGCTGGCTCATAATTTCTGGTAGACTTGATTCTCTGAGCTGCTCCTGAAAGATCTGTAACAAGGCAAGAGGGCACCCAAGAGCAAAAAGTAACAATCCTTTTGCTGTTTGGGAGCCAAAGTATTCCTTCATGTTACTTGTAGTCCTCAAGGATTTATGGAAAATAAAATAAAAAAAACTTACTAGCATTACCTGTGACTTGAATGCTGTTCACATCAATTTTCAAAGTCTGGGTAGGATTAGGGTTACTTGCGTTGACACCCAAAACCAGCTCATTTTTTACTTTCTCAGCTGTTACCATCTGGGTAAAATAAAGTGTGAAGATCACAACAACGCTAGCAATACAAAATAAAGAGATTCATTAGTTATTCTAGCTAATGAAATAAATCTGCTACATGACTTATCATCTAGACAATATTTCATCTAATGCTGGTTCCATCTGTAAAGTCAGATTGCCTTTAAGTATTGACTTGCAAGGATGACACACAGAGAAACACCTCTTAATTATCTGGTAGGTTTGAATCTTGGAGAAGCTTTGTTCTTTCTTTATCTGCACTTATTTTCACTGGTGGGAAAAAACAAAATAAGATTTATATCAGTTGCTGCAACAGAGCTGAATTTGAATAAAACTGAAGAAGTAGGTTTATTGTCGTTCAAAAGGTTTCCTAGATTTAGCTCTAAAATATTGATGATGACTTTTAATGTTATGAAAATTGTATAATATATTCATGTCACAAAAGTGATCCCTTCTATAAAGCAAAGGGCATCTGTGGGTTCTACATTTCTGAGGATCTCCTGTGCTATTGCCTGGATTCTCACAGGGAAACAGTAATGGATGAAACCAGAGATATTTTTAAACCATGGTTATGCTGCATTTAACTTCCATGGGGCCTGAATTTTATCCAGAGTGCTTTCTGTTTGCTCCCTCCCATCCATTCTGGACGCTATTATGAAGTTCTATATCTGTAGCTAGAGTAAGGTAATGCTGAAGTATGATACTTGCCAAAGTTTTTCTTCTTCTGCTTAAACTTATGTGCAAACTTTTGTATTCTTAAGCACTTATAACTACCCGTTTGCAACTGACTCAGAAGTGCTCTTTGTAAGGAGTGATTAATCCTGCCATTTTGCTGAGCGTAGTTTGGAGTTTGCAATATGTGGAAAAACTCCCCTTCTTGCATATTTCTGATAACCTCTAGGCCATGCTGAGCAAACAAAAGCTTTTATTGCTATCCTTGTGACTCAGCGGAGCTTCAAGGGTGAAATAACAAGCAGATTGCCTAAAGGGGTAAACACTTTTTAAATGAGAAGAAAATAATTTCTGAGACAAAGTACTATTCAAAGAAGAAATTAAGGCAGGTCCTTACAGATGTATTAAAAGCCAGATCCAACTTTCACTAACATCAGATTTTCTGTGACTTCTGTGATTCTTGTGTCAAGACACAGGAGTGGAATTGTTATTGTCAAATACAGATATTTGCAGTACAGATACCTAGATTTCCATCAATGGAAAGAAATAAGCTGTTCTTTAGCACAGTTGGTCTCCTCCTAAAAAAGGCATCTAAATCGACCAGATGAGAAAACTAAAAACCCATCACCTACAAAGACAATCTTGAGCAACCAGCTCAGAGACATCTTCATCTTTGATACCCAAATTTTAATGAGAATAATCCCTTTCTCTATGCAGAAACCAAATTATGCTGGCTGGATCTACTTTCACAAGGACAAAACCCTGGAAGTGGCCTACTCCTACTACTGTTTACTCCATTGCCTTAAAGGTGTAAAATTTTTCATGAAGTGATCATACTCCACCTAATTAGGATTATATCCTCACTATTCCAATCAAAAGATTGCTCTAATTCAAATCTAATTCCCATTACTTACAAATAAACTATCTCCTCTACATATTTATCAACTTTATGTATTAAAGAAAACACTGATATCACAAGAACTGCATCATCTGTTGTCATGTAACCTGCACTTTGATTTTGTGGTCTTACCTATGAGACAGCTTATTACATCATTCATTTCTCAAGATCTTTCAGTTCTGCTTGAATCCTAATCTTTGGTCCTCTGTTTTGTTGTTGCCCATCCAGTGTGTCATCAGACCTTTCTTTATTTAAAACTTTAGTTAGTAGTAATAACATGAGATCTGCCCCCCAGTTAAAGAAGCATTCCACAAGCAAGCTCAGCCCAAACTGATATCCTCTTCCTTCCAGATAGTTTCTTATCTACTTGACTATGACTTTTCCATTTCTCTTTCTAAATCTACAGTCCCAGGGACTATTACTATTTTTTTTTTCTTTTCTAATCCTAAAGGATGTTTTTGAAGGGAAGATACGTCTTGAAGATTCATTCTTTTTAGAGATCCTTATGCAATCTGTAAAGATGGTTTTTTTCCATCTATTCACTGTCCACAGAAGAACTGTCTAAATCAATAGCATCATTGTCTCCTGCCCATATTTTAAGTAAACTCTGTCATATGCAATTACCCAGTCTCTGACTTCTTGAATCTTTCCAGGCCATCTTCAGATTTCCTGTAGAAAAGAAAAAAAAAAAGAAAAAAACCCAATAAAAACCTCAAAATACAAAAGTGTGTTTCCCCTTGAGTTTATTATGTGGATAGCATGAAAGCATGTTCTGAAACTGTTTCATAACGGCAGACAGTACTACATGTGTTTTGCTGAATCAGGACCTTATTAAGAATAGTGCAGATGGAATTAGCCCTACAGACCTCACTGTAGTGATGGACTTTTTTGTCAGTTGGCCTTCAGTAGGACAATCAACATAATGGGAGATTGAAAATGAGATCAAACAAACTTTACTAAATGAAGCAGATCTTACTGTACACATTTTATGGAATCTTTAGGACACACAGGGTGCAGCTTTGCCTGGTGCCAAATGACAGTCCCGTTTGCTAACAACCTCAGGAATATGAGTTAAGTGGATCCATGTCCATAGGGACACATGAGTGTATTACTGTACATCTCAGCTTATGCCAGCAGATCTCTAAGCTGAAATTTCTTCAACATGTCAAGGACCAGGAACCCTGCAAACACAGCACCTTGGGAAAATAAATAATTTAACAGTTCTTTAAAATGTAAAATTTTTGTGGGTAGGTCTTAGGGCTCAGCCTTACTGGTTTGGTCAAGGCACAGACACACACGAGTCTGAGAGGGAAGTTTGCCCAAGGAAACACATTGCTGTCAAACTGACCAGCGTAGCACCTGGAAGATGTAAGATGTGGAAAGAATAATATAGAATGTTTCCAAGGACATTGTGAAAAACAAGGTATTGGTAAGTTTCTCCTGAGAGAAATAGCTAAGCAAGGACTTTAGTAATTTATTTTCAAAGTTTAATTAAGCTGTACGTACTTGAATTGGGAAATTTCACATCTCTCAAATGTGTTCTTCAGATCACTTTCTTGAAAGACCTTTTGTACCTATATGAAGTGGAGAAATCTTGAACCATTACAGCAATTAAAAATACACCCAGTCAAACACTATGTTTATGGTTTTAATACTAAATCATTTTTCCCAGACTATAGAAACAAAGCTTTTCTTTGACAGTTCACTGATTTTCACAGATAAGGAATATACTGAGTTTAGACCAGGCTTAGGATGTGAAAAAGCTCTTTTTGGAGAGAGGAAAAAGCCATCAACAACAGCTCATGTTAGGGAATTAATGTACCTACAGATAGTCTTGAATCAAAAGAAGACCTATAGATTCTTACCAATTGTTCAACATCAAAGGCAAGGACTTTGAAATCAACTGATGAACTGTTTTGCAGGGCAGGAATGAATGATGTTCCAGAGATTATTTTAAATATTCCTACGTAGCCATGAGTATTCAAATCTGCTTCAGCTAGATAATTAAAAATAAAATTCAGTGTTTTGAATTATATGGAAATAAATTGAAAAAATTGCATTAGATTTTATTCCACACAGATGACTTCTAGATTTTTGTTTTGCTTTGCAATCAGAGATGTTTTTCCTAGCGCTGATCTCAAAAAAGTAAGACATTTTTCAATGTTTACAATATTGCAACTGTAAACTTATTTATTAGAAATACTGTTTGTCTTTGGTTCTCATTACTTTAAATTCTGGTTCAAATGCTGTTCTCCAGCAACACTCTTAATCGATAAAGAGGACAAGGGCATGTCCAGTTATGTCTAACAAAAGTGACAATGATACATGGGAAGAATAATAGTGAATTACGAGGTTTTCATATGTTCTGAATTATCATAAATTACCGCCTCGCACTTTCAGCATTAGCACTATGCACTTCTTGTATGTGTATTCTGTTTTTGATGACAGCACCAGAAAAACGAGTGTCAGATCAGCTAAACCATTTTTGACCCAAACTCTCTACCAACATATACAGGAAATTCTGGGAGTATTTATAAGGAAACTAGATAACTGGTCCTTACTGCAAATTTAATCTAGATTTTAATATGTTACTACATATGAGGTATCCATAAAACAATTTATTATACATTATACATTAAAAATATTTCCTTCCTCTGTAAAACACTGGAAATTTTCAGAAAATATCTGTATTGATGTGATACTAACCTATATTAATGACAGATAGGAAATGCCTTTTACTTACCAGTTACAATTCCAGTAGTATTTTTAGGTTGTTCGAAGGAATTAACAGCCCAAACAAGTTTTAAGACAAAAGCAGATACGCAATAAATACTACAATTAACAGCTTTTGATGGAAACAAACCTCAATGACACCAATTTAATATCAACTAGCAACAGCAGACTGCTCTGAGCTTCTTTGAAGGCCATTTATCCTTACAACAATTGCAAGTCTGTTTAGTAAATGTTTCTAAATAGTAAAGGCCCTTTTATTAGATGTGTCAAATATATTTTTAAAAAATGTTTTATAATTATTATTTGTACATGAATAAATTCTTGCCTATTCATCTTCTAAAACCAAAGCCATTAATTTAAAACCTGTCTCTAGATGCAATAATACACCATTTTAAATTACTGGAATTTGATAGCATTCTGGTGAGAGGCTAAGAAAGTGAGTAGAGGGAACAACTTTTAAAATCTGTAAAGAAAAACATTAGCAACTAGAGAAATGAACATGATAGTCTGACAAAACAGTTTTGGGTTTGTTTTTTTTTTTTTAATACACACAAAAAGTTTAGTCCTCATGGGCTTCAGTATAAAATAGTATGGACTTTTGGTTAATGGAAGCATCAAAAACTTCAATGTAGCAGAATATTTTTTCAGCTACAGAGGTCACTATGATACTCTCTCCAGTAGCTCCCTATCTCTCCTGTGCTGTGGAGCCCTGAACTGGACTCAGTGCTTCAGGTGAGACCTTACCAGAGCAGTTAAGATATATCCACAAGATCTTTTAACCAAAACTTCAGTTCCATTTGAAAATCCTCCTACAGCAACATTTTAATTTAGTTTACTTTGAGAATCAGTAACTTCATTCTATCACATTCTGAGCATTAGCCAAAGATTAAAAATCACTTTATGTTAATTATATGTAAGGTTGGCAGCTAAGAAAATAATAAATTACTTTAAAGATATATATATTTTGAATAAAAATGACCAAAAAAATGCCAAGAGATGGGGAAAACCTAAGGACTTCAATGGATTATCAATGTCTTCTGATGCAAACCTCACACATGGAGAGAAAATCCAAATATTCACAGTTTTCTATATTACCTTCTCTAATTCGTAAATATTGTTGAATTACCAAAGCTTTATAACTTGGATTACATTTCAAGGACCTCTCCCAAAGCCTAAACCATGAAAATTATTTTCTGTGGCTTCAGAACAGGATTCAAGTGCTCATTTTTCCCCCTATTTCATTGACAATCACTCTTCAGGGGAGAAGAGGAGGAAAACACACATAAAACCCCTAAAACACCACTTCTCCCCCCCAACATTAAAAGCATAGCATGAAATAAAAACCACAATTATGATGGAAACACCACTGGCTTCACAGTCTGAACGTCTACTGAGGAACTCCTGAAGGTAATTAGCTAAAGGTTGGTTACTCACCCCGTTCCAACTCTTGGATTGATAACCAAGAAAGTACAAGCAGTCCAACACAAACACACACAAAAACTGCCATCAGAGAAGCAAATAAAATCTCATAGTTACTAACAGGAACATATTTCTTATCAGATGATTTTTTCTGCTTCATGTCTCTCTTGAAAGCTTGTGTGAATTAAGGACTGACAAAAGACAGACTGAAAAGAAGGGTAATAATCCACATGAACAGATATTTATAGGATACGTTCATAAATTAATTACACCATAAAACTTTGGTGACATAGGTTTTTACAGCTTTCCCAAGCAGTCATATTCGTGCACAAGATATGTAAATATGAAGGAAAAAAACCCCACCCTTCAGAAAGAAAGCATTGAAGAGTATGTCTCAGATAAAGAACAGGCAAAACCACAGAAATGTAAGGTTGATCACTGGATTCGCACTATTTCTTGTCAATTAATATTTTTAAGTGACAATATAAAATATTGCTGTCAGATTTACTGCTTATACAGGTTTTTTTCCTTAATTTTTTCACAAGTGCAATTATGAGGACAACAGTGAAAACCATACTTTTACTTATTCTGGTTAAAAAGTCCCTCTGAAAGTAATTTTATTTTTATAGGAAATGGTGGGAAATGAGTTGTTTAGTAATGTGTCATAGTTCAGCAATGTGTTCAGCACTGAACAGTAATTCAGCAGCACAAATTTAATCCGTGTAAGGCATGGTTCTTTGACCACTTAGCTGGAGAGATAACCAGAGAAGACATTACGAAATGCATGCTTGTTTGTATATTCTTGCCAGGCCTAAATGTGCCATGGGATGCAAGTCCTTAATAAAGTTAAAGCTTTGTGGCTGGCCAGTGCTGCATCTTTAATAAAGCTATATTAAATTAAACAGGCAGCGTACCAAACAGTCCAAAACATTTGGTTATAAATTTGATCTATCAAAATTTTTAAGCTCCAGAAAAATAAAGTCATAATGATTTTACGTTTTGTGCTCTGTGAGCTACTGATGTTGACTCCAGATCAGAGGTTCCAAGTCCAGATTTATGATGCAAATTTCCTCAGCTTTCCTTTTGATAGTAGAGATTTTGAGCAAACAAGTCATATTCCTACCTGTCAGTGGAGAGGGAAACTTATCCGAGTCAAAGACAAGACTAGCTCTACCCATCTGTAAATTGGCAGAAATGGAGATAATATAAATTGGGAAGAAATTAGAAAGTCTTGACATTAAACTCAGATGACATAGAAGTTCTCTGCCCAGTCTTAAAGAACTGGGGTATTTGAAAAGACCTGCAACACAACTGATTGGATTTAAAGCACTCTAAATCGTAATCAAGACCTTGACCTGATAGTAGGACCATAGTTTATTATCATAACACAATGAAAGAAATACTGTAATATATCCTATTACTAAAAACAACAGATGACTTACTTAAACTCAAAGTTTTTAAAACCAAATTCAGGGCAGCTAAATCATCTTGCCCTTTCAGAGCAAGAGCAACTCAGTCTGTATCCTGCAAATGGATGAGATCTTTGAGTCAACAGGTGACATAGGGTAAGAACTGGTTTTGTATATATTATGTATGGCACACACACACACATAAATGTGTGTGTGTAGATATATATGTACACTTATGAGTGGATTAAATTTGTGTGCTGAACACTGCTGAACTGTGACAGAGTAATGTCTCTAATTTTACAGCAATAATTTTAATAATCTTCATTACAAGGGGTTTAAGTTTCTATATTTTTCTGAATACTGACTCTATCACACAGGTTCAGGATGCCTCTAAATAACCCAGTTGCACATGTCAGGTTTTTCCATATCTACCAGAGTTATGCAATTACAAGTGTCCAAGCTGGAGCAGGGGAAGAATGTGAAGAGGAGGGAGCGACACAGAAGCTGTTATGGACTGACCACAACCCCCAGTCCTCTGCAACACTTGGGGATGGCAATAAATTAAATTACTTTTCCCCAAGCCAAGTGTGTTTTACCTGTGATGGTAACTAGTGAGTGACCTCCCCATCTTCATCTTGACCCATGATATTTTCTCTCCTCCCCTGCACTGGGTGACTGGGTGGGCACCTGGCAGCCAGCCAAGGTTAACTCACTGCAATCGTATGTGCTGCATGAAATAATACCAGTTTATTCCTGTTTTATTCCTAATCAGACCTTTTTTATCACAAATCAGAAGAGTTTTGTGCAGATGGACTTCGGACTCCTCTGTCATTTTTGGCGTAATTTAACTGTTTGTATCACTGACATAGTATACGACCAGTAAAACATAAAAACTATTACCCAAAGATGACACTGCATTTTAAATTCTGAATTTATGCCCTAATGGTGAAATGATTAAATGGAGAAGTAAATCTGTGGCCATTTACAGTTCACACGCATTGATTACAGTCTGGCTGAGGACATGGATACTTCCAGGTTGGAGTTGTGACTCCTGCAAATGAACTCATTGGCTAAACAATTCTGCCTCCTGCTCAAGCCAAATTAGATCAGGCTGCTCAGGACCATGTCCAGGCAGATCTGAACACCTTCAGTGTGGAAGACCACACAAACACTATGGAAAAACTACCTGTGCCAGCACTGACTACCTGCATAGGGATTCCTGCCTGCTCCCCGCCCCTGGCATCTCACTGGAATATCAGTTATTGCAATTTGTGTTCATTGCCTCTTGGGCTCTCGCTTAGCAATTCTGAGAAGAGTCCATCTCTGTCTTCTCTGCAATCATCCCTTAGGTGTCTGAAGGCAGCAATTAGACGCTCCAGTCAGCATGTCAGCCCCAGCCATACTGCTGTATCGGGTTATTTTATCTCAGATTCTGGATTTTGCACTTCTTGAACTTGGTTGAAGATGACGAGGTGTCTGCCAGGCCATTTCTCTGCCTCTTAATGACATTTACATCCTGTAACTGCAAACTTCCCTCTAGCCATAGACTTCACTTGTTTCTACTTTTATTCCTCCTTTAATTACTTGTCTTCCTGTAAATTCTTCTTCTGCAGGCTTAGTTTTATATTTTTTATCTTCATCATAATTCTAAAGTTTATTTTTCACTTTAATTTCCTATATGAATTAATAGGACCCTTGCAAGTTGGATTTGGTTGGCTTGTTCCATGTCTAAACTGATGAAATGGTATGATCCATTCAGCAGCAGAGGGAGCATTAACCACTGTTACTACCAAATTGCTACCATCTACTGCAAGTTGTGAGTATTCACAGGTCATGAAGAGCCTGTAGTGAAGAAAAGAACCACTGTAGGAAATAATGTAAAATTAAAAATAGCAAACCAGATTATTCAGTTCTATTGGCAAAAAAATTGCAAACAGGAAACTAATGAAATCAGTTTCATGTTATTTTCTAAACTCTAGTTTTATGACATTGTTTGTGAACTATATGATAAAACAATATAACATGATTTTAAAATACTTTAAATGGTACAAAGGCAAATACTCTGTTAATTTATTAAGCATTAGAGAAACATCACAACTTAATATTGATAATTGACTTTTAAAAAATTATTATTATAGTCATATTAGCAAAACATCAAGTTAGGTAATTTTTAAAGAAATAGGCCATTGCCATGGCATAAATCTAACAGATTCATAATTCATGTAATTTATATTTCATCCACATCTGCAGCTCCACAGGTTTTATAGCCTTATTGGGCTGCTTTTATTTTCTTGTTCAATCAGTCTCCAGCACAGGGTGAAAAGATTGCTGACACAGAAAGGAGGGAATGTTGTGTTCAGATAATTCCTCTAATACCCAGTCTATCACAAACACACTTTAAGCCTGACATTCTATTAATAGCTAGCTATCTGTGGGAAAATGCTTTGGTTACCCCCCAAGACTTGCCCTTCTCTATCAAAATGAAATGAAAATCAGCTTTCCTATGGCAGCTGTTTTCAGATGTCTAAGTGCTTTGGCCATTTTGCTTCCAGAGAGGGAGGCAGAAAACCAAAGCAAAGGATCTTCAGTGAAAGTGCAGAAACAGACTAAGCTTATTTTTAATACTACATCAAAAGGAGAAGTTTCAAAAGGAGATCATACAGAAACACAACTTCTTGGTAATCAATGCAACACAGAATCATAGAATAGCCTGGGTTGAAAGGGATCTTAAAGATTATCCAGTTCCAACACCCCTGCTGTAGGCAGAGACAGCTTCCACTACAACAGGTTGTTTAGAGCTCCATCCAACCTGGCCTTGAACATTTCCAGGCATGGGGCACCTACAGCATAGAAGATAAAGGTGGAATATATTACCTTTCCCACAATTTGGAGGAAGACTTCTTTTAAAAACAAGCAACGACAACAAAAAGACCCTACCGCAAAAAAACAAACTCAGCACCAACAAAATCATGACTTTCCTTGTTTAGGCACATCCCAAAAGATCTCAGAGGACATCATTGAGGTTCTTTCCTGGAATAATCTGACTTTGGATAGTGGCAGGTTAACATTCCTTTACTTTTTCCTTCTGTTCCCAACACAGAATCGAGGAATCCTATTTTAAGCTAGAATCAGCGAGTTATGTTTCTGAACAGATTACAGCAAAAAGTGGGGCAAATTAAGAGTATCCAGAAAGGAGTTCTGTGGTGAATTCAGTTTACTTCAGCTGAAGTGATCACAGAGTCAGCAGCTAGCACTGAAAATAAAGGAGTACTATCACCTAACTTTAGAGATCTACTGGTGGGGTAAGAATTTTCTTCCGGAGGCAATCAATCCTTCTTTATAGACTAAAGAAACATAATAAATAAGTATTTTATGATAAATGTCTAGGTTTTAGGTAGCTAAAATTAGGTAAATTGAGTAAAACATGATGCCTTGCACTCAGAAAATAAATTACTAGGCCATGTTGAATTAGCCAGCTGAGTTTTCACCACTAGATGCACATACTTCCTTATATTCGCCCTTACTATTAGGAGAAAAAAGGTGTGGATCATGGGAACAAAGTGAAGATAATAGCAATCAATAAGAAAACAGAAAATAACACGAGCCATCTGAGCGTGACTATGCACAGTGCTCTGTGACAAGCAAGTGGGACGAGGCAGGAAGGGATGTGGCACAGAAGGGAAAGAATCAGAGTCTTAGCTCAGCCGATAACACTGAATGGCAAAATAAGCAGGTAAAAG
Source organism: Myiotriccus ornatus (assembly GCA_036023395.1). NCBI lineage: Eukaryota > Metazoa > Chordata > Aves > Passeriformes > Tyrannidae > Myiotriccus > Myiotriccus ornatus. Next base: position 12,284,519 of record JAYRBT010000001.1, read on the forward strand.
ACAAAGGTCAGGAGGAAATAGCAATATTATTGCTTCTCTGATTAACTAATGTGAAAGCCAGTGTGGAGCAGACACTGAAAAGAGCAGTAAATTTAGTGCAGTGTCGTAGTTTCTACAAATAAAAGCAATTGCAACAACGCTTCTGTATATATAGATTTGTGCCTTGGAGCCTAACATGGAAGCACTGAAAAGAAAATTAAAGTGGCAGGGGAATGGTTCTCCTCTTTCATCCTTAGCTTTTATTCAGAATGATAGAATAAATGCAAACTAATTTTTTTTTTCTATACTAAACACCACAGGGCTTTGTCAGTATATAATTTTTTCTAAAGAAGCTTTGGAATAAAAACTTTGTATGTGTTTGCATATTAAAGGACCACAAGACATAAAAAAGAAAAGTGTCTGAAGCAAAGACTTAGATATGGGCTAGCCTAGCCTCTCTCTATCCTATGAAAACCATTTCAGGATATCTATAAACTCTGCGAAATGTGGGGAAAAATACTGGGGAAATATTTTACAATCATTTAAATGCATTTACATAATTTTGTGTAGTCTCCAGCAATCGCTCCCAAGGTTGTCAATGCTAGTTAGCAAACTGTTATTCTTGATATATATTCAGAAATGTGTGTCTCAAAAGATATTAAAACTGGGAAATTTCATGTTAAAATATTAACTAAAGCATTATTATCTGGTTTTTTTTGAGTGTTATTTCAATTGTTCACTGAACACTATTGACTACAGACCTGGGAAGTTGATGAGCGTTACTATCCCCTGTTTAACAGATCAGCTATCTGAAGGTACTTAAAAAGTCATTAAATTTTAACTATAAAAAATGTGAATAGCACCTGTTTCTCTGAAATTTAGGTGTTTAAAACTCCTGGATCATTTTGTTAAATATGGGTCCTGTTTAGGCAAACACATATTTAAACTGAACTCTCTTCTTACAACCCTGAAAAACCCTAACCATAGGTAGCAATAATTATCTCTATTTTTAACCTATATAATCAATAATACAAAGAGCAAGATAACTTGTCCATAAACCTTTGGAATTTGGGAAATCTGTACATGAAATCCTACTTGGTTCCATGAAACATTTGCACTCCCGTGTAGCTATATCATCGGTGTGACATTCTCAACTGACTGAGATTCTGAAGGGCAGACCATAAGAAATTTCTCCATCATAAAGCTATTTGTTTCCACCTCATGTAGGTTAACTTCTTGTTGATCACATCAGCCAGAGCAAAGGAAAATCAGATACTCAGGTCAGAAAGAGAATACTCAAATAAAAGAAGAAGATGTGAAGAAGTAAATCTGAAATCCTTGCAGTTCACTCATAAAGAGCACACAAAGTGAGGTGAAAGTTGAGGCCACATAAGCTGCAAAAGAGAACAGATAAACATTTACCTTGTGCTCAGTGTGCCAAATATAAGCATAAGCTTGTTCTCTCTAAATACATATATTACAAAGCATTTTGACAGCATGACTTTTTTTTTTTTTTTTTGAATGTTAAAAATAATCTGCAAATCCTTCCAAAAACTTTTGGCCTCAGTTTTGCTCCTTTCTTTTTGAAATTTGTGGTACAGTTTTCCATAGAAGCTGATCCTGACTTGTAAAAGAAAGATTGCACCAGTGCAGAATCCTTTGAAAAATCCCACTTTATACCTAACAGAACAGCAGGACAATAATTATGTGCTGGTTTTAGAGGAAAGGGATGATAAGTAAACTATTGTACTCCATCTTTCAAGATCCCCTAAACCTGGTAACACAGATCAAAAGTTCTGGTCACCAAATGATCTGGCCACTCTTATTTTCTTGTCCTCTATACTTGACCCTCAAAATAAGTACTGAACAAAAGATAATTTTTGTTCTTTGAAACACGTGTGAAAGACATTCAGGCTGGAGCTCTGTGATAATCCATTTAGCTTCTTGCACCAAATCAACTTTTCACACTGGACATTTGACAAGATAAATAAACCAAATAATGTACAGTGGGTTTCTTATTTTTATTTTTATCATGGTAATTATTTTAACAGTAGCTGACAGATAACACAGAAGGATGAGGAAAATGCTCCTGGATTTTGCAAATGAGGTCAACTAAGCATGTAATTACTTTTCTAAGATTCATATGACTGGACTCATCTATTTGAATAGGAGTTCAAATTTTGGTCATTGTGTTCATACAGTTCCTCATTACACTTTCTCTTTAAAAACTGCCTAAATGCCCCCATGATGCTGAATGGTAAAATATTTTATAACTTTCTGTTGTTAAAAATATCAGTGATTTCTTTATTTTAATGCCTATCTAAATTGGGGAAAAATACTTGATATCAAACACATCGGAACACATTAAATACTAACAATGATATTTGAAATTGTATAGTTGTGTTTTTTTTCTATTATAAGCTTTAAGCCTCTACTTGTCTTCATTTAAAAATCAAAACTGCCACTCAAAAAACAATGAAAACTGGAAAACTGAGACAGTCTGCATGAAAGGGTTTACACTCAAATGTAAATCAAGATGCTTTGGAAGAAAACAAACAAACAAAACCAAACAAAACCAAAGAGAAAAACAATTGCTCTATTAAGTCAGTCTGAAATATGGCAAAAAGAAAAAAAAAAATATTAGAAACTGACAAAATGGTAGTGCTGCCAAAAATCAGGCCTTAAAAAACCCTGCTGTATATGATTTCATTTTTTTTTTTCCCTTGTAGGAAGGGAGTGACAGGGAATGGGAAGGGGATGCTTCACTGTAATTCTACAAGAAAGTATTTTAAAGCTTGTAAATGTATCTGCATTTTATCGTGTATTTATCTGTCTTTCACTGTATAGTTATACAATAGTTTCAGCATTTCCAGCTAAGAGATATGTCAATTATTTCAGTAGGAATGTCAAAACCCTGTAATCATTATACTGCCCATAAATTCCCTGACTTTTTCCAAACTTTGCAGAAACAACCCACTTCGAACCAATTTACCTTAAAAAATTTGTCTTGTTAAGTACTAGCCCTGCAGATGGGTTTGAGATCTCCATTCTTTTTCATTTGCATATAGAAATGATGAAAGACTACAGAAGTGGAACCAAGCTGAAAATTCTGTTGTTAAAAAGGAATGCAATTCACTCTCTCATACCTCTGTCAATTCTATAAACTATAAATGGAAAATTAAACTCTTTTCAATCACAAAAGAATAATCTTAAAATTAGAACATTAGGCTGAGCTGTACATATACTCTAAGGCATCACAGTTAGTGTAAAGCTATATTGCAAGATTTTCCTGTTACTACCAGCTGAAAAAAATCTATATATATGTAGAGTTAAAAAAGCTATTGTCTTGGGGACAAAAAATTTTAGCACAGTCTGCTATAAAATGTCCTCCTAGTCTCTGCTCTGGAGGAAAAAGGACTCATAGGTCTAATAAGTTTTCAGAGACAGAGCAACACAGATATAATGTTCATCATCCGTAAATGCTGAATTAGCAGAGTCCCACTTATTTTATAACAAACATCAAGTTCCTATTTTTTCCCAAAATTACCAAAGAATAATCATGATAGATGACTGCTTCCAAAAGCACAGGACAAATAAAGCTGGTTTATTTGAATGTGTTAACCTGTATTCTTACTTCGTGAATAAAATCCCTACACAGTAGCACACTTCTGACTTTCTTCCCTGAGTTTACACTTTCATGTGGGGCACCATTGTCCTGCATTTCCCTTTTTCCCCCCTTCCCAGTAATATTTGTTCTTGCTTTGAGACTTTATATTTGAGATAAAGTTTATCCAATAGATAAAGGAGGTCATAAAGTATAAAGGCAAATTGTCATTATATGCATTTTTGCAGCATTTAAAAAACAGCAGAAAAATGTTTTTCACTGCAGTCACATGTGAACACAAAAACAGTCAAACACAAAGAAAAAGGGTAACGTTTCAGGGTAAATCAGGCTAGTAAAATGCCTATTAAATGGTGTAATAATACACTGTACAAACAATAACATTTATAGAAACTGTAAAAATTTGAGAAATAGAAGGATAACGAAATTATAAATATAAATTCTTGCTATTGTATAATTTCAGATTCTTTTTTCTTGGAATTATGTGAAGCAAATTAAAATATTTAGAGATATTTTTGTTTAATAACATTTTTAAATTGTTTTAAAAATATTTTTAAACTTTCTAGAAATACATGAGAAACATTACACTTTTGAAACAGATGAGATAATTAACAGCATCACCCTTGTAAAATCGAAAAAATACACCTGCTCATTCAAAAGTCGCAGAGATGGAGACAAACCATTTGTTAAATAAAGAATGAAAGCCGAATTTTCACTTAATTTCTAATAACTAACATCTTCTGAAATGATCAATCATCAGTGAAAAAATAAAAATACAGGGAATTAAGAGATATTCTGTCCAAAGGGGGATTTAGATTTACAAAGATGAAAGTTCAAGAGGGAACATGTTGGAAGGACATGTCAGAAACCTAGAAGAAAAGTAAAATCCAAGTGAAAAATACCAGATTTCTGGTATAAAATACTACAAGAGGTAAAATAAAAAAAAAAAAAAAAAAGAAAACCACCCAGATTCATAGACTAAGCTATGACATAATGTGTAAAAAAAATTAATTCTGTCAACTATGAGGAATTCAGGCATTATGAAAATTTTTCTTTTTTAAAGAACTCGTTTACAGTAATATGAAGTTTTGCATGTAACAGTAAAGAAACTATTTGGTAAACACTATTTTAAAAATAATGAAAGAAACTATGAGTATAAAGTCATGTATTTGTAAACTCAATGACAAAAATAGAGAATTTTTGATTTGAATGGCTGTATTTTTGGATGAACAAACTGTGTCATTTTGAAACTATTGGGCATAGTATTCAAGTCAGAATTTTGGAAATATGAGTGGGCTGTGAGGGTGCCAATACGTATTTCAGTAAAGAGGTATGGGGGAAATATCTCAATTCTTAAAATGATATAACAAGATTCCACATGAATTAAAGCATTAAAAAGACTAAGTTGCCAGAGGTCTGGTGGATAGGTCCCTTAATGGGGACACATAAAGCTAGTTTTTGTAAAGAAAGCTTAATTCACACTTTTCAGGGTAGAGAAGAATCTGTGATAAAGTCTGTCAAGGGTTGGTGCTGGGATTTTTTTAAACCAGCTTCTTCAGCACTGACGTAAAGAAAGGAGGAATCAGGGAAATCTCCAAATTTGCTGCTGACGTTAAGCTTTAGGTAATTTCCAGAGGCATTAATGACAAGGAACACTCAAAGGATCTCTCATACCTGAGGTAATGGGTAAAGAGGGTGGAACTTGACCTTCAGTGCAGATAAATGCAAGATCATACACCTAGGAAAAAAAAATCTAGAATATGGCTACATGATGTTAATGCTGGGAGTAGCAGTTATGGCTTGGAAAAAAGGTCCTGAGGGAATTGTTAGCAGTTGTTTGAAATCTTCAATTCAGTGCAAGCTGGCAGCCAGGGGAGCTAAGAAAATATTGAGAGCACCATTAGGAGGGTTAATGGCAACAATAAAGAGGACATCATTAAAATTTACTTAAAGTGCTACTTAAAACCCCCGGGGCACTCTCACCTTGAGTACAGCTCTGCTGAATGGGCAGTTTCCACTCTGTGTCTGAGGAACAACAGAGCAGACTTAGGGAGAGTACAGAAGAAGAAGGCACCGAAAATTAAGAGGTCTGGGCGTAAACAAGTTTCTTCATGCTTCCTAAGTGGCATCTTCGATGGAGAGAAAGAGCATCCTGTTGGGATTACCTGGATAGATAGACCATTGATCTGAAGAAGCTGTTCATGCACTGAGTTTTCTCATGCACTGAATGTAAAGCCTGCTTTACACACATATATTGTGTTGCCTTATTTTTTAAATGCAAGTCCAGTGTGATCTAAAGCTTCTGTCTTCGATAGAATTTGGATTATCCTGACTTGCTGAAGAATGAGGAACATGTTCACCTCTAAAATTTTGTATGGAAAGCTTGACACAGCTACTAAACATGTCAGAGCACTATATTTGTCTGCAAAGCTTGAACCTGGTTCCAGTGATATGGTCCCTTCCTAGTTCAGGAATGATCAGCTTATGAAAAGGTGCTCTAAATTTCCCTTTCTGAAATTGACTTTCTTGACATGAATGCTGTCCTTGCAAAACAGTTGGATATGGACAAACACACACCCAGTGACCCACACAGAGGTGCCATCGCTCTTGTGTTGACACCCCCACTTCCCAACAGTAGCAGGGAATTACAAATGTTCAGCAATATCTCCCTGATAAGATTAGCTACAAGTATTTACAGTGGTTTTTTATTGCATTCCATGTCACATGGCATGGAATGTCCCTCTGACCTGGGTTTGTCCCTGTCTAATTTCTTGCCAACCTTCACCCTACTCACTGGGGGAGTCAGAATGGGAAAAAGAGAAAACCTTGGCACTGCTCAGCAACAACCAAAATATTAGTGAGTTAGAAACACTTTTTTACACACAAATACAAGACATAGAACCATATAGACTCCTATGAAGAAAATTAACTTCACCTCAGCAGCCCCAGAATAACAGATAAAAAGAATATTTCCTAATCTGATTATGTAATGTACTGACTAAATAAATAACAACAAAGTAGATATGATAAACATTAAATTTAATTCAATTATATAAGCATGCACATTGGCGACAGCTGATGACATTGCATGGGTACTAAATGACAAGAAAAAAAGAGGAAAAAAAGAAAAGATAAAGGTGATTATTTTAACGCTTATTTAGGTAGTAGGAAATTTTGACTTCATAGGGAGAGAAACCTAAATGCAAAGCTCAGTTCTGAAAAGTTTCAAGAAATATGAATCCCTGGAACAACAAATGTCACAGTGAAGCCAATGCTGTTAAAAAAATCACACTCTGCTTGATTTGCCACACTTTGGGAAAAATATATTTGATATCAGGAGGCAGCCACTTTGTTTGTAGTTGAATCCTATTCTTTTCACATTATTCCAATTTTAAATCAGACAAATAAAATACAGTTTTCCCCTTGCATGGTTAGAAAACAAGATTTTTGCTTCTCACTGATGAAACTTTATACTACTGTGTGCACTGTGCTACAGTAGTTGCACTGACCATCTTTTCTGTTTAACCCTCCCAGTGATGCTCCAGTGTGCTTTGAAGTCAATATTACAAATATTAAAAAGACATTTGTCTGTAGCATGTACACTGTGCTTACTGAACACCATTTCAGTAGTGATGGACAGCAGTCTGTTTTCAGACACCTTAAGATATATCTTTCTAAAAGCCCTTTTTATAAGGTGTCGTTAATATACCCATAGTATAGGCTCCTGGTATGTCAAAGGAACTTTTCAAACAACTCCTAAAGGTTTCTGCACATTTCTCTTCATTATAAGGTACATTATAAATACACCAGAAAACTTCACTGTTTCCCTTAATTTTTTTCTACTGTAAGTTTTGCTAATTTTCTGCAATTTCTTATTCACACACCAATTACTTCAGTGAACTTAATAATCACATTCACTTCAGTGATATTAAGATTTTGTTTCTAATATCAATTCAAAATTAGAGATGTAACCAAATGTTATCTCCTTCCAATCAATGTGTATTTTTTCATAGTACTTTATATATACTGTGATTATATTTAAAATCTTTAATAAGTAGACTTTAAAAAATCTTTAATAAGTAGAAAATATTGAAAATTTTGAAGACAAAATTAAATGTTATATTTTCCCTTATTTCATTTTTGAAATCTACTTGTCTCCAAAAAATTATCAGTTGGTTTAGTCACACTTTTCTTGTATCTTTTACACATTTCCTGGCATAATTTTTCATTCTATAGCATAATCCAAAGATAAGAGATGGACTTTTTGCAAGAGCCTGTAGCGACAGGACAAAGGGGAATGGCTTCAAATTGAAAAAAAGTAGGTTTAGATTAGATATTAGGAAAAAATTCTTTACTGTGAGAGTGGTGAGGCACTGGAACAGGTTTCCCAGAGAAACTGTGGATGCCCCATCCCTGGAAGTGTCCAAGACCAGGTTGGATGGGGCTCTGAACACCCTGGTCTAGTGAAAGGTGTCCCTGTCCATGACAGGGGGTAGGAATTGTATGACCTTTAAGATCCCTTCCAACACAAGCCATTCTATGATTCTGTGGTGATGTATAACAGAATATTAATCAGCCTTTCAGTGTAAATGGGAGATAACCCAGTTTTAGTCGTACTCAGACCATGTGCAACATCCTTCTACTGGTTAAGTGCAGATTCAGGTAAAACCCATAAAAACTGCACCTCCAACAAATTCCTGAGTCACACAACCTTTTATGGTTTCTAAGTACTTTCTGGATCCTTTAAAGGAGACTTTCCTCCCCCCACCCCACTGGTTTGTATCAGATTAAAATTGCACTCCTTGTGCTGGCTCAGCTAAGCCAGGCATGACTGGAGAAGGGTCAGAGAGCATTAATCCTTCACTCCCTACCACCAAAGTGCTTGCAGAACACAGCACGTGGCCTCCTCATGCTTCCTAACAAAATCAAAGCAATGATGATCCAGGCAGATGATCCAGGGGATTCTGGTGCTGATGAACAGATACATAGGTTAAGTAGCATGGATAAGGGAGACAAATTCAGGATCTATATTCAGGATCAATTCAATATGCTATACAGGGAACCACAGTCTGGCAGCCCTGTGAGCATCCTGAATCATTCGCTGCTGCCTTGATCTCAGAAATCACAGTATGCAAAGTGACCCAACTAATTGTAGAGTCTGTCTTCCATTCACAGTAAAAGAGGGCTTTACCTTTCAGTTCCCAAATAAAGGTGTTTTGCAGAGAGTCAGTCCTTCTTGCTTTTTAGAGTCAATCTGAAATTCTAGGTGAATAAAAACAAACCCCCACATTGTTGAATTTTTTTGGTCTTTCTGTTGATCTCATTTGGACTTGGCTTTTTGCCTGGTCATTTCTTGGTGCCCAGTGGGAAGAAACAAGGAGGCTGATGCATCAGCTTTCGTTATCTGCAAACTAAGAAGGAAAAAAGAGGACTAATTTCATGGCACAAAGAGTCTAAAGTGATAGTGAAGGCAAAAGGTTTCAAATGCTGCTACCTGCTGTCAGAAATGGATCTTTAATGGCAGATAAAAGCTGATCATATCCCTAAAGTAAAATAAACCAGGAGATGACAGCAAAAGATATTTGTAGGGAATGAAAGGAAAGTGTTTTGCTTTGGAATGAGGCCATAAGGAAAAGTGCAGCTAAGGATAATTCATTTTACAATCTTCCTCAGGCTGTATTAGTCTTGTTGCAATTTTGCAGAATAATAGAACAAAAATGTTCTTTCCTGGAGCTGTGAGTTCAGCTTCATTAGGTCTTTTTTTATATATATATATAGTCATTTAGATAGCAAGGAGATATGTCCCTTTTATCACCCAAAATGGAGAGATACAGATAATTAAGTTGCCTGTTCTGATATCTGAAAGGATCAACTAAGCTTAGGGGTATAGTGCATGTTTCTTTAGAAATACCCCACTACTTTTCTAGGAGTTATGTCAAGTAACACTAATAAATCCAGTTGATCACAGTTGGAAATTGGCCTGATCCAAACCCCACTAGAACAGGGAGACTCTCCCTGACATCACCATGGCCGCCACGGCGATGGAGCCAGCCCCAGGAGATCACAGAATGGTGATTGTATTTAAAAAAATCATATTTCTGTTTGACTCTTACTGCACTACGTATTTATACTGGTTAATTAAAATTTAAATTCACTGTGAATACCTCAGATTTCAGTGGTGGTTTAAATCTATATCCAAATACAGCTTCTTAAATACATATTTAATTAGGAAACAATGTTTAAAAGTAATTTTGTAACAACCTGTAGCGCGTCTCCTTCAGTTCCTGTATCTGTGAAAGTTTCAGCACAGTTTTAAACTCTTGTCAGCATATAAAAAGAAGCTAAACCACATTAAAAGTCTGAACATTATTTTGACTAATCAGTCTACTTAAAAGACAGTGAAGCTTAGTCCCAGTTTTTAACAGGTGTTTAGATGAGATGAGTTGGTGATCAGCTTGAGAACAGTTCTAAAATAACTTCCATGTTCATGAATACTAAACAAATTAGTTGCTCAGGAAAACATATTGCCACAACAGTTGGAAAATCAACAAGAGAAAATTAAACCTGACTCATAATTTTAGCTTTGATTCACTGAAGCATGAAAACACATGCTTAAAGTTGAGCATATTATATCATATACCTTCCTTCTGGCATGGAGCTGGTACAGTCAAATCAGTCCCTAAATGAAGAACAGGGGGAGCAAAAAGTCCTCCCTCTGAGAAATTTCTGTTGAGCCAGAGAAACTATTTAAGGGTAAAGAATCAATTTGAGCATGAAAAATACACTTGTAAGGGAAGGTGTGCCAATGAAAACCACAAAGAAGCAGATACTACTTTTTTATTAGCAATTTCAGCCAAGTGCATGTGACTAAAGACGTGAATATTATCAAGAGTGGGTCAAGACTTCAGCCTGAAGTATGGGCAAAAAAAAAAAAAATGGTTAGAGAGCAGTTGTTATTAAGCAGAGATTTTCAGCTAGCTGGATCTGAGGAAATTTTTCTTAAGGTATTTAAAATCCTCCAAACATCTCTCCAAATGAATCATAAACTACAAATGTTAAATGGCTTCAGAAAAACTTCATAAAAAGGAAGAATGAGCTGGCTGAAAACTCCAAATCTACCAGTGCAGGTTCATTTGTCAGGACGAATGTCTAAAAAACAATAGAAAAAATACTCCAGCTAGTTGTAAGCATCCCAAATGAAACAGAGATGTTAGGAAAACAGAGAATTTAGAACATGGACCTTTCAAGAACAATTCACTCAGAACAATCTCAGTCAATCTTTTTTCCTAGGAAAGAAAGAGCACAGGTTTAGGTTAGTTACTAGGAAAAAAAATACTTTGCTGTGAGGGTTGTGAGGTGCTGGAACAGGTTGCTCAGAAAAGTTGTGGATGCCCCATCCCTGGAAGTGTTCAAGGCCAGATTGGATGGAGTTCTGAGCAACCAGGTCAAATGCAAGCTGGAACTAGATGAACTTTAAGGTCTCTTCCAAATGAAACCATTCTATGATTCTGTGATGGCAAAGATTTAGATTGGGTCAGTCAGACATTTTGACTTAAGTAGGCTTCTGATTCTGCTTTATATGAAAATTTATCATAATGAAACTTTGCCAAATGGATGCAAAGCTTTTGAAAATACATTCTCAGAAGGCTGCCATGAATGGTCTGGTACCTGCAGCCTGTGAAAGGCTTATTTAAGCAGAAACAACTGATTAACAACATTATTTCTATATAAACATAGTGGTATACCCACAAAATTAAAATATACACATTTTATTCCTCTGCTTCTTTCTGATTAGCTTCAAATAGGAATATTTTTTGCTATTGATCTGAGCTAGTCTTTATTGTGCTTTGTCCATTTTTTTCTAGTGACCAAAAGATTAGGATCTCAAAAATCTGAATATTTTATTCCAATTAGATTAATGCCAAGTCCTCACTAAATGTTTCATTGTGGAGTTGAAAACTCAAGACCCACTGAATGAGGCATCAAGGAAGTGAACTCACCTTTATTGACAATGCAGTGTTCATAGGTTTCCAAAGAGAAATGCATTCCACTTCTATTTTGCATTGATTTCTCATCTTACATTGAAATATTTTACAGATTTATGGGGAAAAAAAAAGAAAAAGACAAAAAAAACTCCCTACTGCATCAAAAAAAACCCACCACGAAAGGTCCAAAAATACAAGGGTTTTCATTATTCGTATTAAAACCTTAACTTGAAAGTTTCAATCCAAGCAAGTACGTTTTGCGGGCAGTACAATTCTGGGCACGGCTTTTCAAACAAGCAGCTCTCAAGAGTCGAAGGGAAAACTGAAGCTTCCCCCTGTGAAGGATCAATCTGCCCACCAGAGGGCAGTGCTGCTCTTCACCAACCTCGTATTCTTCCCCTGCTATTTGGAAGGGAAGAGGTGACGAGGAAATTTGGGCTTCAGGGTGCAGCTCTGCGAAGTGCAGCTTTACTGCTGCTCCTACGATCGTAGAGACACTTAGAACGGGGAAAACACACAGAAACGTTCCCAAAGAAAGTTGTGTTACAAGCGTACCCATGAAGTCTTTTTGGAGATGCTTCAACAATTTACTACAGTTTCACCCTGGTTTTGACAGTGCTCAGCCTATGCAACTTCGATAGAAATAATAGATCTCAGTTTAAGCTACACGAAAAAGAAAGAACTCCACAATAAACTCTATATCTGAAAGTGACAGCCTGAATTTCCAGCTCCAGAGCGATGTTGTGGCTGTTTTATTATTATTGCTACAGTTATGAAATTTTAGAAAACTACTGCAAACAAACTTTGTTTCTGAGAAAAACTGTAGCTACCAGAAAATGTTCTACTTATGCTTTAAGCATCACATTCTGGTCTCTGAGTGATTATTGAAATTATTTGGTTCTTTCTTTCACTTGGAAACTGATGATTACGTACAGTATGCTAGAACAATTCTGCTTCTTGATAAAAAGATTGCCTCTTCCTACAAAGATCAGGATTCCAGATGGCTGCATGAAGTCCTTGGGCATGAATCTTTCAGCAACACATGTGCCTGTGTATCTGCAAAGTTCACTTTTTAATCATCTGCTCAAAAAAAGAAAAAAAAAGTAACTTTCAGTTTAAGAAAGATAAAAAAGAAGTAAAAGCTGTCGTGCTTTTTTATTCAGAAAAGTAGAGATGTTTTTATTTCAGCATTAATTTTCACCTTCAGTACTGCACATTAAAGTGAGACAAGTATTTCTTAGGTTCTGCTTTACCACTACCTATGTAAATATTGCTATTTAATCAACTTCGAATGTGTGAAGTGGGTACAATGGATTATAATCACTGAGGATATCAGCACCAAAAAATAAAGCTTCAAAAGCTTTTCTTCATGGAAACCTTGTTTACAAAACCCAGAAATATCACACGAGGCTTTCTAAGGTGGTACATCTCCAGTGTGGTGATGATTCTATGCACCATTTAATGTAGTCTTCTCTACAGGATTTTTAACAAACTCCAGTCAAGCTCGTCAACAGCAGTAGATGGGAAATAAGATTGAATATGTCAAAGGAGATTCCTATGTAGATCAATATTCACAGGCAGAAGAGAATGACGGCAGTCCTGGGGAAGGAATTATGGTCCTGAAACTCTGATCCAGTTACATAGGTTTCAAAAAGAATATTAATTACAAGAATAAGGATGACCTGTTTGTGAACTGATAGCCTTTGATAGTTTCTTTAGTTTAATTGCCAAATTAGATTGTGTCTTGAAAAATCATTTCTAGGGAGCGTTTCTCAAACGAAGATAAGGGAATCCAGTTGTACTCTGATTACATCTGTTTCTTGTTTTTCACTCATTGTTGCTTATATCACCATTTTTCCAAGTCTTTGTATACTGAAACTGTAAGTTAGATAACTGAAAGAGTCCCTCTGGATTTGTTGACTCTATATTGGTACCACTTGCACTTATCACAACTGCAGAGGCAAGACCTGATTGGATAAATTAGAAAAACTTTTGCATGGTAATGAGTATGCTTAAAATTCAACTTGGTGCATCTCCCAGCACTTCTATATAGTCAAGTTTCCTATGCACTCATCTCTCCATCTTAATTTCTTATGGTGTACATTGTGCTACACCTTCATTTTACCTCAGAGTTTGTTGTGACTTGAAAAATCGATGTGTTAGTCTTGTTTGCTTATTGCCTTGTACAAAGCTTTGGTACAAATAGAACTGTTAAAAATCTGGTGGTGGATGGAAGGGACCACACACTAAACATAGATGCAAGAATTTCTTATTAGCCTAATAAAATCATGAAAAGGAAGCAGTAACTGAATACAGTTACAAAATACTAACACTCAAACTAGTAAAGAATAATCTCACTGACAATAAAACCCTCCTAACAGTTGTACAGGAACAGTTACAAGTCACCTGTGCCTCTAATGTGTTATGTTCAACTTTTCTCTGCCTGCCAGGGTCAATGGTGACAATGTTCTTAAAGCAGAGAGAGCTAGAGTCACATCAGAATCCTGAAGTCTTTTCAGGAGAATGATGGTGGATTTTCTTTTTGCTTACCTGCTGCCTTTCCTCTTCTCCCAGAGAAAGGGTGAAAGTTGCCCCACAGCCCCCCAGAGTAACCCAGGGATTGTCTGGGTCGGTCAGCCCTTCCCCTCCGGCACTCCAGGGGCAGTGCATCCATGAGAAAAAGATATTACTGAGAGTTCCAAGTGGGTTATGTGAGGCTGTCCTAAACATTTCTTATTGGCCTCAGTAAGAAAATAGTTTGTTCCATGTATAAATTACTGTAATTACTGAGGAAATGATTATAATACCCAACTCACTCTAATTTTTTCTAGAAACCAGAATTAAAACTGAATAAGCATCAGAGATACCTGAATTTATATTGGAAAATAGATTTTTGCTAAAGTTAATAGCTAAAATGAGAATTAAAAAAAATATTTTTATATTCTTTGAACTTACTAGAATTAGTTATCTTTTGCAAAGTAGCTTTTCTTCCACAGTCAGCCTACTACTGAGTAAGTGGATCCAGAAGATGTACATATGGAAAAATGATAGATTATACTATCTTTCTGAAGGAAGAGAAAATTTAGCACATGGAGTCAGTAATGAATGTAGAAGAATAAAGCAGCTCAGATTGGAAAAAATAACATTATTTTGCTTTTCTCTTACTTAAGTGACGCTATTTAACTTGGGAAAACTTTCTCTCTCTTTCCCCTTTCTTTGTCCTTTAATTTAAATTAAAGCTTCTGGACAATGACGTAGGAGTTGAGGAAAACAGACAAACAAACCCCTTATTTGACATAATCAGATTTCAGCTAACATTAATTTTTTTCCTTCATGACACTAAAGATAAACACAATGGTATTGGACCATGCATAAGAAATACTAAACGTTACAAAAATATGCAGTAGTGAACAGAAAATAAGAAAAAGTGTTTCTTCCCTATAGTACTGAAACTAAATATGTACACTGGGAATGAGCTGTGTGATTTGATATGACTTCTGTAAAAGGTCAAACATATCTCCACTTTGCAGTCAGGTTTCTGGCATGACAAGACCCTGGACTTTGATTGCAAGCTTTCCACTTAAATATTTTTGCCTTTCATCAAAGTTTTTCACCACTTTTGTTTCCATTAAAATTCAGGATGATTTCCTCAAAAAAAAAAAGAGACCATATTTCTTTATTATTCTATGTTCCTGCTGACTGTTCTTACTCTCTGCCCAGCCTAGACATTATATTGCATTAGGCCACTTAAACACCTCATGACTGCATAACTCTGACTGTTGACTCAACTCCTGCTTCAGTTTTGGCCTAACACACAACTGATGCTGAGACCTGGTGTAGGCTCTGGTAAAAGCCGGAGCAATGTGTTGACCAGAAACAAAGGATGAGAAGGGGCAGAGGTCACAATGAAGTCATTATCACCAGCCTCTTTACCTCTCCTGAAGATATCATCTCCTGCATTCTTGTACAGTAACTGTCTGGAAGTTTCTTAAGACTCTAGTAACTAATGGATGTTGTATAGACCAAACTTACAATACGGAAGGTATAAATACGTCAGCGTACCTCAATCTTAGACTCAAGCTGCACCAGAGGAGATTCAGGCTGGACATCAGGATGGAATTTCTTCTCAGAAAAGGTTAAACATTGGAATGGACTGCCCATGGAGGTGGTGAAGTCACCATCCCTGGAGGTGTTCAAGAAATGACTGGACAGGGCATTTAGTGCCATGGTCTAGTTGACAAGGGGATGATCAGTCAGAGGTTGAGCTCAATCTCAGAGGCCTTTTCCAACCTAAATGATTCTGTGAAAAAAGCTTTTGAAGCAGATCCAACAGCAGCTGGACTGCTGGGGCTTCTGTGCTTCCCAGAGTGATGCAGGGAAGGAAGATGAAGAATGAGCACTCTCACCATCGTCTAGGGAACCTTTTTACTCATAGACGCTCGAGTCTGAACAAAGGGAATTGAGGCAGTATTTGTCTTGTTTGGTTTTATTTTTGCTAATGAGTTAGTAAAATAAAGCTTAATTTACAGAGACAATTATCCTGTAAATTTGAGAAATTCAAATGAACTGTGACAATAATGCTCTGTAACAGAGGACCTCACTCTCCTCTGGTGTTGTGTTTAGAACAAATAATAATACTATGAATGTTCATATTAACTTCTTTATTAGTTATCATTACTAGCAAGAGCCATGGGGTCAGTAAAGTTGTTAATGATTGCTGCATTCATAGACCAGGTGTAAAAACAAGATAAGGAGCCCTTGGAACAGTTGCATCCAGGCTGTTATTACACAAATTTGAGCAAAGGTTGTCATATCATGTTATAAAAGTCTGATATGGTTCCCAAGCAACCTGTTAAACATGCTTATAAGGCACCATGCTCTTTACTGCCTGTAGAGTAAATAAATCTGTCCTTGGCCTAGCAGGTATGTTTTTCTTATTTAACTTTTCCTGCTCATTTACTGAGCCTGGAACCCTGTGAATAAAGATAGCAATCCCTTGCAGCCTGAGACCATCCACTTGCAGTCCTTGCCCTTACTTCAGAAATTGGTAATTATTCAATGGGCTCATCTCCCCTGTTAGGTTCAGGAAGGTCAGTTTTGAAGATTAACTCTCAAATGAGATCTTCCAAAAATCACAAGCATTTCTGTTCCATAATGCTGGGAGCTGTCCTGAAAAAGAAGTCTGAGCAAATCATACCTCCTCCACCATTCGCAATCTGTTTCCAGTCAAGACCAGCAGCTCAGTCTGAATTTGGTATTTTTAGGCTGGGCCTGAGATATGTATTATTAATAGATATCTTAGCCAAGAATTTCAGAAGTGGCCAAGTTGAAAAATGAAACCGGAGCTCCCCGTGCTCTCTCTCCCCTCAATACACAGGTTATTAATGGGATTTCAGTAAGGAGCATGACCCCTCAATCATATCAATATTTGATCAGGCAACGAATGTGGCTCCCTCAGAAAATCAAAGCTGGCAGAATTCTCAGTGTTGATGTTCTCTAAGTTAAAATGATAGTAAACTACTTTAGTGTGTAAGGGTGACACAGTAGAAGCTATGCTATTCTCTTAGCCCCCATACCATCTTCATATGGAATGATTCTATGATTCATTCATATGAATCATATAATCATAGAATGTTCTTGGTTGGAGGGGGCCTTAAAGATCATTTTGTTCCATCCTCTCTGTTGTGGATAGAGACACCTTTCACTAGACCAGGTTGCTCAGAGTCTTATCCATCCTGGCCTTGAACACTTCCAGAGATGGGGCATCCACGACTTATCTCGTGGCATCTTTGATTTAAGTCTTGTACCTACAGACAGTTATATTTCTCTCTTTCAAGCCTTCCTCTGTGATCATAGAATAGTTATGTATTTCTGGCAGTGGTTGTTTTATCAGTGTTAACTGTCATCTACATTACTACACTTTTTGCATTTTTAATTATGGGCCAAGATCCCATTATGGTAATAATTTCTAATACAGAAAAGGAGTTCACAGTTATAAAAAGTTCCCGGCCAAGTATGATACTGTCAGTTATGGCAAACAAAGGAAAAGAAAAATAAAAAAGAGACATTTTGGTTCACTTAATACATGCTGATGGCAACACATTAAGAACTTAATACTTCTAAACAAACAGAGTTGCTTGTTGAGTTGGGTACTGAAGAATAAGGCTGCAGAGGGTGTAGAAAGAAACAATCAGGCATGAGGAGCTGCTAATCTAGTGAGCAAACAGAATTTTCAAGAAAAAATAAAAAGCTGAAAAATATCTTAAGGCCACACTTCAGAATTATTCTCCATTTTCAGTAGTGAACTTTATATAGATTAATAGAATAAACAAAGAACTCCCACGATAGTAGAACTTACTCTCCATGAGAAATGAAGCAGGGGGAATAGCCCTTAAAATGATGTATTATTTAAGCACTGACCTGTGCAATGGCAACCAGCAGTTTGACACATAAAAAAGCCCCCCAAACACATAAATTTCCGAGTCACACTTTCAGAAAGGATTTTATGAAATACTGCTCTGTAATATAAGATTATGAGTCCAACAGTGTTTCCTTCTTCATTCTTTCTTCATCATCTTTTCCTAATAAATCAATCTC
>JAYRBT010000001.1:12302801-12318795 GCA_036023395.1 Myiotriccus ornatus
GACCTCCACCTCGGAGGCTAGCGCAAGAACCCCTGACGCTGGTCTGCTCCTTTCCAGGACAGCAAAGCCGCGTCAGTAATATAAGATTATGAGTCCAACAGTGTTTCCTTCTTCATTCTTTCTTCATCATCTTTTCCTAATAAATCAATCTCAAAATACCATTCTTGCAGTTTCAACTAGGAATCAGACTCTCTGGACAATATATTCTTGTATCAGTCCAAAAAACTGAATTTCTACATGTATGTACAGTTGCACTTAAGTAATCCCATCTCATTCAATTTTACTTTCATCTGAGAGCACAGAAGGTTAATTAATCATGGAAGGTTAATTCTGCAAGCCATACTGGGCATCTGAACTGCTCATTGGTTTCAATGAAGCTTTAGCTTCACTGGAATAGCTTTGCCAAAACTGTTCTGATCAAATCAATCCCATTCTCTTCTCCAAACAATATCATATCTGCATCAAAATCTCTTCTGCTTTGGAAAATTTGGGAACATATTTAGTAGACTGGAAAGAGAATTCAAAGTGTTTGACCTAACCACACAAAAAGCATAACAGTGTGGGGAAAATCTGGACAGTAGGGAGGTAATTACACTTACTGTGTTAGCAATTGTACTGAGATAAAGTACATTCAAGATCAAAGAGAGTAAGAGATTCGGAGAGTTTTGACTTGAGGTCATTCATCAGTTTTCAAATATACTTCTTCAGAGCAGCACAGCAGCCTTATGGTTAACAGGAACAGAAAAGGTAGTAAAATGGAGAAATTGCACAGAGGGGAGGAAAGAAAGTGGGTTGGAGTAAACTGGAAAATCGTAGAAAACACTAATGGGAGATAGAAAATAGAGAAAGCAAAAGACAAGTAAATTTTTTTGTGACAGTAAGGAGCTGTTCACCACTTATTTCACTGCAACGAATGGCAAAAGGCTCACAAAAACTTCAGGCCAGAAATACCTGAACTATGTACAAATACCACCGATGGTACATTACTGCTAAATATAATTTATGACTCTCCCCCAAAGCCTGATTTTGTCACTCTGGCTACTAACACTGGCCAAAATATCATGAAATTGCATTTCAGTGCTTTTTCATGTTCAAAATAATGTAGTTTTAAGCATTTTCCATATGTGAACTCATTATACCTTGAAAGTATTCAAGGAAAAAAACAGCTCAGAGGTATTTTGAAAGATGTAACAGAGGATTTACAATATTTCCTGCACAGTTGTCTTTTAATAAACATAATACATTCTAGTTGCATATTCTCCTCTACTTAAGAGGTAAATTTTTTCCTCTTACATTTAACAAAAACATCACCCTTTTTAAAAATCTCATTATAGTTTATTTAGGCATATTATACTCAATAACAGAATATACATGAAGAAATTACTGTTTTCCATTTAACCTCAGAGAATATCACCTTAGTTTAGGAAACTGGTTTTATATGTTTTCATCTTATCTAGGTAACCCAGACCTGCACAAGTTCATGGTTTTAATATCCAGTGAACTCTCTTTGGGGAAAGAGATATTTGTTCTACTGAATTCAACAAATGCAGAAGAAGTATGTCCTGTATTAAATATCATAGGACAGTCTTGAAATAAAACATACCATGGCTAAGTTATTTTGGTGAGAGAATAAACTCTAGTATACTTGTACAATTAATATTTTATAAACTGTTAGAAGTCAATTATCAACCATCTAAAGATCCAAATCATGTGTTTTACTGTCAGCCGATTCCAAGAGAAAGGGGAAGATTAGCTGAGAGAAAGGTTTTTCTATTTGATTACGTTATAAATGACATCAAAAGCAAAACACTGATTTTTCTTCCTTTTTTTTTTTTTAATTATTTTTTCCCCAACAAATGTATCAAAGAAATTGTGGCATAAAAATATGAATTTCATCCTGTGGATGGCACTCCTGGACTGTCAAAAAACTAGTGACTTTTGAGAACTATGTCTTTGATGAAATTCTAAAGGAAAATTCATATTTGTTTGTTCAATACCCACAATATTCAGAAGACAAGACTTAAATAGCCAAGATACTTGTAAAATGACTGCAAATGCTCTCTATTAAGTGCAGGTAAGCAGTTTTTATAACCTCAGAACCCAGTCAAACAGTCACACCTAAGTTCAACAAGTACAGTATTTTGTCTGATAAATGAGAAACTAAATCTGCTCGGTAAGCAGCAGCAAGATATTATTACAATCACAGAATGGCTTATGTTGTATATGATTAAAACCAGAGCCCTGTATCCAACTCCAGTTCCAGGAGAAAAAAATGAGTGCATTGTTCTATTAGAGGGTGATGGTTTGACCATGTGTCCTGCTCTCTCTCGCTGGACCTCGTGAGACAATTCCCTCAGTCTCTTGAGTGGGGAGGATGATGATGACACAAAGTTTTGGGGTTAATGTGCAGGGATGCATCTTTTACAATGGGGAAGGGAGAGACAGAGAATACAAGAAATAATACACATGAGTGGCCCTACACTTGCCCTTTTGCCCAGTCTAGAATAAAATTCTCTTTTACTTGGGGTTGGCCAGGATGTCTGGCCTCTCACTGGATGCTGAAAGAGTAGCACTTAATGACAAGCAAAATGAAAAGCAGAAAGAGACATTTACACAAATGCAAATAAACAATGATTTTGTGGAAGAGTAAATATGAAGGTTACAGAGAGAAAAACCATTTGAATAAAACTATTTGATATTGACCAGAAGGTAATCAGTGGTGATTCATCCCTGCCTGTAGTGCTCAGGACCCTCGGGGTAAGAAGTGAAGAAAATATTGACCACCAAGAAAAACTCAACCTATCCTTCATGCAAACATATTTCTCAAGCCTCTTGTGCTTGTAAAATCCTTTCAAAACAGATCTAGAGTTAAAAGAAACCATATTTGAGGACTGACATTTGAAGATCTTCACACCTAATCACAAGATCTCTTCACTTTCCATTTTTTTCTAACATAAAAATCCTATTAAGCACCTACTGGGTTCAACTGCTGTTGCTACATCCATTCAGGGCAGGCAAAAGAAGGTAGTTGTGTCCTGGTAACAAGGTTTCCTATGGAAATCATCCAGAATTCAGGGGTTACATCCCCCCAGCTCAATCCAACTGCTGTGACAAATGGGATCATTTGTAGGATAGTAAACAGCCATGCACTTGTAGCTATTTGCTGCATATAAGTGATAAATTTTAATGCCCTAAATAAAGACAGTCTGTGATCTATATAAGCAACCTGTAAATCAAGAAAATAAGTAGCCAGATAAAATTTTTTGTCCTTTGGTGAGAAATATCTTGAGAATAAGGAATGCAGAGAAGTTAATGAGTAAGTGTCATCTCTGCAAGGAATAGTATAAAACAATTTTATAATTAAGAATTCAGGGTCATGCAGAAAGTGACTGATCAAGAGTTTCATTCTTTTGAGAGCACTGTGAATGACGATGCTAGACGTTCTTGCTGCAAAAATCAAATGGAGCTGGAAGAGACCAAGCTCAGACTGATGTGCATCCTAGATGTTAACTCCAGGGAAATCCATGTCCAGATTCACTGTGAGTACCAGCCAAATGTACACACCAGGGACTGTTTCGTTGCTTTAAATAAGTATCAGTTTGTAAGAATGACCAGAGTCATTGTAGGTACAACAGTATTTCCTCCAAATTAGGAGATGCCAATGAGTTAAAAAACCTGTCGTACTGCATGCTCATACTCCAAATATAACTCAACTTTAAATAGTTATTAGGTCTCAAATGTTCAACAAAACATATTTCTTATTCTTACAGACTAAATTGAGTGCTCGAAAGAGGAGATTTCAAAAGGCAAGAACTTTGTGAAGAATGGAGAGTAACATCATCTTTAAGGAAATATTTTTTTCTTCACAGCTAGACTAGCAACCAATTTAAATATATATAGCTCGGCCAGAATTGCTTTACTTAAACCCAAAACTCCATTTCACAAGACATTAATGACATCATATAAGAGAGTTTCTCTCAATACCTCTGAGAATTTTTCAGCATGCTTCTACACCACTGCCTGCTTCAAACAGATCTTTACTAAAGTATTCAAGGCACCCTCCGGGGTGTACCAGAAATATGATTTCCTTGAAAGAAATATTTACCAAACCCGTATTCACTTCACTGCCTCAGCCTACTGTCACTCATTTCAGACCACAAGATTCAACACTGGTCCCTTGAATGTATGATATCAAATATCTTCTTGAATGTCAGACTCCCATTCTGAGCATATCACTCACTACTGCGAGGGCCAAAACCAAACTGGCTTAAATGATTTGTTCTAGGACAGATCTTCAGAGAATTTGGTTATTACACTGTAGAAGCTACAAGGTGCCTCTGGCACAAATGGCAGCTGCATCCATTTGTGAATGTTCTGTTCAACAGTATCTGCTCAACAAATACCATCTATTCAACTGTGTGTCAAGAACACCGCTTGCAAGATGCCAGACTCTGGGTGAGACTCAGCTATTTCAACACAATAAACCACCTAGAAAGATGGTGTAAAGTACTGTACACCTTTTTCTTGATCAGGTCTATCCACTGTTAAACATCAGGACCCTCAGGGTAATGAAACTCTCTTGTCTCTATTTCTTACATAGCATGAAAACAGCACATAGCAGTTCAGGAAATATATATTTTTTTTTCTCTGAAAGGTCTTTCTCCACCATGAGCTCATGCTATGAGATTCTCCCTCTGTCAGTACTGAAGTGAGGGCAGTCCAGTGCTTTTGTGTTTTCTCAGGACTAACAGGAGCAGCTGCCTTTGTCAGGACTATTGTCCATAGCCCACAGCTATAGCAGCCAACTCACACCAAGAAAAAAATGGATCCAGTCAATGCCTCTGTATAATGCATGTGCATGATCAGGAAATTTCTCAGGAAAATAAACTGTTTGAGGTATAGAATGTCACCAATCATTACTGTGACTACAGAGCTCCTATTTGCCAGCTTATGCTTAGAAAAACCCCGCTCTCACTTCGAAGGTGACTTAACAAATGTGGACAGCATGAGCAGTCCAGCACCCACACAAAGAAAATAGATCCACAGAAACTGGAGATTATTTCTTGCTGAGAAAGAAAGGAATAAAATAGTACATGCAGATAACAGCACAAGGAACATGGATATTTGAGAACAGCCAGGTGTGTGATATCCAGCAGCATGTTCTGAGTTTCAAGAGAGGGAGGGAGTTTTACTACTGTGTGATAAACTGTAAATATCTTAATCCATTAAAGGTTTGAGGCTGTTTGAGAGGGAACACCAAATAGGTCTGTGATACATCACAGGAGTAATGGGAGTTACTGAGACATTTATGGAACTGTATGAAAAGCAAGTGCTTAGTCTTTTACCAGGAAGGCAAAGATGATTTTCCCAGAATAGCCCAGGTCACACAAATTTGGAGGAGAAAGCTAATGACTTTCAAAAATGAATGTGTTTCCTCAGTGAACAATGTCACCACTTTCAATCAGATCAAGCTGTGCTGACTGTCAGTGGGATGACAAACCAGCATTCTGTGATACCCACATGGCCAGGGAATTTTTCCTGATGCTGAGAACACAGAGCTGTTAAGGGAGAATGGCTATGCTGTTGAACTCCATCTCTCTTAAACTGACTAACATTACTGGCTGCCAACAGCTTGCTATGTTTTAAGCATTCAGATGCAGCAGTGAATTACTGTTCTAAATCTTCTTAAAAATCAAGATTTTTACTCCTTCATTGTTTCATCCATTTGAAGGGGATTCTTTTCCTTGCTTATTTTTCTATATTTTGACTAAGTATTTCTACTTCTATTCTTAGTGTAGGCTTTCCCCCATTGATTAAATTCAGATTAGTGACAGAGAATGTGGCCTAAATCTAGTGGCTTTGTACTTTATTCTGATGTTGCTTTTCTAACTGCTACTGGATGGAAATCTACTTTTGGATAAGATGTCTTCTGAATTTTGAATGGCACAAATAATTCAAAGAGAAAGGCAGATAAATTCCACACTTGAAATTAATTTTGGGGTTAGAGAATAGGGTTCATCCTATTCTGTACACTACTATAGTCCTACACTTGCAGTGCAGAAATTCTGCACTGTCAATTAAACCTGATGGTGGATCCTAAAAGAAAATCACAGGAGATTTTCAGAGAGCATAGGAGCCTGTGAACACTGCTCTGTGGATTTGTGATAGGAGAGAAAAAAAGATAAATGAAAGTGATTACCGAAATATGACCTTTTTTTAGCATATGCTATTTTATTGTCTTGGGTAGTTATTGAAAAGGATGTCCATAGCTAACTGGAGAAAAGTCTGGAGCTGTAAGGATATAGGAAAATACAGGCCAGCTCACCTGCATGCTCACCTCAAACAGCAATTCCTTAATGTTGTGGATGTTATGTGCTGAAAGAAAAGAGGGATATTTTACTTCAGAGTTTCTAGGGAAGCAGTGAAAGCTGGATTAGTGATGCTGCATAGGTTGTGTCAGCCCTCAGCAATGTTTGTATTGCAAGAGCTGAATTAACAGAAATTATTAGTAAAGCTGCATTAGACAGAGCAGGTCACTGATCAAGCAGTGATCAGGGAAGGGGCAGCAAGGGACAACTGTTGGAGTAGGGAATGACTAATCAAACATGACAGAAGTGTGAGAAGGAAGGAATAGTTGACTGAAGAGAAACAGCTCACAACATAAGATCAGCTGCTGCTTAGATAAGGGGTTGCTACAATGCAGCACCTCGAGATTCAGCTAGGAGTGAGGTGAGTACTCCATGAGAAGAAGTAATCAACCAGCTGATGTAGCAGTTGCCTCATAATCCCATTAAAGAAGTGGACTGTGAAATAGTTACAGCTACAGCGTATAAGACAGTTACATCATCTTACTGCTCTACTTAGGTTTTTCTTTCCTCTATTTGATAAAATAGAGAAAACCAAGCCAACTGAATGATATTAGTAAGCAGAGAAAATCAGTTCAGTGAAGCCAAAAAGTGTCATTAAATTTTACTGAAGTTTCAACATGAGGCCTGAGTAGGCATTTTCTTAACTATGACTTTAAACACGATCCTTGTCTCATTTCCTTCATATCAGTCCTGACAGGTTAGGTTTGCTTACAGATGACAAGTGACTGAGTGCTTGGGATGTGAGTTAAAAATGTGATATTTTTTAGGACAGTTTAAACTGTGGTAAATATTCTCTCGCACTGTAGGAACAGAAACATCATAAGACCTAGAAAAGTTGCACACAGCCTTTCTACTATACAGAGTACTCAGTTTTTAGGATCTGAACCATACATGTTATGGTCTGATTAACCTGTAACAAATTGAACTATACTGTGCAAGCACAGCAAGACAATGTTCTCCCTGAAACCAACTGGCTTAGCACACATATGCTGCAAACTTCCCATGGAAAGAAGACAGCTAGGAGTGGTAGCAGGCTGTGGCTCACAGAACAATTCTCCTGGTCACCTTTTTTCTTCAGACATTTCAGGAAATGATGGGGAAAGGAAGAGATGAACTCTTTTAGCGATAACAGCTGGTGCTTAGTTGTCATCCTTCCAAAGGGCCCAGTGGCCTCTCAGTTTTACGACCAGGTGTTTGTTCTCAACATGACAGAAGAGGGGCTGCCAAGCATCTAGAAAGGATAGGGATAGCAGCTGTGAGCAACTATCTTCTTTGGGGAAAAAATAGCTATTAGCAGAGCACAAGGTATCTTTGAAGTAGGCAGAAAATGAGATCAATTGTCCTGATGACAGTCAGCCTGTGGAGAACACAGGCTAGGCACCCAAAAATGAGATAGGCAGAGTCAAAGGAAGCTTTTTCCACTGCACTGTTGGGTGATTTTACAGCCATCACAACCCTTTTTTTAAATGTGTTCCTGAAAAAAGGGGTGAATCTAGACCTTTCTAGAAAATTCTACCTTGTTGCACAAAAATTAAGTCACAAGTTTACCTAGAAGGTTGTTTCCTACTTGTTACGCTACATGGTTAATGATCATTTGTCCTTCATAAGTAGCACAGTCCAGGTTTCAGGAGTCAGTATTGCTGGTATTCTGATACATAATTCCAAAGGTATGAGACTCTTCCCCTACCAACCATGTGGTTTTCCACTTTTCAGCGACCTTCAGTCTTCCACATGGAGAAACAAGTTGACATGTCACACCTTAATATTGTTCTTATTCTGTGTGAATTAGGATGGGTTTAAAACATTGGCTGTTTACTCTCATCAGGAGTTAACACTGTTTAGCTTTGCATTTGGGATTTTTATAAAGAAAGATTGCAATCTGAGGATGCATCCAGGCCTGAAATGCGAAATTTTACGTTTATCCAGGAATATATCGGAACAATTCCACCTTTAGTTGTTCATATAATTCAAGCAATTTGGGACTTTAGTTCACATTATGTCAAACACGGCACGGCAAAGCAAAGTTTTTTTGGCTTTAAGATTTACGAGACCAAATGCAATAGCTTCCACAGTGGATCCCTGATGCATTCTGAAACACTTATCCAGAGAGGCAGCAAACAATGAATTCTCTTTTCTTGGCTCTCTTAATCCCTTGTATTCCACATGCTAACTTTTTCCAAAGTGAAAGGTCAGCCACGTGGAATCAGCACAGGATGATAATTGTTTCAGAGCTTACAAGGATGCCATGAGAAATCAGAAAGGAGAGAAAAACATGCTCTATCTCGCCTGTGTGTGCCTCTGTTACCATCACAGGTTTCATTTCATGGGTCACTGTCACACACACAGACATGAGGGAGAAATTCCTACAATGGCACTGCTGGTTGATGGTGGAAGAGAAATCTAAATCTGAATCAAAATCCTGTTTTAAAACATGGGAGATCTATGCTCTAAATGATGTTACAGTTGCTAGAGCTGTGGAGGTCCCTCATGGCAGAGAATATCATGCAGTTATACATGTAAAGACAAAGAAGAGAAAAACACAGGCCCAGAGCATTCAAAATAATTTCACTGCTATTAGTTTCACATTTAGGATCAATCTGATCGATTATGATCTTAATATACTAAAATAACTATTTTATTAAAATATCTTTAAATTTTTCCTTTTTTTAAATCAGGAAAAATAATTTTGAAAATGTATTCACTCTCACTCCCAAAAGCTTGTCCTTTTTTTGTTGTATGAAAACTTTTCAATTACCTGACTCTGACTCAGAAGTATTATTCATTTGTACCAAGGAACACCACTACTGCTTTGGAACCACCGTGAGAAGTTGTTCGTGCTTTTGGTCTCCTGAATCTCTAGGAACCCCTAAAAATACCCATTAGGCAATGTAAAGGGCACTGTGCCTGTACAACTGTTTGGTCAAGAAGGATAATGCTTTCCTGAGGAAACCACTGAATCAAAATTATTTTTAAATTTAGTTTAATTGCTTGACTAGCGTCACATCCTCATCAGCAAATGAAGATAACTCTGAGTGTGGACAGCTAAAGAAATGGCATTTCAGCCACAACCTTGCATACCTGGAAACAGCCACTGCACTATAAAACAGTGTGAAATAGAAAAGGATTCTAGAATCTCATCTGAAGCATTTAAACCAAGGACATCACTGCTAACAATGACTGTTAGTAGATGAAGGTCAGTTATGGCCACAGGAAAAGATTTAAGTGCCAGGCCACAAAAATAAACCATTGTATCATTTGTATCTATGTAAAGATGGTATACCAAGTCTGTCACTGGTTTCCAACCAAACCATAGTTAGGCTCTCCTTTGCCTAACTCTTGCACTTGGCTTATTTATGAATCCTTTTATCCTCCTCTGCTCATTGAAGGAACAGGAGACAAAAGAGAACCTCCTGTTGGAAAAAAAAAAAAAAAAAAGCTTTCCCCCAGTCACGAGTGTAGGCAACGTAGCTGATCTTAATTATGTTTTAGCATCATGTTTTCTACTTCTGTTCTTTGTTACTTAACTTAAACCTTAACAGTGCTGTAAGGACTGCCTTTAGAAATGCTTTAAAGACTTTGCCAATATAGCCTTGAAATGAGAAAGAAAGAAATCAGCTACCAAACCAGGAGATTATCCAGAAATCTGGAAGCATTCTTTGATGTATATTCATTATGAGAAATGAAAAGAGGGCAGCACAACAGTCATATCAAAACAGTTTCAAACAAACCCTGGAAGCTTTATGTTCAAATGGGAGCCAGAAAAATAAACCAGCTGCTCATTTTTTCTTCCTTTGCTAATTTGAGGAAGAGAATGGGTTTTCTCTCAGGAGTACTCCATATGCAATTGGAGGCACTAACAGTGACAAAAAATAGGCATAGAATTTGGCTCTGAACATAAGCTATCACTTCTTCCAGTGTTTCTGGGTTTTGCTGTTATTTTGTTTGTTTTGGTTTCAGGAGAAAATGGAAATCAGTCCTGTTTCATGGTCAAACCCAGACTTACCCAGTTAAAAGTGGAACAGCTTTTTAATGAAAAATCAACTTGAGTGTTGAGAACAAAAGTCAAAGGAAAATTCCTATTGTATAAAATGTACTGAACATGCAACTATCCAAGGACTGTGCCTTTTACTACAAAGGTTAAAGTATGGGGAAGAGAACTGGAAGGTAGGAAACAACTGAACAACGGAGGAAAAATTGCTATTCTTCAATTGCAAGAGAGTTATCCTGACAGAATAATCTACTGAAAACTCATGGACATCAAAGTTGTGGATAATTTTGCAGAGTTTAGCCCATCATTTACAAATAAATACCTTGGTAATTTCAGTCTAAAATTGTCTCAGGACTGAGGTCTGCTCAGAGTTGAAGTTTTGTGGGTTCTGTTAAACACCTGAAAGTCTGACTTATTCCCACTATGAAAACAAAAATGAAAACACAGGACTTGCAAATAAAGAAATATTTTAAATTAAGACAGATATTCCCAGAGTACAAGCTAAGTTAATAAATAAAAACATTTCCACTCCCCAAATACCTTGGTTTCATCTTTGTGTGTACAAAGATAGGCTCTATTTATTTCCATGGATACTACTTGGAACTCATCATTTAATTACCACTACAAATCTTCAGCAAAATAAACAGTGAGGTGGTAATGACAAACAATTCATAATCCACCCTGTTTTCACCTAAATTGAAAACTGCATTCTTCTGAATTTAAACCTTGTCTCTCTTGGGTTTCACATCTGCTTGAGCTCATAGGATATTTGCTCTTCTAAGAGCTACATGATTTCAGTGGATAGACATGCCATCTTCCTATTAATCTATATTTAAACATTGGAAAGTAATGGCAGGGACCTGACAAGTTAAGGAGATTAAGATTTAAGGCTAATAACCAGATAGAGATTTTATTCCAAGCTTTATGCTGATTAAGGGAAATGTCTGAAAAAAAAGTACATTTTTCAAACTTTCTGAGTAGAAACTGTTTCCTCCAGAGCCATTCCAGCCTGTGAGATAAACAGATGCCATGTCTTTGCATCTATTTACCTGTAAGAACTTTGGATCATGCATTTTAAGAATCCCTGGGATGCTCTGCATGGTGTACGTATGTGCAAACAAAAGCTAAAGGGAAGCTGAAAGGAAGCTGAAACCAGTTTTTTCAAGCCTCTTCTGCACCTCCAAAATATCTATTAAAGCTTGGAGGACCAGAAGGATCCTTCTCATCTCTTAACAGTTCCTCCAGCTGGCAGGAGTTTCCTTACTTATTATCTTCTGGCTCTTTCTCCTGTTAGCTTCACCTTCCTCTTTCTGGGACAGCCCTTCCCTGTGCCTTCATAGAGTAGCTTTTTGCAGTGAGTAATATCAGCTAGAGGAGGTATCACAGAATAGCCTTGTTTGGAAAGGACCTTGAAGATCACGTAGAGTTACAACATCTCTGCCATGGGCAGGGACCACCTTCCACTAGACCAGGCTGCTCAGAGCTCCATCCAACCTGGCCTTGAACACTTCCAGGAATGGGGAATACACAGCTTCTCTGGGAAACCTGTTCCAGTGTCTCACCACCCTCACAGGGAAGAATTTCTTCCTAATATTTAACCTAAAGCTCTCAGTTTGAAGCCATTCCCCCTTGTCCTGTCACTACAGGCTCAGCTGTTGCAGGATCAGACCCTTTACACACAGTGCCAAGAGCCCTCACTGATTTCTTTCAGACAGATCTCTGTGAATATGCACAGTTCTTGACATTCAAATGTATGTTGTGTTGCTCAGAAAAAAAAAAAAGGTGAGCAATTTTGGTTCCACTTATTGATAATCCAGTTTTCCCTTTCATTTCCTTAACTTCCTTTACCAAGTAGGGGTTTTTCTTCATATCCCACATTTCAGATATTCAGGCTGCTTCTACAAAAGCCTTTTACAAAGCTGAGTTTCAATTAAAACACTTTCATTTTGATGGTTGAAAGAATTTAATCTGCTTGGTGTTCCAGCTTGCTCGCCATTCAAAAAGAAGAGTAGATCACTGCAGTAATCAATACAGCATTCCTTGTGCAGGCAGATGCCCAGGAGAATGAAATGAGAGGCATCTGAGTCATAAATCTCTTGGGTTCTCTTTTTAACAAGCTGTTAATTTTTGGGGTGGGAGACAGATAGAGGCTCACATTAGTCATAAGGGAAATTAATGTGTTACTATCTTTAATGCTGGACAAGGTATTGTTAAGAAATTACTTGAAAGTTTCTTTATGCTTCCTTTAAGGCTTATGCCGTAAGTGTAGGGAGGAAAGAAAAACGTCTTCCCTTGTGTCAGCAAATTTCTTGATGGGTTGGGAGGAAGCAAAACCAAGCAGAAACAGTAAAGCATAAACTTGCTATTTAGCTAACAACAAAAAAAAAAAAAGGCATCTAATGGGACAGCATAGCTCATTCATTATTTTTATTGGGCTTGGAGTTGCTAAGATTTTTTTCCTTTATTTATTTTCATAGAAATAACTCCACTCGCCTTTCAGAGCACTAACTGCTGATGTGCTTCCACCCCCTTCAGCCTTGAGATAAAATACCCAATAACACAACATTTGTGGCAGCAAGACAAAGGCTGCACATTTCCCCAAATCTACACCATTTGACTCAGACTGCAAAGCTGAAAGTGGAGGAATTCACCAGCCCGAGTGGACAAACATATATTTCTTAGGAGGACATATAACTTACTCGCCTGTGGCATTTCTCTAGACTCTGTTCCCGAGTGAGGGCTTTCCCGCTGAAGGCATACTCCATTTTCATTTCTTTTCCCCATGAGATCCTATAACTGCTTTACTACTTTCATTTCCAATAGTAGTGCTGTCACTGTAGTGCCATATGAACCTCAGTGTATTTGATCATAGGGGGCATTTATACCTAAGCTTTTATAACACACTGCTCTAGGCTCTTTTCTTTCAAGCTTGTTTCCTCAGTTCTTGAGCTTTTATGAAGTGCTGACACAATTTAAATAAAATGATTGCACATATATGAACAAAACTCTTCACTGATCCAAACTGTACTAGGCAACATCCTATCCCGCCCCGTATCTGAAAGGGGCTTCCAGAGAATATTGAGAGGGACTCCTCATCAGGAACTGTAGTGGCAGGACAAGGGGGAATGGCTTCGAACTGAAAGAGGGTAGGGTTAGATTAGATGTCAGGAACAAATTCTTCCCTGTGAGGGTGGTGAGGCACTGGAACAGGTTTCCCAAAGAAGTTGTGGCTTCCCCCTCCTTGGAAGTGTTCAAGGTCAGGTTGGACGAGGCTTCGAGCGACCTGGTCTAGTGGAAGGTGATACATGGCAGGAGTGTTAAGGTCCTTTCCAACCAAAACCTCCTATGATCTCATATTATCCCTACATCATATGATCCTCACCATGCAGATCATAGAACAGATAGATATGAGTTCAGCTGTGTGAACATTATAACTCAGAATAAAAAAACTCTACCTCACTTGGACAAGAAGAATCTATTCAACAGACAGATGTTTGTAATGTTTTCCTTAGATTTCAGACAGAGAGATGCATGCACAGTCCATGGAGCTCTTTTATAATAAATCCTGTGGTTTCAGGCACTTTCCATGAGCAGTCTTGTATCTCTGCATGCACATTTCAGAGAAAAACAAAAACCTTGGGGTATGTGAAGATGAACTGTCATACAGCAACTGTCATACAGCTGGAAATTGTGAATCACCACACTAAGTCCTTCCATACACATTTTTGTGTCAGAAAGTAATTTGGGTGATATAGACAAACTGGAAGCCTGTGACACATATAAATTATAAATAGATCTGTAATTTATATTACCTTGTGTGCAGTTAAAATATGAGCATACTAAAATGGTCTAAGATGTAATAGTGTTTTGTGTAAGCACTTTGCCTAAGTGTGTTAGCAATTACTAAAGACAAGCATAGTTACGTGTCAGAGGCATCTAACTAAGAAAAAAAAAAGTTGTTAGAAAGAGGACAAGTTGAGCAGAGGAACTATGAAAAGGCTAAACTTACTCCCAAATACACCAGAAGAATGACTAGCAATGCCAAAAACAAGATAAGCATTAAAAGGAGAAATCTTTGGATGGGGAATATTCCTCATCTTTGGGGATTGGGAATTCCCCATCCAAAGATGGGGAACAATGGGATAAAACGTGGCAAAAGTAAGGAAAATCAGAGAATAAAAGAGAAAAACTTGCTTTGCTTTCAATTTCACTTAGTAAAATTTTACAACAAAAGCAAATTAAATGTAAAAGGCAAATTTCATCTTATAACAAAAAAATACTTTATATAAAGAATTTAAGATGTATCAAAATATGTCTGCAGATTCAACTTGAGCTAACTTGCCTGCTCAAGGGTGGTGGGACATTCTGAAATTTCTTTTTCTTTTGCTTATTTATATTTTTCAAGAATTCTCCAGCATTTTAATTGGGCTTTATATGCATTCCCTGCCATAACAGGTCAACCTGTACTATTCAAAATTTGTTTAACTTTATAAATTATAAAGAGCTGTGTGTTGAAATAAGGAATGTAGAGATTTTCTAAGTAACTGATAATATCCAGAAGGAAATGGGAGATGGCCCATTTAGAGATGTTGTCCTCATTACTGTTTATTACACTCAGTGCATTGATGAGCAGGCTGCTCCAGTCAGTGTTGAATCCCACAGGTACAATTCTACTTCATGACAGACTATATTTAAACACTTTGCTTAGTGATATGGCCTTACTTCAGCATAAATTCAGTGTTTTCTGTACCAAACTAGACACAGGGTCTGCCTGTGGGGATACTGCAAAATTGGACTCTAAATACATTGAACAGAAAATATAAATGCCGAATGTGCCAAAATATTTTGTCCCTTGAAGGTAGTGAATGATTTATGCAAACCAATTTACTCTTTGTGTTGCAGGCATGAAGCAAAGCCAGGGTCCACTAATGAGTTATCAGGAGAATGGGACAACAAGCTAAAAGGGGAATCCTTTTGGTGTGTCAGTGGTAAATTAGGTCTATCAGGACCACAATAAGAATACATGGAGTAGTCAGTACTAGGTTAATTACCTTTGTTGATGTGAAAAGTTGGAATTTAGCTGGAAACAAAATAAGGAAAGCTTTTGAGTCACAATCACTTTTGTATTTCCAGGAAGCTATCACATATTTAAAGTACAGGATGACTTTTCATTCCACTGCAAAAAAGAGGAGCCAAATGGAAGTGTAATATCAGTGCCTATGTTATCAGGGTATTTGATAATTATTCTCATACTAAATATAAGGAACAGAACAGCAGGGGAATTTCCATCTGCAACCTTTCTTCAGTTTAATTTGGGATAGATTAGTAAAAGTAATTTCTTCTTACTATTTGAAAATACTTTCATTTTCCTATCCCTCACACTGAAGACTTACAGGTAGGTTGATTCAAAAGAACACCTTTTGTTGTGCTGGCTGATTGCAGCATTTGTGGAAAACAAATCATGTGTAATCTTCTGGTCAACAGAAAAGTCAAGGACTAATTTTCTCATATTGACCTTCTGTCGTGGTTTTAGCTAGAGAGCAACAGAATTTTCTCCCTTCCCCCCCGAGCCATCAAAGATACTTAGTGAGACAAAGATGTAGCCAGGGCTGAACTATTAGTTGCCTAGAAACAGGGC
>JAYRBT010000001.1:12318895-12329518 GCA_036023395.1 Myiotriccus ornatus
TTATAATTGCTTAGAGGAAGGAGTTCGGATCTTTTTCTTATAACTCATCCTCAGCAAAAGACCTTGTCTCATTTAAATCAGGACACCTTCCAATTAAATCCATGATATGCACATGGCAAAGACCCAGACCCAAGAGACGGTTTAGAAACATTCGCTACATGGTAATTCCTTTGCTGGCTTAGACATTTGGTCACTGGTGGTGTCTTTATTTTATTTGAGCTTATTATGCATCTCTTACAGCATTAGCATAACCACACAATCCTGTGGTAGGAGTTCAAGTCAAAAGGAGCTGATCCTCAGCTTTGAAATTTTATTATATAGCTTTTGCTCACTCCTGAGACCTTGAATTACACTGCACAGCTGAGTCAGACCTGGCAGTCATCTTTTAGTTGAGCAGGGAATGTCTCAATCCATTATGCCAAAGCCAGATGGCTACTTTTTGCAAGTGCTTTCCAGCTCAAAAAGGGAAAAGTCAGGAGTCTGTGCCAATGATTCATCACTTCAGATCCAAGGGTTAGGGTCGGAATTGCATAAATGCACTAACAGGGGCCTGGGGAACAGGCTGTGATTCCCATAGCTCATTTGTTGCCTATAATTTAGGATACTCGGAGAGTATAATGACTGGGGGATCATTAGGGTTAAAAAAAAATGATAATAATCTAACAAGCAACAGATGACTGCCTGAAAATACACAAAGGCATATTTGTGTACTGTATGGGCAACAATGTTGTTTACAATCACACCACCACACATTTATTATGTGCCAATGCAGTGTTACATAAAACGATACTTTAAAATTTTATCTTGCATTCACTGTTTGCCACCACATCAACTGCTAAAATTATGTACTTGCTTCAAGGTACTTTTTTTCTTAAAACATCTGTGCATGTGTGATATCAGCAGTGACTTTGCTGCTGGTTCCAATCACCCTTGCATAAACTCTTGTAAAATATTTTCTCCACCCCCACAGAACCAAGAGTGAATTTTGCTGAAGCATTTAGTTGTCAGGAGTGAACAGAAAATATATTTGGCAAGCCACAGGAAAGGCTCAAACCCCTCTGGAGCTTTATTGGAATTTATCTTAAGCGGTGCCCAAAATGGAATTCAGAAAAGCTGTTTAGTATGTCCAATCCCTCATTTAATCTACATATGTTTGCACAATTATTGCTATAATAAAAAAAAAATTATAAAATGAAATACTGTTGCTGGTTACTACTGACAGCTGGAGGTCAGAGAGTAAAAGGCTTTTAGAAGTTCTATTAAGAAGCAAAAAAAGATGAATGTAGAAATACGGGCAGGAAATAACTTATCACTGAGCTGCTACAGCGTGCTGACATCTTCGCAAGGCAATTTCAGTTCAGGTCACTTCCTATTCTATGTGCCTTTTTTACTGTTTACTTTTCTAAAACATAATCATTTATCGGATGTGATTTCAAGTGTAACTTTTGAGACACAGTGGAGAAAACACTGTATTGAACTACTTTATCTGCAGCACCACATCCTACACGCCGTGACAGAATCACAGTTGCAGCTATTGTGTGTATTTGCCTTGCAGGAGCATTATCAGCTCTCATGCTTTTGGCATAACCCAGGAGACTGGAGGAATGGGAGCTTTCAGTTAAAAACAAGCACTTTCTAATGTGAACTCAGCTGAGAAGGATTAAAGATTTAGAAGCCAGAGGTTATGGAAAGAAACATTGTCCTTGACATTCCAATTTAAGTGATATAAAATTTAAAGGTATTAAACAATTTTTTAAAATACTATTTTTTCATTATTTTTTGGTCTGTTAAACCGTATCACAAGGTATACCACAACAAGTTCAATCTTGTACTATGCACTAACACAGAAACCTCATTAGAGGAGGTCACTTCAAGGGTCATTCTTCGGAAGGGAAGACGTTTTTCGGATAACTCAGAAAAGATCAAACAGCAGACAGGGCAGCTGTCCACATTAACCAATAAAACCTTTTCCTTAGCTGCAAGAAAGGTGCTGTAAAGTCACTATGTCTACAGTCATTGCTTGTTTGCCCTCATTTACTATTAAAGTACCGGTCGCAATCAAAACCAGAGAGAAATTTTAACGAGACCGGAGCTGGATCCTCATTAATTAACTCCTACAGGTGAGAATTGAATCTGCAGAGAATAAACTACATTTTCTCAAGCCTTATCCATCTTCTTTTAAGACATTTGTACTCTCAGAGAAATATGGTAGTCCTTTTAACTAACAGCCTCAAACTTGGTAGGATTTTTATCAGCCCTGTAACACAAGGCTGTGTGGTACAGAGAGGAGGAAAGCTTAGGGTACTGGCCTGGGGTCAAAGACTCATGTTCAGGGGAGAAGGAAACAGTTTTGATTGTCAGATTTCTGGTGCCATGCATAGCTACCATGATTTGTCAATCAATGTTTACACATCCAAATAGCTTTATCCTTCAGTAGATATTAAGTTACTACACAGGCCTCTGAGAGCAACACTTTTACAACCATGACAATGGACATTAATACAGTGTAATGTTCAGGCATTGTTCTGAGCATGGCAATGGAGTATCTTTTGATTTTATTAATCTATACAGTATTTGAAGTGTGCTCCATAGCCCATCAAGCTTCTAGAATCCAAAGATATACTCATCTGACCAGTCCCACACAACTGAAGGGCGTGGCAACTCTATAAACAAACTCACAAAACATTAAAAAAAAAAAGTTTCAAGCACAGAGTAGAAGATTTCCTATTCAAAATTTACTTTAGCACTCTTCATTCTCCTTTATTTAATTAGAAGGGAATTGTATTGCAAATTTTCCTCAGCACCTTGACAAGTAAGTCTTTTCTCAGATTATTCATTAAAATAAGTTAAATAATATTGACCAGCACAGAAAAGCTAAGCAAAACTTCAGAAATTTTGCATCCTAGTGTATGTCCTCCAATCCAAGTGAAAAAACCCCACATTTACAGTAGTCAGTTTATCAGATGTGGTTAAGCTCAGATTTCATCTTTTCTTATCCCTCTGGCTTTATCAGTGGGCCACTAGAGCAGATTCTATGGATCCTTTGAAACTTCTCATAAATAAACTTCTCATAAATATGAAAATATCAAAAGAAATGTAAATAATTATTTTAAAGATATTTTGAAATAGACCAGTCCAGTTAACAGGATAATTTAAATTCAAAACAAGAAGGTATGACCATGGTATCACACATTTTATACTTATATAAAACAGAGTAGCCCTTATCAGCTACTGTACCAAGATCCAGTTCCAACAATGACTATTTTATTCTAGTGTATCTAAACTTAATCAAGTTTTTAATTTCTTGCATCCCTGATGCAAAAATTCATTCCCACGGAAAGATTTTTATTTGCCCTTGCAAGGCCAAGTTTGTCCTGCACATGATTATTGGTATCAAGTTAGCTACCTCAAAGCTCCCAGCAAAACAAATCCAATTTCATTCTCCAATATAGAAATATTGTCATGGTGTTTACCATCTTCTGTCTACTTTTAATATGTACTAGAACAGTTTAAGGAAGAGGTCTCTATCCTCAAGTTCCTCGGATACACCAAATAAAGGAAACATCTAAATTGGCAAAGGCCCACCCTAAAATATTTAACTTAGCCAAGGCAGTCTAGTGCATGTGGTATCAGAGCAACAGCTTGGTGGCCTGAATTATACTCATGGTTTCATCAGTGATATATTTAAGATACCACCTACATTTTACTACTCAGTTGCCAGCTCTCACACTGCTGCCATGAATCTGATTTAAAGGTCTCATGACTCAAATTTCAGCTTTGTTATTTCGAAGATTCTTATTAAGGTTGGGAAAAAAAAAAAAAAAGGGTTTGAAAGTGTGATTACAAAAATAAGAAAAAGCAGATGACAAAAGGTCTTCAAATTAATGTAAAATGTTTCATAATTTGTCAATGATCCTTTTATTTTGCTTGGGTATTTTAAGCATTCAAATTTACAAATACTGAAATTTTAAGCTCTTCAAACCATGCTACTTATCTTGCTCTATTTTGACTAACATTTTCATGGTGGTGTTCTGACTTTAGTTGAGGCTTCCAGATATTTCATTTAGTATTTGAAAAATGTGCTGTCTAAAATCAGGGCAAAAATACAAAAATATTATATAAATGGACTTTTAATCTAGCTCAAGTTCAAATTATGTTTATCAGTAGCTGACTCAAAGCTACATGTATTCAAAGAGATAAAAACCATATTTTGTTGCAATTGATCTACTTTAAAGTAAACAATGTTTTTCAGTATCCTTACAAGCATTGAAATGTTTAGAACCAAGTTTTCTATATTTCACTTTTTTTAATCTATGCTCTCTAAAATTATTAATACAAAAAAAGAAAAATAACCACAATTAGGCCATGGATGTGACTGGCTTCTTTTCAAAGCTACTTCGCAATAATTAGGTCACCAAGACAGCTGTTAATGTTGAAAACGGATAGTTGCAGTTTTTATTAGTTCAATAAAATTTGATGGATAGAAATAAATTCTTTGTCTCAAACGTGTTTGGGGACAAAGAACCTCATGCTAGCAGAAGATAACACTATAGTAACTAAGTGGACTCAAGCATTAATGTTACCCCCTGATTCTTAATAGATCTTTCCACTCTTACACCAAAGCAGATTGGAAGCAATGCTTCGGATTGATAACAAAGCCACAGCAAAAATGTGATAATAGAAAAAAAAAAGAAAAAAAAGGAGCTTTTTGTTAACAAGAGTGCTATTGCACTCACAGATAATGATTTCAGTTGATTCTATAAGGAATATTATTTGAAAATTACAAGCCAAAGGAACTGAGAAGTACTTAAGGCTTTCATGCTTATCAGCACAACAGTGTGTGAGATAAGTGCCCCCAATTTTCCAGTTTTTACTTGTCTCACGTTCCAGCCTGGTCTTGCTGGAAAATTATGAACAAAGAACCTTAGGTATCCAACTTTTACAGTTGGCTGCCAGGAGTTTCAGAGTTGCTAATGTAGGTCAAAACCTAATACTCTGAAAGTAGCAAACTCAAGGAGAAATTTATCTAGTGCATACCACATATCTTATTATGACTCAACCCACCTGTTTTTATAGCAGGAAAAAGAAATCCCCATGGACAGACATGAGTTCGGATCATCTAAACCTCTTCATATTAAAGAGGTAACATCAAGAAATTAGCATTCACGTTAAAAAAAAAAACTTGCCAGAGCTTGTGGGAAGTCTATCTTCTAATCAAGAGTTAGGAAAATAAACTCTGGTTAGGGAAGTGGTCTGCCCCAGACCAACAGCCACTGCTCCTATTTTCCCTGGCTCACCTCCCTGAACAGATCAATTGCTAATGCCACAAGTATTAGAACTAGAGCACATGTGCTCCTGAGACCTTGCACTTTCCATGGGCATACATGCATGGATATTCATGCAAACAAAATAAAATGGCCTTGAACACTCTGAAAGTAATTTTATGGTTGCAATTTTAGGACTTATTCAGAGGACATAATGGTTTTGTCACAATTATAGTCAATGTATAGGAACTGTCAAGGAAAACAGTCAGTCAAAACCCCATTAAAAAGATAAAGATTGATAGTGGTGAGGGTTATTGTTGCATTGATTATTGTATTTAGAGGAGGTATTTAGCATCCAAAGAGCTTTGCAATCTTGGAAACCTGATGAAATACAGGACATAAACATTGAGTGGTGCTTCTATCAAGGCATCTGGTAATGGAAAGACATTTTATACAGGTACTGATGAAATGTCTCACTTTCATACCATCAGTGTTGAACTACTGGCATATAGCTAGTATTAGAGGTGTTTATTTTGGAGAGGCAGGAATCTTTCCTGTCCCTTTTTATTCTAAGCAAGAGATTGCTAACTCACCTTTAAACAGTCCCATCCTTTTCTTTACTCCTTTCGAGGAGAATCAAATACACCGCTTTCTGCTGACATTGAAAAGCAGGCAAGGAGAAGGACAGTAAAAACCTATTTTACCTACATCAGAAAGGAGCACTGCAGTTACAACACTATTAAAAAACTTTGCAAACTCCCTTTACAGTCTCAGGGAAGTCCCAGATTGAAATAATGTCACAGGGGGAGCAAAGATCAAACATAGCAGTAGTTTAGTGTCTGCTGTGTCCTTTGCTGGGTGAATGTATGCTGCCCTGGCAAGAGAATGGAATTTTATGATCTAACAATGGGCCTTTTCCATCTCTAATTACTACCTCACAGGGGCACTGTGAAGATTATTTAGTTAATGTTTGCACAGCTCTCTGACCATGTAAAGTACTGTTAAAGTGCTAAGTATTACTATTAGCATCCAATTATACAATCAATCCAAATTTGAGTAGCACTAAAGTAAGTTCCAGTTCCAATTATGCTAATGAAACTGCAAAGGGACTGTACATCCAGAAGTTCCTACCATATCCAATGCTATTGCAGCACCTTTGAGAATCCTCATTACAGTGGCTTTCCCCAGCACCCATTAAACACATATTTACTTGGGGCCTGACTGTGAGCTGCAGGTGTGTGCCTGTGTGAGGACAATGTCAACCTGTAGAGCCCTGAAAGACAGATGGCGAGTGCTGAGATGTTCAACATATATATATCTACCCTGGAGTCTGCAATATCAAAGTATATACTGAAAATAAACACCAAGTCCAGGCTAATTAATCTCATGTTTAGGCTGGTAATGCCCTCACCAAAGAATCAGGACAGAGCTGAGACAGACTTCAGGTGGTGGGAATGGCTTGCCTCTGTTTTGGAATTTAAACAATGTTTAAGTGATGGATTTCCCATCTGCCTTACACAGTTAGCTGTGAAAGTTGAGTAGGTAAAAGAATAGAGGGAGAAAAATCTGTGCAGATCTGGGCTCCAACACCACCCTCAATGGCAAAAGTCTGCAAGCAGATAAATGGAGAGGAGTATATTTTCTTACCCTTCAGTTCTGGGTTCCACTTTACTCTAAGATCACTTGTGGTACTGACTGCTCTTGCACAACTGATAGTTCCTGTGCCAATTAGTAGAAAGGACTAAGAGCATCCTGCAGATACTGGTTGTGAAACTAGACCCCACTGCTGGATTGTAACAGCAGCAGTGCTTGACATCAGACCTTAGGCTCACATGAGCAGTGTGAGATTGGATTAAAGAAATCCAGAGCCCCTAACCAACTCAGCTAATCCCATGACGTCTAAGGATTATTATATCAAAACAAAACATAACATAAAACCCAAAACAAAAAAGCCCACCCAGTAATATCAGTAGAAGCTTCTCTCTTCAACATGGGAGCAAAAACTCTAGGAAGAAGGAACTTTCCCCTCTCTAACATCATTCAAACAGCATGGAAACATGGAGCTCTTTCAACCTGCCCTTTGCTATTTCAGCTGATGATTAAAAGGTCAGGATAGGATATCTCTTCACATTAGTTTGGAAAAACAGTTGGGGTTTTATTGCTGGTTTCCCCTTTGCCCCTCCATTTCTTTGTAGCATAGTTGGTGCCCTGCTTCCTGGGATTGTTATTACTGCCCAGTAGATTTCCTGACACACAGTACATTGGATACTAGTCTTGATTTCTCGTGGTATTTTCCCTTGTTTTGTATAGTCAGAGATTATATCCTTGACTAAGGAGTTCACAGAAGGTCCTGGGACAATAAATACAGTACATATTCCAGAAACTCTTCAGAAGAAAGGCCCACTACATGACTGTGGGCAGTGTTGCGATTCAGGTGGGGTTTCCAGTTCTGGGTTTGAAATATCACTGTTGATACGCAAGTGAACAAGCTACCGAGCTGCCTGTGTCTTCCCTGCAGCTGCTATTTACTACATTCCTTCAACAGTCCCTTTCCACTTACAAACACTCCCTTTCACATCCCTTTAAACCCTCTTCCGCAACAGACTTAAA
The DNA here is from genome assembly GCA_036023395.1 of Myiotriccus ornatus. NCBI lineage: Eukaryota > Metazoa > Chordata > Aves > Passeriformes > Tyrannidae > Myiotriccus > Myiotriccus ornatus. The sequence continues at coordinate 12,326,770 of JAYRBT010000001.1, forward strand.
AAGAAAAGAAGATGGGGGAAATGGTGTATTCAAACCACTGCCTCACTGCTCAACCTGTGTGTCACAGAGTTTTCTTTGCACGCAAAGAGTATCCCGGTCTACAACCATTTTAAGCACAGCCTTGAAGTCTGTAAGAAAACCAAATGCAACGTTTCATCTTCACTCTCTTACACTTTCCCTTGCAGACACCAGGGAAGGAAGATGTGACTGCGGTTATGATCAGCTCTAAGAACCTCAAAGCAAACCAACAGTCAGTAAGTCTGAAACATAGCCCTGAGTTATCCACCCAAAAATGTGTGTATCACCTTAAGGCTCTTAGTATGTCTGTACTACAAAAGCAGATATATTTATTCTTACCAATATTTTCATCTGACTCTTTCAGAGACTTCAAAACCTTATTCCTACCTAAGGATTTTTAGACCACTTAGTTCTGCATTTATCTGCATCATTTTATACATTAAAATCTCAATTTATTAAACTCATACAAGTCAAAACTGTTTCCTACGTAGATAATCACAAAGGCAGTGGAAGCACAAAAAAAATAAATAAGGAGACTGTATTTTCATAATAAAAACATGACTGTTCAAAACGTAACTATTCAAGAGTACAAAATACTACAACCTATAACATAACTTCTTCAAAAAGCACTACCATATAATGCTGTGTCAAACAGAAAAAACTGAATCTGAATAAAACCTTTGGACATCTGGGTACACATGTGAAGATACACATATCCTGAAAATATAATACTGTACAATGATAACATTATCTTTACAAACTGGGTCCCAGTCATGAGGTCACATAAACAAAGGGACAGGTCATCAGTGGAATGAAATAGAGAGAAACCTCGTGGAACTAATCCAAGTGTTACATTTCAGTAGATATGAGTATGATTTAACATTATTTCTGGATGCTTACAGTTGAGGCTGCTAATTACTTTATTTATATACAAATGGCAGTAACTGACCAAAAAAACCCTCACAAAAACCAGATGTCCTGTTTCTAAGATATGAAAATTCTCACAGCTGTGGCAATGCCTTCCACCACCAGGCAAAAGATAAGAAATAATATGGCTAATATTTCATTAAAATACATGAGTTTGTTGACAAACTGATAATGCAGACCATTATTATGAAAAAAAACTTTCAACATTATGATTCAAAATCTTACAGACATTTCTAGCAGGTGCCCTTCAAGATGGAGTATCAAATGTTTTCTTGTACAGTATGTAAGTTTATGAGCACACAGTAAAATACTGAACAATCACAACAAAAACTACTGCACACAGAATGTGTTAATTTAATTAGGTAAGGATATGACTGAACAATCAAATAATTACTTTTGCGATGGCACTAGGTTGTTCCAAGAATGTATTACCTACACTTCATGTTCCTTGAATAAAAACTCAGTATATATTAAACCTGTACTTTTTTTGCTTATATTTCTGCAATATTTCAGTGTTGTTTAAGATTTTCTTTTCAGTTTATGTGTGCATTTGGTTTTGGGAAGAGATTAACTTTGTTCTGGTTTACTTTTTCAAATTTAAAACAAAAACAGTCACTCATGCTTTTTCATTGCATGATATAATACAATGCAAATTTCTATACGAAAAGTGTAACCCAAATTTGTTAACAATTTGTATTCTAGAAATTAATAACAACAAAACCAGAATCTGGATCTAGATTTTGACAGGAAAGATTATACACACCTCTGTGGAGCTTTGTAACCAGATTCATCACAGATAAAGTGAGAATGGTGTTTTACCTTGTGATGGATTAACCTTGGTTGCCTGCTGAAAGCTCCTCCAGCCTCTCTCTCCTTCCCCTCAACATGATAAGGAGGGGAGTAGGAATGAAAACCACCTGGCTGAGCTTCCTCCAAACATCTCTCCTCCCCATCTTGTTATCACCACAGGTTACACCCAACCCCTCCAGTGCAGGAGGGGGGTTGTGGTCAGTAATGCTCCCTCCTTCTGTCTCATTTCTTCTGCTCCACCATTGTCTCTCCAGGGCCTGCATGGTATTCCTTCTTGGACATCTGTCTCTCGTGGTGTTCCCCTAATCCCTCACTGCTGGGCAGGTTCTGAATTTCTTTACACAGACTTTCCCAGTTGTGCCCTGTGGTGGTTTTGTCTTACTTTCTAGCACAAGAAACCCTACACTGATGGGCTTTCCTCTTATTAAAAATCAGAGACCATCCCTTAGGACTTGTTGCAAATGCCTCAGCTGTGGGAAAAGCTTGATTACAGCTCCTACCTTATTAGCATCATAAAATCATAGAATATTCTCAGTTGGAAGGGACCCACCAGGATCATCAAAGTCCAACTCATTGCCTTTCATAAACAACCTCAAGAATCCCAACAGGTACCTGAGGGCACTGTCCAAATACTTCTTGAACTCTGTCAGGCTTGGTGCTGTGACCACTGCCATGGGGAGCCTGTTCCAGTGCTCAGCCACCCTCTGGGGCAGCTTTTCTTAATACCCAGCCTAAACCTCCCCTGACACAACTTCAGGCCATTCCCTCAGGTCCTTTCACTGGTCACCAGAGAGAAGAAATCAGTGCCTTCCCCTCCTCTTCCTTTTGTGAGGAAGTTGTAACTGCAATGAGGTCTCCCCTCAGTCTCCTCCATGCTGAGCAGACCAAGTGCCCTCAGTTGTTCCTCATACGGTGTTCCCTCAAGGCCCTTCAGCATCTTTGTAGCCCTCCTTTGGACACTCTCTAATAGCTTAATATCTTATGTTGTGGCACC
>JAYRBT010000001.1:12329618-12356695 GCA_036023395.1 Myiotriccus ornatus
GTCCAAATACTTCTTGAACTCTGTCAGGCTTGGTGCTGTGACCACTGCCATGGGGAGCCTGTTCCAGTGCTCAGCCATCCTCTGGGGTGGCTTTTCTTAATACCCAGCCTAAACCTCCCCTGACACAGCTTCAGACCATTCCCTCAGGTCCTTTCACTGGTCACCAGAGAGAAGAAATCAATGCCTTCCCCTCCTCTTCCTTTTGTGAGGAAGTTGTAACTGCAATGAGGTCTCCCCTCAGTCTCCTCCAGGCTGAGCAGACCAAGTGCCCTCAGTTGTTCCTCATACGGTGTCCCCTCAAGGCCCTTCAGCATCTTTGTAGCCCTCCTTTGGACACTCTCTAATAGCTTAATATCTTATGTTGTGGCACCCAAAACTGCACAGAATATTCAAGGTGAGGCCACAGCAGCATGAAGTAGAGCTGGACAATCACCTCCCTAACCAGACATTGAACTATTCAAAGTAAATTTTTTATTTTCTGCTCTGTCAGCTGATCTCTTCATTTTCAGATATCTCAGTCCACTCCTGTGTCACTGGAGGAACCGTGAGAGATTTCCTAGGACAGAAGTCCCAGGACATCCCTCTTCCACCACCACAGACACCTTAGATACACCAGCCATCTCCTCAGCCTGTCAGGCCAAACCAGTTCTCAATAATAGCTGTTATAAAGGATCACTGCATTCCCCCTGTTCCTGGCCGCTGAAGATGAATTTGCAGAGGCAAAACCTTCCTACTGAGCCAGCTCAGTGGTGTTTAGCCAAATGAGAAGAACCACAGAGAAGATTATGCGACTTGGGGCTATGCCACTGCGTCTCTATGTTTGACTAGAGGGGAATCTTATGTTCTCACACACAACAAATCCAGTCTCCAGCTGAGACGGCTGCAATTTCAATTCACTCTTGCTCTAGCAGACCCAAAACCTCAAGATAAATATTCAGAAAAGTGGAGTATTATACCAAACAGGCTTCTAAACCTCCTTCTTTATGAAACCTCTGTTACCAAGCTTATGCACAAGAGAATCTCTCTATACGCAGATCGTGTGTGTGTGGGAAGAGAAGAACACAGTTAAGGGCAAAGTTTCTGAGCAACTGCCCTTTCATTGTCCAATTTCTCAATTTTCTTTTCCTGTCTCCTGGCATATCCTCACTGTATTAGAACTACAGCTCGTGAGGGAATGCAGAATCCAACAGCACTGGCAAGCAGAGCCCTCTGAGGCAGAGTAAATCAACAGAAACAGCTTTGTCCCAGGGGAGATGTTAGGAATAAACTGGAAGGTCTGGAGATGCAACAGAAAAGAGTAAAGAACACTGTTGGTCCTGGAAAATTCTGTCATCTTCAACATGTTGGGTCTAGTGCCACCTTTTCTGCTGTCTGTCATTTACTGCCCCCAGCTCTGCCAAAATCTGATGAAAACTACTGATTTAAGGAGTTACATTTTCTCAGTTGTTCATTTTCCTTCTGGTTTTACAAAGATTTTACCTTCTGAGTCAGGAACCTCTGTGGTGACTTTTAAAAATCCACTAGGAAAAAGATTTCTGGCAATTTTTCATACACTCTCCGGATAAAAAATGGGGTTAATTCCTGAATTCATATATTGTTTTCTTTCAAATGAATTTAAAAAGAATGCTCTTTCTCTTGTTAACTAAAGAGATTTCTCCACAGTCAAACCTTGATTTAATAATACAATTTGGTGAAGATTTGCTGTTATCATCTTGTATTAATATTCAAAAATCTATCTTATTCCTAGACAACTTACCCTCTAATAAATTTAGAGATGTCAGTCACTCCCAATCAGATATATTATTTTTACAATGTAGTATTTGAGGAAAGTTTTTCAAGAACTTTGCAAATTTTTGATTTCTTTTTCTTTTATTTTTCAGAGAACCTTCATATCTGCTTGTACATTATAGTTACTACATGGAGTGGTAAGACAGCATGCAGTTAAGCTGACTGGTCTAGTGATTTAAACACGTACAAAATAGACTTCAAGCTCTATATGTATACTCAGGTTTCGGAGATCGTTTGAGGCAAGAGAGTGAGACCACTTTTCAAAAGAATCCAGAGTAATAAATCCTTGCATATTAGAGGAATTTTAGTAAATTGACATTTGTCATTTGTTTTTAAAACACCTAAGACTACCTCTATACTTTGTATATAAACAATTGTCACTGTGAATTAAGGACATTCATGACTGAGCTAATTTTGTGGACAGCAACAAGTACAGGTGCAAATATATGACTTAATGAAGTACTAATAAGTCCTCTCTTTCCCCAAATCAAGCAGACCATGCTTTGAAGAAATGGCTTAAAATCAAGTTGCATTTTGTCTGTTCCAAAGTTTACCCTGCACTGGCAATAAATTTACATTATTTTTTGCCTTTTTGGCAAAATTGCTTTGAACCTTTTGCTTGTATCTCACAAATCAAGACTACAATCTTTCAATTTTCAGGCTACTGTCAACTGAAGCTAAAACCCTTTTGAACCTTAATTTCATTTAAAGTCATACCTAAGAAAAACACACAGTCAGAAGCATTTCTCAGACTTCCTATTAAGTCAGGGGATAGAGCAAAATAATGTCATCTACAGACTTTCAGAGAAAGCAAAGATGAGCTCCTCGGAGGTTGTGGATTTTTTTTTTTTTATCCTCTGAAACATTACAGCTATTGCTTATACTTTTTTTTCCTCTGAAATTTCAGAGATCCTGAAAAAAAACCCAACAAAACAAACAACACCCAAAAGCAAAACACAGTATATTTTTCCCAAATGCCCAAGGTTTTGTCAAGCAAAATGGTGACAATCTCTGACTTTTCTCTTATGGTATAATTCTGGATTGCCTATTTATTTCAGGGAATTGTGGAAGGAGAGAAAATAACTGAAAAAGAAAACCAGCAAGTAAACAAGGAAAAATACTGTCCAAAATGAAGTTTTTCTGTTTTTTTAAGAAGTTGAGATTCAGGACAGAAAATTCTTCTAGACACTAAGACAGCTCAAGTGGATGTTTATACAGTCAAAGGCCACAATCATACCTTGTGCTGTAGAAAAATGCACCGATGCAGGAAATTCTTGTGAGGTGGCTTGCTAACACTAACAGTCAAAAGCACAACAAAATCTGTGCTTGAGAGCTAGAAATTTAAAAAATAATGAATGCAGAATTCAAGACTACAAACTCTGCAGAAAAGGGGTAGAAGGAGTGGTAATATGGGGAAAGTTGACAAAATAAATCCTTCAGCTGCCAATCAGAAAACTTGCTTTTTTCCCTGAAAACTCATGAAAAAAAATACGCGTTTAAGAGATAAACCCCAAATTTAATAGTTTCTCATTTATGCAAACAACTACAAATATAAAGAAACATATAGAACTTTGCAACTTAAAAGTAAAACAGAGGTAATAAAAAGTATCAAACTTGAGGAATTATATTGGAGGTAATAGATCCTGTCTATTCATAGCAAAAGAATTAAACACCAGAAGAAAACAAAAGTATAGTAATAAGTTTTACTAGACTTAGAAAAGTGATGGTTGTTATTCTTGCTAGAGGAATCACCTAAGGCCTCTTTGTCTTCAGAGAGGCTGAGCAAACTATGTATTAATGCAAGTGGCTTCACTAAACTCACAAAAATATCAATCTTTAGATGAGTGAGCTTCAATTAAGTACTAATGATGGATTAAATGGAATCTGCATTTATTTAAAGCAAGTGATTTTACAAAGAATCAGAAAATACTCCTGAATTATCACAGTCTTCTGAAAAATTTCCCTGCAAGAAAACAAAATTTGTTTAGGGGGTTTCAGTGGTAAATGCTATGTGTATTCTTTTGCTAGTTCCACAGTCCCAATTTTAAGGTGCAGATGGTGAAGTCGACTATAACGGTGGTTTACTACTCATGCTCTCTCTAGAGTTTTAAGTTCAAATTGCACCTATAAAAAGGGGTAATTAGTTCTTTCTGGCTTATTGCTGTTAGGGGAAAGGAAGCAGTTTCAGTTAACTATCGACTAGACACCACTCCAGATTAAATATCCCAGATTCAGTACCTTATCCTGGCTTTCAAATACCAAATTGAGAGTTCAAAGAAAGTAGGAAATGTCACCTTCCCAACATTATGGACTATTAATTATGTCTTTGCAGTGAACTTTCTCAGTGCAATTAGTCTACAGACATGAAGATCATTCTTTATAAAAGACTATAGGCTGTAACAAGGTTAATTCCAATTTAAACTGTGTTAATCACAAGAATGACTGCATTCAGACAGCTGAATAATTATCTGATAAGCAAAGCATGTGTAATGAAGTGGAAAAAATTGACTAATTTAAAAACAAGCATGGGCATGCAACAATGTATATGTTTTTCTTTTCTAACATATGCACTGGGGTTTTTTCCCTGTGATACCCTTTATTTATCTAATTCTGTGTGTAGAAGGGATTCATAAAATCAATTACACTTATTTATAAGTAAATATGTAGCTGCATTTGATAGAAATTTGACAGCAGCTTTGAAATGTGTGTCCTTTTGGGTCACTTAATAAAGAACTGCTTGGAGGATTTCTGTCCCCTTGCTTTGACACCATACTCCACTTGCCAACAAAGCTGAGCCCCAACAAAGCTGCCCTCAGGGTGGGTGGTAAGTGAGGGTGAGCAGGACATCCAGGGTGGAATTGCAAGTCACAGTTTCTCTGATGGCAAATCTCGTTTAAAGGATTTCTGAGCACTGTTTTTTTTCCCAGACCTTGCTTTTTTCCAGTGAGTTTATCACACACTAGATAATACTCTGTAGGATTAATAAGTGACAAGTTCCTGTGAAGAAAATGCCACAGAGAGAGCTGTGCTGACTCAGCTCAAGGGGATATATTTCACCAGGAAGGGAAAAGGTAGAAAGTGAAAAGCCTCTTAAAACTGGTCTTGCTAGTGGTGAAAGCACACCTTAGAACAAGATCTTCAAGCACAACAAACAAAGAAGACCCAGCCCATAATTTAAAGTATGTTAGAAATGTAGAAATGGGCATTTACCATTTACCTTTCATCACCTTAAAGAGAAATAAAAATAAGGCTCACTAAAATATTCATAAACCAATAACCAAAATGTTTCACTTTGCAGGAAACTGTAGGTAGTGCTGGTTTTTATGGACTGGAGAAAACTGAGCCACGATTTCTTTCGGTTTTTTTTTTATTTGAGAATAACCTAATTTCCTGCATTTGAATTCCTCTTGTAGAAAGGACAAAAAGAGGCTCTCTACTGTTCTGAGATTTAAAACCCATTTCTGACAGAAACTAAGATAACCACTCTAAAGTGATACAGTCGACTATTCTGGATAACCCAAGACAAAAATAAACTTTTCATTATTATTGTGCAAAATAATGCTTTAAAGCCTCTACAGTGGGTTGACCTTGGCTGGCCATCAGGTGTTTACTAAGATGTTCTGTCACTTCCCTTCCTCAACTGGACAGAGGGACAACGTGCAATGAAAAGTTCTTGGGTTGTGATAAGGACAGAAGATTACTGATGAATTATCATCATGAAATTATGAAATCTATCAGGCAGATACTCTGCATCTTTAGGGGCTTCACATATATATATACATAATATATATATTATTATAAATATTAAATATATTTAATTTTATATATTTTTATATATATAAAAATCTATGATGCATAATTTTTATTAATGGTGGTCAGACTGACCCTGGAATAAGGTTATGAGGTGTTCCCAAATTTTATAACATAATTCTATATTTGGGATACAAATAAACATTAAAAAGGCTGCTCAGTTTCACACCACTGTACTTATAGTCTTAATTTGTGTGCATTTGATCCTGCACAGACTCAGTGCTGTATTTCTACTGTATTGGTGAAAACCTGATAGAGTTTTTATGTTGACAAAACATGATAGACCATGACCATTTGGAACAATTTAAGGTTCAGGACATAATAGGGATGGTTGTGTCATTACTCACAGTCCTTTGCATGGACACAGTTAAGAGGTAGGACAACAAATAGTGGTAAAATTCACTAAATTAACATTTTCAAAGAAAATATAAGGGTATCATTTAAGATTAACTATTCCCCCTGTCTTTTTGTTCCCTTTCACTAAATCTTAAAAATTTCTGCCTGTAATTTTCCAACTTGCCTTCCTTTCCTTTGAAGCTTCTCCTACATTCTAAACTTTTGTTTTTAAACTTCAATTCCCTGTCAGGTTCTCTATTCTACATAAGTCAGCATGTTCCCTATATGATCACTATTGGAATATTTGCATACAAAGGGCTTCCCTCACCAAAGACAGTCACACGCCATAGTTACCTCTCAGTTCAAGTATCTTTTCCGGGTTCACTACTTCCTTTCTTTCAAGCAGCTAGGCAGCTGATATATTCCTAGTTAATAATAATAATAATAATAATAATAATAATAATAATAATAATAATAATAATAATAACATAAGAAGATGTCACACAGTCAATATAAATGCACTTTAAAAATACTGTTCACACTGACCTCTTGTAAATATTTGTGATAGAATTAGCTAAAGTATTAGTATTGAAACTGAAAAGTGACTGCAGTCCACCCCAGTAGCTCAAGGTGGATATTTGGCCTGGTGAATTCCATGTTAGGTTTACTCTCATGAACCCATCTACTCTATACTTGATTTTTTTAAGATTTTATTTAAATATTCTATTTGTTCTTCTGTCTTCAGCTATTTTATTTCTATAGGTCAGCATGGCAATTATGGGCATGCTTCTAGTAAAATTATGAATAATTACTGTGCAATGCAATCAAGGCCAATTTTTATCATGAGCTAAACTTTAAATTGACTGAATTGTTAAGGGGGCAGAAATTAGGAGAGTAGTATCTGTGGGCATGCAAAAGGAATATTATTTTCATGCCAGGATCTAATGAATTTTCTTTTGGCAGAGTGGAAGTAGAAAATAAAAAATAAAAAAAAAAAAAAAAGAATGGTCATGCTTCACAAAAAATATTGCACTTACTTGGCCTCTTTTAGTCCATTTCACACATCTCAGTAAGTAGGACTGCTGTAGATTAGTTTTTCTATAATATGCTGTGAGGCTTGACCTCGGTCACCACTTGCACATGGGACCTGTTTTGCTGCCAGAGTTTGCCCAAATGTTCCCCACTTATTGTGGAGAGGGTTGTTTTTCCTCCTGTGTGATAGTTCTGCTGTAGGTATTTAATCTCCTTGTGGTTTAGCAGCCTCACATGTACATTGTTCTCACTCTTTAACCCTGAGCCTCAAAAAAATATTGCCTCACAGGCATGGAATTGCTGAAAGGAAATACTGCTAAGGGACAGGATTTGTGAATCTTAGTAATGGATCTGCGGTTTTCTAATTCCTAATTAAATAATGTGTTCCTAATCCTTAATTTTAATCCAATATTTTGTATGCAAGAGGGATGCTGATGAATTTGGTGAAATTTCTAAGGTAGTCTGGGTTGGAGCCTTTTCTCATCTGAGCAGAGGAAAATTCAAATGCATATCACCGTAGATTCCTTTCCTTGCCTTACTGTTTCAGACTGCTAAGCAGTAGTTTTCCTATCTGTTAAATAATTATTTACTAGTGCAATGTCTAATTTTCATCATGAATCACCTCCTCATTCCTCAGTACCGTGGCAAGCTAGAGATCAGTGGCATTTTTATATGCCGTAGAAATAAAGGATTGCAAGCAAAAGGAATTATGCAACCAAAACCCTGCATTAAAGGAGCGATAAAGTTGGACAGCCAAACACTCCACAACAAGGAAAAGTCAGATCGTTGTATTTTTATCAGCATTAATAGAACTCCATCATGCATAGGAAATACACTCTTATGGTTAAGTAGTCCATGCATTGCCCCTTACAGTGATAATCATCCACTTGGGGCCTGCAGCTGGAACTTACCTTTTTTCCCATCACACTGTCTGAAGCCCCAGGACACACATGTCAGCTCTCTTTGATGGATTCCCTTGTGGCAACAGATAAGCAGGTGCCTGTATAGCGAGTGGCTTCTTCTCATACTCTCAGGGAGGCCACAGCAGAGCAATGAATCACCCAGATCTGCACTTCTGCCGTCACAGCTCACAGGGGGGAGCTCCCTGCAGAAGGTACATTTCATATTTCTTATGGTAATGGGGGCCCTGACAGTGCAAGTGATGATTCCCCCTCCTGATTGCCCTGTCTGTACAACACAACAACAGGTGAGCCCTCCTTCTGGGGAGCTGATCTCCGGTCAGACTGTGTGCAGAGCACATCACCAGCCCCCTAGAAAGAATTTCACACTTTTCCCCCCTGAAGTGTTTCTACTCCAGCTGAGCAAGGCGAATTGCTTTGTATGTCTGATTTCTATCTCCTGCACTCACAGTGGGCTTGTTTCCTCCACCATCGCTCCAGTGCTTAATGGCAATCCGTTTGACATAACTTTTGAATCCATTTGATATAAAAGGACCCTCATTATCACTCACTAAATACTTGTGGAAGTTTCTGTGCTGTAAATACATGTTTGGGGCAGTTGTGATTGCTGTATCCCTGGTAGCCAGCAGTGCATCTGCAGTTTTTTTGTTGTGTTTACAGCACAATATGAATTCAGTCCTGACCTTGTTAAAATTTATTTTCCTGCCTCATGTCTCTAAGCAGTTATTTAGTTTTCCTTGTTTCCTGTCAGTTTCTAGGAACGTTTCATTCTCTGTGCCGTAATGAAAACGTTTTGTCCCTGTAAAGACAGATTTACTTGCTATTCACAACATTAAAAGGTGGTATTTCTGTCATTTTCAAAAAGCTTGTTAATAAATCTGATATAACAGTGCCCCTGTAAACGCTGACTCCAGCTGATAGATTCTGCTGGTTTTTGAAGTTAACTTGCCTTCTCATGTTTCTCTTCTTTGCCAGATGACACTTGCCCTGAGTCTCAGGTGCTAGGTTAGTACTCATGTCACAGCTGATGCTCTAGAAGCATGCTAACTCTAGTTAGCATCTGAGATCTCAGCTACTCCCCTTCTAATGTTTTATATTTTGTATATAACCACATTTCAGTAAAACTATTCTAAATCACAAAAATAGTGAATTTTAGATTTCACCCTCCACAAAAGCTTGGGCAAATCTCAGTAAAACAGGATGCAAACTACTGAAGTGAAAAGCATCATATTATAGCCATCTTTACAATATTTACAAAACACATACTCTACCCATGCTTATTAAAACCAAACTGAAAATGGAACATACTTTTCTCCACAAAATGCACAAGCTTGCTGTTAAATCCGTTGCAGAAATAACCCTGTGTATCACTTTCACATTGCTGCTGCTGCAGCAGTAACAGATATTGAGAAAGCAGATGGCTAACCTTCTGAATGACATTATTCATGTTTCCATAATAACATTCTAAAGACCATAATGCTGCACCTGTTCTAAATTCTTCCTTTTTAAGGACAAAGTACTGTCAACCTTCAAATATGTGGCTCTAGATACAGGACAAACTATGATTTTAATGGAAGAAAAGTGTTTGATCATGTACTAATACTTTTTTTTTTAAATGCAATTTTCAGGCCTAGAAATAGTAATTTCTTAAAGAGTAAATTTTCTGTTTCTTCTTCTAGTCATTTCTGTGGTTGTGGAACAGCCTCTGACCAGCCTAATGACTGTAGTTACATTTCCTTAGAGCAGGTCCCTCGAGCCATTCTGCCATGGTTCTGCAATCTGAACATGCAAAGATGCTTAATTATTACTCTGCAGTAGTTTCATTAATTATATAGGATGCTTTCAGAGCAGGATATAATCTACTAGTGAGTCTGACTCACTCTAAGGGTCACAGTGAGCCACCTTGGTTCCTCAGGGAAGAGTTAGGAATATGTAATTGCTGTACCGCATCAAAGTCAGGGTTCACTGAACCCTCTGGTCTGTGTATGATGCTGGGAGTAGCTCAAGTGCTTCAGGAGTCTGTATACGACCCCCATGGGAAATATGGATTAATCTTTCATCTTAAATCTTGAAGTGAAACGATGGCCTGAATACCCACATAAATTTCCAGTTTCTTTTAGAACCTCATTAAAGTCTTTGCTTCAGAAATTGAGCCTGTGACATGAGGACTAGAGTGCTCTACCCCTTCAGGTGACGGGGGTCTTGTACAGCCCAAACCCAGAGGTCAGACCATAACTGTAACTCTCTTCCTGGCAGGCAAAGAAGGAAGAATGGGACCCAGTGCAAGTGCTCTGCTCCCAGCTGGACTCCGAGTGGAGCTGTTCCTTTACGGTCCCTGACTCTCTCAGCTGTGGGGCTGTTCAAACAGCCTGCTTTAAGAAAAGACCTGACCACTTCTTCAATTTTTATTAAATGCCATTTTACTCTGCAAAGTACACTTTCACTTGAAAGTATTTTCCTTAGCATTTTTCCCTGCTGAGCAACTCCCATCACTGTAGCCACATGGAGGAATGTGAAAGGCTTCACCGCCTACAACCTGCTTTTGGTATTCCTTGGAATATTTTTTTCTCTCATTCTTTGCCTGTGTGGGTTCAGAGGATCAGCTCTCCCTGGAGTCTATCCTGTAAAAGGGGCAAAATACTGAGTCCAAAGCTGAGCTTAATTTCTTATCTAGGTTGTCAGATGGGGGTTTAAAAGTTTTGATAGACTTCCCTGGATTGCCCTAAAGTTACTGGGGAATTGAATAATGTGCTTGTGCAGTGAAAAGAAAAATTAACTAAGGAGGATTGCAGAGAAATAGATAAAATCAGATGTTCACTAGCTACTCTTGGATTTACTATAAAATTATCTAATTTTTATAGGTTGTTTAAACTTTCATGTCAACTTCTATGCATAAGATACATTTGTTTATCTCATAAACATAAAAAGCATAAATGTGTATAGGAAACATAACTTAAAGAATGAAGTATCTTGTAAGGATTAAAATAAATAGGGCAGAACAAATCCTTGAGTCTTCATAAATTGTCTCGGGAGATCTTTCCCAATTACTTTATCTGCTGTTAATAATTACTGTGGTAAGTACTAGATGGAAAAATCAATCTCCTAACTAGACCATGTTTAGTAAATTCAGCCCAGAACCATATGTTAGCTGAAATTTATATAACTGTGAGCTAAGCCACACTTGTTGTACATACGGGGAGTGAATATGCCTAACATACATATGAGCATAATCAGTCAGATAAGACTGAATTCATATCCTTTTTTCTAAGAAGAAGAAAGATATTTTTAATTTGATTTTTTTTTTTTAAGACTTTCTGTGGCCTTGAATACTTATATGTGCGCTGGAAAATAAGTACCACATCAGAGTCAGCATAAATTATCATATCTTGGCCCTCCAGACAAAGAGTAATGGAACAAAGGCTTCCAATTATTTCCACTGCCCCAGCATCATTTGGAGGTTCAACTGTGAAGTGTGTCAAGCAAGACGAGAAAACTTACTCCTTTTTGCTAGTGAGAGCTAGGTAGAGAAGAGGTAGGAAGAATTTTGATGTAGTATGTTTTTTTAATAAAACTGTGAAATCTAAAGCAAGTCAGAAGGTGACAACTTCATCATTATTGGAGAGCACTATTGCTTTTAAAATAAATATATACAAACCCCACATTGTTAAACTGTCATGCACGTTTAAAAAACCACTTAAGGAATGCTTACTTTTTACGTAAAGTTGAATGGAAAATGTCATTAGTCATAACATAAGGATAAAATGGAAGAAGTTTATATAAAGAGGTGACTGTGTTACCTGAACTAGTCTCCCAGTTATTCTTCAGTGGGTGATATGTGACAGGATCTGACATTCAAAGACCTTCAAGTACATTTATGAGACTATGTATGACATTAGAGTGAAAAATTCAGTTTTGCAAGGTATGAAAAAATAGCATCACACAGTACGCTATCCTTTTCATATTTCTTTTCCTTGACAGTTTTTTCTATAGTAATAAAATATATAGGATATCTAAGGGTCTTCGGACAAGTGTTGAATTTTTTGTTTGCTTCACCTTTTTTTCATATTTTAAATGAAAACAGATTGAGGTGCTCAGAAGTATATTTATGATCAAGGAATATGAACAAATAAATAATCTAGATTCACAAAATATTGGTGGCTTGGAAAAATATGTGGTGTGCATGTTCTGCTTTGTAGAGGCTTTATCTTCAAATATTAAACAGTAAGACTAGTTCATTCCTCAATTTAAACCAAGTTATAGTTTTGTTTTTACTCCGTCTACACATCTATACGTGTATACATCTATACGTCTATACGTCTATACAAAGTATATTTTCCCCACAAATATTACTCTCCTGTTAATAATTTCTGTAAAAAGCCACTGATAGTGCTCAGACTTTCATAGTGGAAATACATGTTGTGTGTCTTATTTGTGTGGCCATCCTTGTATATATGTATATTAAATATTTCCTGTTTGGAATATGTGCTCAGCCTTACTATTGGAGAGACCAGGGACCGAGCTGGACCAGGAGGAACCTGTGTCCTAATGACTACCCAAGATGCTCCTGGAGACGAGGAAGGAGAGATCTGTGAGGTTCCCAAGCTTATCTGATAGGGTGATCTCAACAGTCACAATGGAAGGGATGATAACAATGACCAATCAAGCCTCGTAGACCCTTCACTACAGACACCTCTCTAAACTGTAATGGCTTTTACAGCACCACAATCACATGGGATACAAGAGAGGTCACAGTGGCTGTAAACAAAAATATTCATCAGTAATCTCTGGAGATTCCAGAGGCTGCTCTAAATTGAGTGATGCAAAAAAAAGGGATACCCACTGTTATCCCTGAGGATAAACTGATAAAGAAAATGTTTGTCTTGAGATTAGAAGACAATGGAAGTAGGTCAGGTTAAAGCAACAATCTAGATCATCATTACTTCAAAGACTGATTTTTCCCAATCAAGTTAAAGCATTAAACTAGAAACTAGTTGTTTAGGTTTCACTCTCTACAGAGAAAAACAACCCATAAGATTTCCAGAGAGTAGTTCAGCTGAGCAGAATTTTTTAAATTATTATTATTTTTTACTTTGAGGGTAGAATGGTATAGGTCATACAAATAAAGTCTCAGTCTGAGCTCTAATTTCTGGGACTAGGCTCTTCAAATGGTTTGAACACAAGTGATAAAATAGATGTGGGGAGGGTGCATTTGCAACTTTAGCATAGATTGAAACAATGGGAGTACAAGTTTCTTTCTTTTTCCTGCTTGTGTCAACAGTAGGAATGAAATTTCACATTTCCATCCAGTGTGATGGACAGTTGGATGTGCATCTCAGTCTTGAAGAAATACAGAGCCATAGAGTCATACTTTACATTTAAGTGTAGATTTGGGCTAAGACAAGCTTCTCTCTGCTCTAAAATATGCTTTGTTCAGGTGGTAGTAAGAAACACTCCTCTCAAAGGTTAGGACATGACTTAGGAATCCCTGCCAGCATTTCTCCTAACAAAAGTAATTCTAAAGTGCATAGGTGAGCACAAGCCACAGCTGAGTGCATAATTGCTGATACATTTACTTACACATTTAGTGCACTATAGGTATTTAATTTACAGCTTTATGAAGTGCTCTGTAATACTTTAAAGACAATAGGTGAAGGTATCAAGGTAAAATATTTTATAGTCAGTGCAAGCAATCAGCCACATCTAAAGCAGAAAGGTCAGGGAAAATGCATTTCAAAAGCATAACAAGAACTTTGCAGGATTTTTGGTACCCCTTTAGAGGTTCAGAAAATTTTTACTCAGTGCAGAGATCTCCAAAAATAAACCTTGTTTGCTGAGTTTTCTCAATAGATATTTCTTCACATCATCACCATAGTTCCACACATCTCATAGGTCACTGAAAAGGTACCTCCCTTGATTTTTGTGGTTCTAAATCACAACAAAAGTAGCTTCACTTCTGAAAAAAAAAAAAAACGAAAACAAAACAAAGGAAAACAAAACCCCCTCATTTTTCTGGTTCTGAGCCACTGCCAAAAGCACAGCCCAAAAAGCCTTTGAGATTCTTTAAATACTTAAGGGCAATAGATCAATATCTGCAATATTGGAAGAATACAATAAGCAGATATGACAAAACAGAATAGAGAAAATGTCACTGTAGATAGTTGTGTGCTTTTAGAAAAGTCAGTCACTAAAGAACCAACAACCTCCTGGACCTGACTGAGTGAAAAGTAAGGCAGAGGAAAGATATGTTAATACAACAATCAGCTTGCTACAGATAACTGTTTTAACACAAGTCATTTGTAAATGGCTGCTGCTTTCAAACAGCAAATTGATTTTGGAACTTGAGGGATAGCTTTAAACAATAAATTAAAGATTTGAGAAGTTTCTATCCTAGTATACTTCACACTTGCTCAGTCCTCTTGGGCAGTGGATCACAACATATCACTAGGACCTACCCCCAGTTTCCAAACACTGAGCAAAATTGAAAGCTTTTTTTTTTTCCTTGCCTCATCAGGTCCAGAGTTCTGTAACTTCCATATTATGTAGCCATGAAGGGAAAAATATTTTTCCAATACATGCATTGATCCCTCCAGATGGCAGGTGATTTTTGGTCTGCAACAATAACAAAAAGAAGTCTTACCAAAAAAGCCTTTCCAAAAACATTTTAATGGGTATGCATACTTAGAGACTTTGAAGTAAAATACAAAAGCTTAAGAGTTTAATTAGTTTGCGTAATCCACACCATTCAGGCAAAGAATCAAGTGGCTTTTTGTTGTGATTGCTTCCCTCATTCTTATAGTTTAAAAGAAAATTCAAATTTCAGATTTTAAACAGGTTATGTTTTCATACAAAAAGAAAAGGAAATATAGTACTGTGTGCAACACAAAGACTTCTGACTGTGATGTCAGGTTGCACTGATATTAAAGCACTGGTTTTAGCTGGGCTGAGCTGATACAATTCATCCAAGGCCTGCTGTTGAGGCATCTGGTACTTATCACTCTATTGCTGAACAGTCACTTGTGAGAAAGAGAGGAATAAATCCAAAGGTCCAGATTAGTCACTCTATTACAGATTGAGCATAATTTACAATAGTAGCTTTTAATAATTCGTGCTTTAGAACCAACACAATTTGATTCGAAGACACTGTTTCTGAGGAGAAGACTAAAGAAAACCACAGTAACAATACAGTACCTAAAATTAACTTGGTACAGTATAACTTCTAGAAGTTGCCATTTTGCCAGCTCTACATAAATGATATGCTATGAAGTTTAACCAAATTGTGCCCAAATTTATTCTGCACTGAGGTCTAAATCTAAATCTATCACAGTCATATACATTTCTGCTTTGGCCAGTTGTTACACAGTACACAGACAATATTCAGTGCAGAAATATTCAGCAGAAGTCTTTACGAAGACTCAGGCTTTTGATAGTGTTCTGCTGAATGAAAAAGAAACCACTTTTTTTTTTTTTTAATTCACTCTAATTTTATTTTAAGTTGCAGTATATTGCTAATTCACATTAATTTTCCAGGAGAAAGTAAAGAAAATGATGGTAGGGACCTTAGAAAATGTAATTTTTTTCACAAAGTAGCTCAGAGAGTCTTGCGTGTTTCGGCATAGGAGTCTGATAAAACAAGTTCACAGTTAATTTAGAGAGAGCAAAAACATCTCAGTGGTGTTGGTTTGTCTGATCAGCTTTCAGTTCTAGATGTTTTGAAAATAGTTAGAGTTCTCTAAGGCATAGGCACTCTTGGGGCAAAATATTTTCCAACAGGAGTGAGGTTTGATTTGGCTGAAATTGATAGAGTGATACACAGAAATAAAAGCTAAATAGAAGCCTCCAGTTTAACCAGAGCTCAGTGTAACACTCTGTAATATGTGGTTTTGAAAATCAAAAACTAAAAGTTGCCATGGGCCTCTATGCAGTTATTTTTAAATGCTCAATAGAGATAACAAAAGGATTTAAGCTTTCCTGGATCCAGGCTGTGTCTACCATGCTTCAAACAGGTGAATTTTCCATTCTGCCCAGTGTGTGACAATGACTGATTGTTATCTGGATGTGACTGGTGTTCATTACATTAGAGTTATTATGCTAATAAACCCACATAAATACAAGGTATATTTACTTCAGGTTTGTGCCATGCTTTTCCATCAGCTTGGTTCATGGAATGAGAAGTCGAGTGTACAGCTAATGAAAGTTTGTGCAAATATTCTCTAAAAAATTCTTAATCAATGGTAGTTTTAGCCTAAAAAGGGAATTTGAAATCATACTGTGTCTATACGGAGTTTTTGAATAGGTACTGTATCAAAATGAGTGATCTAATATGATAAATCAAAATGCATCACACCTGACTAATGTATATTCCCTGTTTGTTAAAACTGGAGTAATCTCAGCTTCAGTGTTGTAAAACTACAAATCTGCATTTAAATTTCTGTTAATTTCACGCAATTCCATCATCTCAGTAGGCTTGTTCCACATTTGCCCAACTACGTGAAATTTCACAACCTGTCCTAAATTTCATTATTTCTATGAGAAAGTGATGCATTTGCTGGAAAAAAAAAAAAAAACACAAAAAATAAACTCAACCCATTTCAATGTCTGCAAAAAAAAAAAGAAAATATGCATTACAATATACTGGAGTCATCAGTCTTATAATATTATAGTAAATACTTATAATGTACATACCGTGGCAAATCAATTTTGGACATCCCATTGAATTCTGCTGTTTCTTAAAGTGACACTTTAAGAGGGAAACTTCTGCGAAGAAAAATGAAATTTCAGTATGCACCTTATAACTACAAATCTTACACATTACTGACAAGACTGTTTCCAATATAAATTAACCCATCAATGGTATTTTCACTGAAGAAAAAGGTGTTACACTATTTTTACATAAGCCTGAAGAAACAATCATGCTTATACCATCTAGAGAATATAGAATAATTTACAGAGGTTTAGCTGTGTTTGAACACAGCAGATTTGGAGAAGGAAAAAAATATTTGATCCAGATTACATATGAAATTTTCTCCAAATCTGCAGTCACTGATGCAAAAGATTTATTACTTTCAGACTTATTTGTTTTGTTTTGTTTTAAAGTCTACTGAAAGATACTATGCCATCATAAGTCATCTTTTTTGAGAAAAGAAATTACTTTGGGCAGAATTTTCTTTTTCTGCTTGTGAAGAGCAATGTCATAGGGATTAAAATGCCTTGTGGGAAAAAAAAATATTTCCTTAAATAATTCTTGCACATGACTACAAAAAAAGGCAAGTACTGCAGATTACAGTATAAACTCCAGATTTGTTTGAAGATTTACTTTTTGTCAGAGAAATGAGACTTCTTCTGGATATAGGACAGCGAGCCACTCATCTGAAGAGAATAAATTCTTGTCAAGGAAATGAACTTTCATGAATATTTCTAAGTCTTTGTTGATTCCATGAATGTAAAAGAGAGGCAGAAGTCTCTATCAGAAAACATAAATAGAATGTTAAGAAAAATACATGCTTAGAAAAGGACTGCCAGCAAACTGAAACACTGATCAAGAAAACACGTGCAAAAAATAGCTCAGCTACAACCTAATTATTTGAAAAATTTATAGGTTTCGGGTTCATCCCCTTGCCTTGGCAGAAAGCTTTGCAGCTGGAAATGACCGAGGCTGGTCATTCCTGAGCTGTTTGGACAGTGCTCCAGCCTCCCTCCCTCCTTTTTGGCAGCAGTTTAGCTCTGGGTCACCAGAGGGGTCCTCATCCCAATACCATGCTGCCAGCTCTGGAGTGCATGGGGGCGCAGCTGGGAAGGAGAAAGCTGTCTGTGGGTGAACACAGACCTGCTCGTGGGCTGACAGCCAGGGCAGCACCTCAGCAGCAGGAGGTGATGCCTGGGGAGGATGGGAGTTCCCTGGAGAAAAATGCTCACAGACTCCTATGAGTCTTAAAAGGTCAGCTACAAAGCATGGGCAGGCTTGGAGAGGAATTCCTGGGGTTGCCAACAGCCCTGTGCCACTAACACAGCCCTGCCCCTGCCCAACCCTGGGCCTGTCAGAGCTGGGCAACGCCCAGACCCTGACCCTGTGCTGTCCTGCACCACCCTGGTGAGCTTGTTCCACCCCAGAGCTTGTTCCTACAGCCCCCAGAAGGATATAACAGGAGGGTTTGGGTGGGATCCTCTCTCCTTTACAAACTCCACGCTTGGAAACTGCCAGGCTTGTCCCCTGAATCTGGGTTAGTAATTTTGAAAGGAGAGAATTCCTTTAGCCCAAATCCCAGCACTCGAGGTTAGATGTGCACTGCTACAGTGCTGCGATGGCGGGAGAGATTTGTCATGCCCACAACATCAAAGACTTCCTGGCTTCAAACAGGGCGTGAGACATCCTACAAAGTATCTGGATCCTTTCATTTCTTTACACTTGTTTTCTTAGCAGAAGTTGCTGGTCCCCATGGTAAATAGAAAGGTCTTATCCTGTGTACTCCGTGATGTCAAAAGAATATATCCACACAGGATGAAATGTAATTTGTAAGCAGCTCGTGTTTCCTGCATGGCCTTGCTACCTGCTGGTAGGTTATCTAAGAAGTCTGAATAAAAGAGATGTGAAATGATAGCAAGCAGAAGGGAAAATAAATAAAGAAGTCTGCAAACCAAGGCAATCTACAGCTGCTGTTGCCATGAATATAGTGCTTCAGACTCCACTAGTCTAAATGCTTATGGAAAGGGCACACCTAAATTGTCTTGAACACATACCAAATAACACCTGAACATGATTTCTGAATATAAATTGCCTTCTAGACTTAAATGAAATATTCCTTTACAGAAGGGTATTAAGAGACCCAGGATTCAACAGTCCCTCTTTGCATTTCTATATTATTATTCAGTCTTTCGAAAAGGACATAGATGGACAAATATATTTATCTTATGGTCAGAGACTTGGAATGACACCCAGCTGCTTCCAGCAGACTATTAAGCCTGTCAACTGAGCAAGCTTCAGCAGCACAAGAAACCATTATACCCATTTAGTAATAGATCTTGGAAAATGAATCTTGCTGTGACTCAGTAGAGCTGAAATACTTGGCTGGCTTCAATGCTCCTCAAATTATTCTAATTAGATGCCCTGGTATATGATTTCTTATGGTACTGTCTTGAAGGGAAGTTGTACCAGTAATGCAAAATTTAATCTAGTCTAGAATACCAAGGTGGAAGAGGTGAGTTCTGAAGAAAAACTGAGCAAGTCAGATAGACCTGAAAAAGTAAAGGAAAGAATGGAATGAAACATAAATCTGTGATTCAGTAAAAAGAATCTCCTAGACTCCAACTGAGTTGTATCTTTGGATTTAAATGTGCCACCTCAGCCCTTTCTAGCAGTGTGAGACAGTATCAATGTTGACTCTACCAGCATTTTACAGAAATCCACCAACAGCTGAAGTCTTTAAAGCACAATACCCTAAATGTGTGCAGTGCAAGTTTCTGAGCTGGTGTTACACTGTTGGGCAGCTCAGAGCTGCTGATGCACACACAGTACAGCAGAGATGGCATATCAGTGCCAGACAAGCTACAGAGTCTTGGGCTGAAACACACTGTTGTGATCATAGGCTAAATCTCCTGTGCACCCCTGAATCTGAAGTTCCAGTCAGTAATTTTAGCAGTAGAGGAAATCACCCTTGAATTATATACAAGTGAACAGTTTCAGAAAATTTGATTGTGACTTTTGAGGGAGAACATATGCACAGGTACATAGAAATATACCATTAGTTGCTGCTACTGCACAGTAGAATAGAAAATATACTCCAGTTAGCTTTAATATGTAATATGAAACAAAAAAATGTTACAAAGTTACCTTTTTTCTCCATGAAATTTCACTCCACTGAGAATGCCTTAGTTATGGCTAGTTTGCTATTATTTCAGGTGGGGAAAATAAGATTTCAAGAACTGGCTTTACCTTGAGCTCTGTGCTATTGGGAATATTCTGCAGCATTACATCTGAATAAAATCATAGAGAGATATTCCAGCAAACAGACTTGTTTTATCACCCTGTACATATAATTTTTTGTTGCCTTATGTTCCACGGCTCTGATTTACATCACGGACTTTTCAGGGACTATTTAACACAAGTTAATCCCTGGTCAATTGGAAATCATCCAGTAAGGTACACAGTGCAACAGGCCATGAGTCAGGCAGGAAGGCTACTGTGTGCTGAACGTGAATTTAGAGTTGCATATGCTTGTATTCAAAATACCTACTTTTAAGATATAATTCTTAACCAGAAAATACTGGATGTGTCTGAGCACTCTGCCTATAGCCTAATCAAACCTTGCTTCTGCATATAAAGATATCTGTGAACAGCTAAAACAACTGACTTTACACGGTTTTGCTTCATTTGCATAGGTTGTTATTCTCATTTTATGATTCTGAAGCTATAAAAGATTTATGAAATGTCAAGACTGAGACTTTTTTCCTTATTTAACTGTATGTTTATGTTGTGAGAAATTTTAGACATGCTAAGCATTCAAGCTTTGCACAGTCAGCCATACTGGAGTCCTTATACAACATTTCTGAAAAATACATGACTAACCAAAGTCCCTTATCCCCAAGCTTCATATCAAACCAAACAAAACCTTTGAATGCTGGAAAAAGTCACAAAAAGAAGGCTCCAGACTCTAAGATGAGGACGAAGTTCCCAGCTGGAAACTCTAGGCCGGTAGACAACAAACTCTCCAGCATCCAGGCACAGTAAGATGGGGCTGAGTTTGGTCTCAAGACCACTCTGCAAGGTCATCTCTAGAAATACAGAAGTAATTGTTTGGTCAATAACTGGTAATTGAGAATGCCCAGAAAACCTTTTGCTGCAGTCACGTTGCTTGTGATGGGCAGAAAGCTCAGCTTAAGATTGCATTCGAATATCGTTGGAGACACAGTCTGGTGGCTTCAGAATCAAACATTAGACTAAGTATTCAAACATGAGAAACTACTGATTTTAAGGCTACTTCTGATGCTATTGCCTGGTGTTCTTCATTATTCTGGTAAGACTAAAGCAAACTGAGGCATTATTTTAAATACATTTTGTCAGAAAAATCAAAAAAAGATGAGGCTGTGCATCATCAGCAGCACTAATGGCAACTGATATGCACATAAATAGAGCCAGACGTTAGTGACCTTCTCTAAAAGAATGCCTTCCAAAGCAATAAATAATAAACAGACCCATGCAATGCAACTTGTGACAAGATTTTATCAACAGTATGCATACTTGTTACTGTAGCATGTAATTTACTGAAAAATGATGAATTTTAACACAATAGCGAGCTACAGAATTTCAGTTCTCATATTTGGAATTATTTTTAAAGGTGTTTTAAAACTAGCTTTTCCAAAGCTGATTCTCATCAACAACTGGCTCAAAGGGGAGAGTTCTTCAGGAATGCATATTTATTTCCTGCTAAAAATCAAGTTTACTTAATTCATATTGAGAAATCTAACAGAGGAGGGATCAGTTAGAAAAATCTTGGCCCTAATGTTTCGAAGAACTGCTGTGCCTATACAGCCTGGACTGGGAATCACCTTCTCTGGGAATCCCTCGTTCTCACATTTGCTTCTGCAATATACCAAGGCAGAAATGGAAGCAGCAAGAGTTACACGTAATGAAAACCCACTGTATTTCTTACCAAAAGCATTTGTTGATTAAAATACCAGCTTCATTTTTTGTCCATCTACAGTGCCACTATCTCCCACATCTATGACTGTTGATAAATCTCCCCATTCCTTTGTTCTAGAATGACACCATTTTCTGTAGTTCTATTCACAGTGTTCTCGATCTAGACTGGAGTGTTCAATTAACAATTTAATGGAAATTGTTAATCTTATGAAGGCAGGCTGAGGGAGTTGGATTTGTTCAACCTGGAGAAGAGAAGGCTCTGGTGAGACCTTATAGCACCTTCCCATATCTAAAGAGTACAAAAAAAGCTGGAAAGGGAGTTTTTTACAAGGGCTTTGTACATAGTTGTCTTTTAACAGGAGTAGCCCTCTCCTGCCTTTAGTATAGACATTTTCAAACATTTCTGCAAGTTTGTAGAGCTCATAAACTCTGTCTCTCCCAAAAGTGTTGCAAAACACTTGGAAAATGTCACGACCAAAACAAAGGAGGGTTTCTATTTCACAGCCCCATGAAAGGTGCTGTACAGTAGATTTACATCAGTATTCTGGCCAGCTCTTCTCTCATGCTGCATAAAGTGTAGATCTTCTTGACAGATACTTTGAGTGCGGAGAAGTCCCTACCTGACCTCAAATCAAAGAGAAGTAATGGCCAATGGGTACCATGGGAAAAGCTTATTTCTCTGTCTTCATTCCAGCCTCAGTGCCAGCTACCTTCAAAATCACTCCTGTATCTGCAGCTGCACAATGAAAGAGCCTCTGACTTTCAAAACAGGTGGCCAAGTCCCCAGCTCCACACTTTGTGGCAACTAGGGGTTTTTAGACGTTTTTGAATGAGATTTCTTTTTAAGATGTGGATTTTGAGAACGCAGATGAAAATGCCACCAAACAAATATCAACAACTTTAAAATTAAAGATGCTTTATGACATGAAGTTTTTCAAAAGTATATTGTTGTTCATTACAACAGTAAAAATTAATGAACAGCCCTAGAACAGCCCTATTTCATTATTGCTATTAGTTTATTGCTACAATGTACTTCTCATGCCTCCAGCAGTCACAAAGCAGATTCCTGCCCTGTGTGAGGAGGGGCAGTGACTGAGCAGCTGGGTGGGCTTCTGGCTGATGGCCGAGGCTATCCCACCACCTCCAGTGTATTAATCCTCTCCTCTCCCCTTCCACCTCCTAACATATTTGGTTTTGCCATGTTCAGGAGCACTGTGACTCACAGGTATCCCTCAACACTTCCAAGTGTCTTTATTGTGGATGTTGTCACCCTTGAACCTTTGTACATGGAATTTCTCTGCAAGGCAGCTTAACTAACATGTGTGCCCACTCAGCTATGCATCCCACTCCTTAAGCCTGGAATAATTGCTTGGACGTATGAGGCAAATACATTCTTCTGTTGGATAAGAGAATTCTTTTCTTACAGTGATTTTAGAATTTGAAAAGTAAGATGTTTCAACAAAAAGGGACACTAAAATATGGATATTAATGGTCTGAACCTGTCCATTCACATTTATCCAGATTTTATTTGATCAGTGTTTCTAATGTGCAACCCTACCTGTGCTCTATCTGTTCACCAAGCTTTCAGGTCTGCTTTGCACCCATTTCCTGATCTATTAGTCTTATTTATATTACATTGACCCCTATATTCTGGCCTCCAAACCTCCTTTATACCTCATAAGAAAAAAGAAGCACTTGCTCAATTTTTCTCTCTTCCCTTTGCTGATCTTTACAGTTACAGATCATTTTCCTGTGCTGCTTTGAATGTCAGAAGAGAGTTAAGAAGAATAAAAACAGAAGTGAGGCTGAGAAAACAGATTCAATTTAACAGAAAGAAAGAGCCAATAAACTTTCAAAACAGACAGTCAAATAATTAGATTCTAGCAGGAAATCAAAGAATTGCTACTGCTATAAATATTCAGAGGCTACACAGACTGGGTATGAACATCCATCACAGGTGATTTAGAAATAATGAAACAAAACAGCTATGGACACAAGATAGCCCAGGTAACAGAGCAGAGGATTCTCCAGTTCAGTAGTAATTTTTGTGATGTTCTCTGGAAAATAAGCAACCCATTGTAGCCAGCAAAAAGTATGAACTACAAAGTTTTCCTACAAACAGTAAATTTAATTCTGTGTCACAACTAGCTTGGATATCATCCCTATTAATTTTGTCAGTAACTCCCTTTTAGATTGAATGTGTTAACTTAGATTCTCTCTTCCCTCTTTTATTAAACTGGGAAGAGATGAGCCTGTGTCAACTGCCACTACCACAACAGCAATCTCAGCACAATGCCTTTAAATTCCATATGCAATTTTATAGCCACATGAAACCTGCACTTACAGGAGATTCACAATTTTCAGATTAACCTTCTTGCTCAATTATTATTCCACAATATACTGTTTCTGGCTTAGGAGAATTCAAAAGTAAAGTAAAAATTAACAGCATACACATTCAGTCATCTACTGATTAATGCTAGGATTTTAACAAGAAGTATAATCTTTTGCAGAACAAGATATAAGGATACTTCTGCAAACATAATTTAATTTAAAATTTGTTCATCATTCACTATTGATTGCAATTAGAGTTTACTTATTAAATACCATCTGTTTTCTAAACATCAAGGAGTAGTCTGAAAAGATCTCTCTAAAGAAAAAAAATCACCCAACCCCTCTCAATAAAACCTGTTGCCAGGTTACTTATAGTTGAAAAAAGAATGTTGACCAATAAGACAATAAATGAATATGCTAAAAGAATAAAAATGCCAACAATATTAAACTTTTTTAGAAACATATGAGCTTACACATACTTCCCCTTTACCTACATTAATCTTGACACCAGGGAACTCTAGAGAAAAATATAGGGTTTGGGTTTTTTTTCAATCTCATTTACGTTTTTTTTGGTTTGTTTTGTTTTTTTTTTTTACTCTGTTAATGATATAAAATTCTTCTTACAAGAATCCAATCTACGGGACAAAGCCCAAAGCTGCCAAATCCCAGAATAATGAGTGGAACTGCAGCAGTCACAGGTGTTACTGAAGCAGAACCAGTTACATCACAGGAGGCTGGGAGAGTACAGCAGTTCATGGAAGAAGGAGAAGTGAAAAAATCCACTACAGGAAAACATATCCTTTCTAAATAAAATTCACAAGATTTAAGGTCAGATGAGACAAGTAGATCATACACTCTGGTATCCTGTTTATTTTTAAAATTATTTTCCATTTTCTGGAATCACCTCTATAGTGAACCAATTACTTTTGTGTAATTAATTAATACGTTGCATTTGTTGAAACTAAGTCTTTTGAAAAGGCACACTGGAGAGTTATAAACCCCTGTATTTATCCTGGAAATTTGTTTCCAAAGTGACTGTTTTCTTAAATTTGTGTCTAGGAAACTGATAGCATACCAGCTCTTATGCTGAAAGTGTTGTTTCAGACAAAAATGAGACAACTTAAACATAAAGCCAAGGATTTGTTGTGAGTGTTATTACTATCTAGACAATCTAATCAGAGAATAAGGTCAGATTTTCGGAGTAATTAGTATTACACATAAAAACAGGTAAGAAAAAAATTACCACAATAATATATTTTAAAGTAGTGTACAAAGACTTCCTGGCATCTGCGCCTTCTTTACACTTACAGTGCCCTCCTGTGTCCCAAAGTCACTGACTTAAGTCTTTGGAGGGGTGTGGTGAGAGGGCAGCATCTAGAGCCTTCCCCTGGGAGGAATATAATGTTGAAGTTAATGCTCTCATATTCCAGGATGAAGTAAATGTTTTTTTTTGGTGTGTTTTCTTTTAGCTGTTTGTTCGTTTGGTTGTTGTTTTGGTTTTGTTTATTTGTTTGGGGACATGTTTTCCACCACGATCTTTCTTCTGCAATCAGCAACTCCATTCAATTTCTAATCTTACCACATATGGAGTGTCTTTACTTATGTTAAGCACTTTATTTTTGTTCTCTTTGTTCCCAAAATCTAGCTTTTCCCAGCTCGAGGTCTGTATTTGCTCATCTGTTCATTGGATGGCCATTTACAGCCATGTGCCTTCCACTCCCAGTCTCTGTCCTGTCTCTCCACCATGCCACGCCTTTACCCCTTTACGTGCAGCCCGTGCCTCCACTTTTGAGACCTGTCATACCAAGCATGTTCTCCTCTACCCTCTTTCATTAAGTTAGAGACTCCCATGGCATTGTTAAATGCATAATTCTTAAAAGAATAAGTATATTCACTTGGTTTCTCGGATCAGGGTTTTTGTTTAGGGTAGATATGCATCACTCCATGAATTCAGCTGTAGCTCTAAAGACTCTCAGAACCTGTGGGCCTGCCTTGGGAGAAAAAAAAGTCTTTGAATGAGTGTTAAAAGCCCTTGTTTTTCACAATTCTTTTTCCTCTATATTTGTTTTTCTTTATATGAACAGGAAGATTTAATATCAATTTTGCATCTAAAAGTGTAAGTAATCCTTTCTCTTTTAGTTTGTGACCTTTAATCTACCTGACTTAGTTGTGACCCTTAATCTACATGATAATATATTTTTAGTTTGCTGTAAGAACAGTTAAGAATAGTCTGAAGTGGTACCCTTCTATACTTCTCTAAAAGTTACTGAAAAAATGCTATTTATATGATTCTACTCAAATACCTACCCAGCCACAAGTTGAATGAAGGAGTATTTACAAGTGTTTGTTATGGCAAAGATTTAATCAAGAAAAAGAAAAAAAAAGGAATCCTATATATTTGTAAAACTAGGAAAAGCCAAGTTCCAAAAGGCAGCATTTACTAGGCAGCAAACTTGAATTCCTAATATTTCTGGCCATTGCATTCTAATCCTTTGGTCCTTACCTCTAGATTTCCCAGAGACTTGGTGTTACACTGTGGCATATATGGCTAGATTGTGTTCCCCACTCTAGGGAAAATGATGACTGTTGGTGAACAAAGAAAAGGCACTTATTTTCCATTATTTGCTGTAGTTAATGAAAGAACCTATAATTTGGAATTCAGAGAAATTAACATTTTGCTATTAACAACACCGACATTTCTACTTCAATCTGACACTAATGTCATGAAATAGATTAATCAAAACTGTCTGGTAAGGTAAAATAGTATCAGAAAAGAATTAATCACATTAGTGTTTTAATTAATTTCATACCTCAACTCTAAGTGTGCAAGTATTTAAATTATCTGACATATTAATTGCTTCAAAAATGTAACTAGACTGGAGCTTTCTGAAACTGTAATCCAAGAGGGTGACACAACGGCAAAGGAAAGGAAGAATGAGGACATCATCTATAGAAAAATATAACAAAAAATGGTTAGGATCTTACTGATTAGGAGACTTAGATAGAGGAAAGTCAGGTGAAATTTGAGAGTTATTTAAAAGTCTAGTCACTTCATGAAGCTTAAAAAAAATATTGGTAGGTGATTTCTATAGAATGAAGAAAACCACATGTTGAGTTACCTAAGAGACACCACCACCTTTTTCATCTTTGTTGTCGTGGTTTTGCCTTGGGTCAATTTGTTTTTACACCCCCCACACAATTACCATTAGTAGAGAGAAGGTTTATGC
>JAYRBT010000001.1:12356795-12374196 GCA_036023395.1 Myiotriccus ornatus
GGGTTTTGTCCGGAAATCTACTTGGACAAAACCATTCACAGCCCCAGGGATGGGCTGGTGGGCAAAACCACGACATTTGTTTATACAGTACCTGACACAATACCTGTACCTGTCACAGTACCTGACATCCTCTGATAGAATTCCATAAGATTGGGCAACAAATCAAAAATACCAGATGTGAAACCAGGACTTATCTCGCTTGTCTCTTTTGTTTCACAGACACAAAAATGTTAGACTGCAGTCTGACCACAGATCTGGCTCCAAGGCTCTTTAAAAACCTGGCAGAGCATTTCTTTCCTGTACCATCATCTTGCAGTTCAAAGATGTCAGTGGCAGTTTTATGCCACTCTCCTACTATCAAGCAGCATAAAACAAAACCAAAACGAACCGTGACCTGGTTTCCTGCAAGAGGTGTGAAACTAGTTAAAAAACAAACAAAAAAATGCAATAATACCAGAAATCTACCATAAACTCTGAAGTGCACTCTGAATTATCAGGGTTAACCAATAAAATGGACATCCACACCTTTGATTTGGATCAGATGATAAGATGTTTGGTAGTAGGTGATTCAGTGTCACACAGATCTGGTACTAATGACACTGTGGGCCACAGTCTGATTAAGGGACAGAAGCTGAATTCTGCTTTGAATTCTCTGCTTTCACACCTCAAAGAAAAACTCAAACTTCAGAAAACTAAAAAAAAAATCCAAAAATAAATCCAAAGGCAACCATATTAGCAAAAATCTCAACATCTGAAGCTGCAAAATAACATTAACATTCTTCAATCATTTCAAAACATAAATGGTTTTACTATCCCACCTGTATTTCGGCTAAAGTACCAAGAATTTTTGCTCTTTGACTGTGAACTTGTACAGGAGTATATGTGAGTGTGCCTGAGCGTGTGAGTGAGTGTGAGAGCAACTGTGTAAGAAAGGGGCACATGGGGATGATGAAACTCAGATTTTAGTACAAAGTCTCAAAATTGGTATATTCTGAATTTTTCAGATTCTGTAGCTTGGCACAAAATATTTGCAAGGTCATTATGCAAGAGATATCTACAGTTGGAAGTGCTTTTTTTTTTTTTTTTTTTTTTGCAATAAAGGATTATTTTATTTGCAGTTTCTTATTTCTAAAAGGTCTTATTTTAGTGCTCTTCCCCAGCATTACTTGCTTGAACCATGATGGTTAGGGGTTCAGAACTGACTGACAGGCAGCAAAGCAACTGTGAAAAATATTCCAGTAAAAGCATATTGCATCATTTTGATCCAAATGCAAATTCTGAGAGCAGCTAAGATACCTCTGTGAAATCAATACCCAAGGCCAAGCTCTGCTCTCATCAGTCCTCTCTTGTGCTGAATGAGAAAATACACTGAAAATACACAAGATGTATTTTAGAAGTGAGAACAAAAAATGACAACAGGCAGTTTATATGCACTTTATTTTTATAGTGCAACCTGCTTATTAAATAAGTATGCTCATGCTAAATCAGGGATATATGAGAACTCATTTTTGGGGGAATTAAAATCTTTAATAATAATGATTTAGAATAATCTAGGTCACTTTTCTTAATACCTACCTGTTTTCCTCTCAAGTTCTGAATATTTACTTCCAGGATGAAGTTTTAGCGAAGCATAACCTGTGCCCGAAAATACAGAACAACACTTCAAATCTCCAGAATTTCATAGCCAGAAGTGGCCTTTTGATCCTGCAAACAATATCTGAGGCACCAGAAATGGCTTCTGCTTTTGACTGATCACTTGTGAGTGAGTAAAGGTGAGGAGCAGGGTTTAGAACTTTTCTAAAGACATGTCAAAAATATTCCCACTGGAGTGACTCTGAGATATGAAAATTCTTATCAAGTGCTGAGTGTTCCCAGTGGAATAAGAATCATCTGACTTCTTCAACCTGACCAGAAGGAAGAATATCCTTTTATATATTGTGTTTTTTATTATAAACAATTGCTTATTAATTTAGTTTACACAGCTTTAAATTCAAGCAAAGACCTACAAATGGTCTCCAAAATGAACTTCAGTTCTTATTACATTCAGCATTGTAAAAGGCATTTTTAGCAAACTTTTGAGCCAACATACCAAACCAGACACCTGTGAACTAGTTAAGGAATTAAAATGTGTGATAAACTTCATGGAATAAAGTGTACTCTGGGCTTTTTATATAGCCTGTCTCTTGAACCTGATTAAGTTTCTTAGATATTACAGCTTAAGTAACTGCCTGGCTCGCTAAAACCACTGAAGTGTTTCCCTGAGTGTGTATGCTGACGTTAGACAGCACTTCTAAACTGCATCTCTGATTTATTTTCAAAGCTTATTTAACTGGAGAGTCACATTTTTCTCTACCTGTCTTAAAAGTCCTAGAAATCATACCTGGACATCTGTTTTCTCTGCTGTCCTTCTTTCCTGTACAACAACAAGGCACTCTGCAAACAGCCTGGTTTGCACCTGCATTCATCACTCTCTAGTCATGTTACAGTTTCCCCCCAGTTATCACAGTGCATGAGATGCAAAATGTGTCCTTTTGCTTTTTAATGGTTTACCATAGAAGAAAAAAAAAAGAAAAGAATGATCACTGTAAGCCATGTGATGTAGAGTAAAGAATGAGAAAAGAAAACCCATGGGAACTGGAAACACATGGTTTCATTAATACCAAATGTAGGTTTTTACAATTACATTGATAAAAATATCCAAAAACCCTATAAAGCCCCGGAATTAATTCAATAATACAACAAAATTTTCAAAGAGGTAAATAATTGCAGTTTCTTGAAATATTTGGTGTAATTTTCACAATGTTAAAGTTATAAGCAATGATGACTTTAAAGACTTGAGTCTGAATCATTAAATACAAAGTGATTTTTAAATCAAACCTGGTCATATCATTTATTTAGCTTGTCCTATTCCCTCTTCCCTTCATTAGCTGTTTTTGGCATGGAGCTCAGCTACTCTACTGAAAAAAAATTTGTAAATATTTTCCATTGATGTGCTAGTGTATAGTAGCCAAAACCCAAAGCTGTTAACCTCTATATGCCTCCAGCATTAAAATTAGCTTTAAAGCACTTGTGATAAGTGGCAAATTTCCTAATTTTACTACTATTTCAGAGTAGTACCAACTTCATTAATAGAAAAATAATTGATGTTAAATAAAATAGGGTGGAATTTTCCCATATTTATTGTCACACATAATTATTTGGGCATTTGTTCAACATACCAAATAAAAAACTACTATGTATCTTTTATTCACACACACAAACAAAGAATATATTATATATGGAAATGCAGCATCCATAGATAATTTATTTTCTACAGATCTCTCCAGACAATATTTATTGTCTTATATTTCAAATTTTATTTTAAGGGCAGTTAATGATGACTGGAGCTGACAGATATTCTATAGGTATTAGAGTCTTACCATCAACAATGAAAAAGCTTAACAGAAAATCACTATATAACCCAAGATCATACAAAGGAAATGGATCAGCACTGATAACTGAAATAAATGAGCTGTTTTTACCATCTGAGAATGGCTGATGTTAGCTGCATACATTGCATTATACAGCTGTATGCTTATCACATTTTAATTTTATTTGTAGTGTTTATGTCTTTCTACTAATATGTAATTTGGAAATATAGTCACACCTTGTTATAAATTCTGTATTAAACTGCTTTTACTTTATAGTAAATAATAGGATAGTTGGGGTTTTTTTTCAGACAAAGGCTCTTTTTAAGAGCTTTCTGAAATTCCTTCAAAAAAACCCAAAAGATAAAAAATTGAAGAGTTATATAATTTTGTGCTGAAAAATATACAGAGACTACAGGGAACTACACTTTTCCCTTTACTTTTGGAGGCTGTTTTTTTTTTCCCTGGTTAATTCTAACAGTGTACAGAGAGTAAAATAGCTTTTACCATTACTTTTAGTGCCTGTAGCCAGCCCTCAGGACATATGGCACCATCCCAGATGCAGTTCCACACACCAGAATCAAATAAATAGTGAAAGAAACTATTATGCAACATAGTGTTTCTCTCTCCACACCCCATTTCTTCAGCAACTTGCCTGTCTTAAGCATATAAGAAAAGGATGGATTTGTTTTTTAAAATTAATATCACAATTTTTCATTTTTAAATGGGAGTAGAAGTGACACCAAATAAACTAGACCTCTAAACTAATCTTTAAAAAGGACAATACTGAAACTTTTTAATGGCTGAAACATTTAGGAAATTCATAGACAAAACTTTTTACCCTTATTTTGCAGCTGCTATAAAATATTTGCAGTTAGAAGTCTATAACGATTTATACTTCTGATGTTTGCTGCAAAGTTGACCAAAAGCTGAACCATAGGAGAAAAAATATAAAAGACATAAAAAAAAAGGTCTACATTGTTGAATGGCTTAGAAACATTCAAGTATTTTGTTAGATATGAAGTATGGTTGATATTTATTGAATCAATAGCACAAATATTAACTACTTTCTGAGATGAAGGAGAAAAGTTAACAAATTTCAATGTCTTATGGCAATGTGGGAGCAAACTACATTACAGTTTTTCTCTGTGGCTTTCATTCGTGGCTGACCTGCAACATGACATTAGCAAGCATATTTTGTTGAGTTTATAACCAATTTTCCAATGACTAACACAACTGTACCTTGCTTTGAAGTGATGTAGGTAAAGTTAACTTAATCCTTTCATTGAATGAATCCTAAATATAAATCCAACTTGGATTTTTCAAACCTGCCTATAGTTACAAACCTCAGATCAATCTATTTTTAAAATGGGAAATAACAGGTAATATGCATTGGGTTTAGTCTACAAATATTTATATATGAAGAAAACTGGGTAGGTGGATTTTTACTCTAGCAGGTAAAAGCAAGCAAATACTAGAAAGTAGATATTGTGATAACAGAGCAATTCCATTACTCCACTAGTTACCAAGGAATAGAATCCTTCCATATTAAGTATTGAAAGTAAGAGTAGATGTCTTCCAGAAATCTCCATAGCAAGGTTCCTGCAGGACAGTAGAGGTTCCTCTTGGGGTCCATTAGTGGTGACAGCCACTAACACGACTGTGACCGACAGGGGAAAGGCTGGGCCTGCAGAGAGGGGTGCAAACCAGAACAGGTAAGCGGGGATGGGTTGGGTATCCATCCCCTTCCCCAGGCACCAGCAGGAGAGGCAGCTCTCCGGGAGCAGGAGGTCAGACAGCACCCTGAGGACTTGGTGTGGCAGGAAGTCGCAGAGGAAACAGGAAAAAAAATGGCTCCAAGGAACACACAGGCTTAAGGGCCAACTCATTCAGCAATTTTGCTATGTTTTCTTATTACACATTCTAAAGAAATAATAAAGGAGTGACAGAACCTGTATCAAAGAGCCATAGAATGGTTTGGGGTTGAAAGGGGACCATGTGAGTGAGACAGCCCTAATTTCATATTCACGATATAAATTTAACCTTGATCAACCCTATTCAATCTTTGCTTCCTTTTTCAGGGTCTGTTTTTTTCTTTTTCATTTTACTCAGTTCCAAAAAGCTGCCTATTTCCCTAACTTTCCTGTAAGATAAATAATAAAATGGACAAGATAAACAATGAGAAAGAGCAAATTGCACAGCACTGGCAAAATGTTCTCCTTAGGAAAAATTCCCACTGATTACAAGAGACAAGAGGTTTCAACTGGAGCTTTGCCTGAAGAAATAACTGAGAATTAAACCCAAATAAAATAATCACATAATACGAGTTCTCACAAGCGGAGAAATTAAATTCTCTTTCAATTCTCACATGGACAGCAAAGTCTTTGTCCCACTGATGGGAAATAAGAGTTTTGCCATTGATTTTCAATGAAGTCAAGATTTCACCTCAGGGCATTTTTTTTCTCATATCATATTTATTCTCTCTTTACTATAACACATCACCTAAAGATCAGCTAATACTTGTAGACTAATGAGTAATCATGTGTTCCAAGACCAGATACTACCATCCGTTGTTGGTTTGAATATGTGATGTAGTTTTTATTTCTAGAAAAATTGTGATATTTTGAAGCAGGAAAAAAACAAACCTAAAGCAAAGCAAAAAACCCAACTGAATTCAGGCACTGAAATTAAAGGGAACAAATATTAACTGTCAAATCCCTTCTAGGAAAAGAAATTACTGCACATGGTCTGCCGCTGGCTCTGTCATTTCCTAAGTATTCCATTTGAGAGAGAATAAATAACGCATCCAGTTGAAAAGTTGAGCTAAATTAATCCAAGTGGTTTAATGGAGTATAGTATCCACCTCATGGAAGTGAAAATTACAGAGCTTTAGAAACATGTCAAAATTGATGAATTGCAGTGTTAAAGAAAATGTCATAGATGTCAGGGTCTATTATGGTAGTACCAAGTCAGTACTTCCTTGATACATTTAAGAACCCTGCTCAAAATCCGTGCTTCTGTTCAGCAACAGTGTCTTGAAGAAGGTAGGAAAACTGAACAATTTCAGAAAATACTACTGGACTCTCAGAGGAAAGCAATTTCTGAACCAAGGAAGGCTGAAAGGCTCGTGGTAAGTTCTTATACTGTAACTAGAGAGCAGCTGCAAACTTCTACCTACAAAATAACATGAAATATTTTAAGATCTGCAGATGTGTCCTGGGAAACTCAGTTTCCATAACAACAATTTTTGGTGCCGTGATTATCAGGCTGTCTGCACCTCTTGATTTCTGTGTCTGCTCACTAGGGGTTGCCAGTATTATACTGTTATTCTGTCCAGCACTAAATGCTTGTATATTTGCACAAACAGATCATTTTTGATGATTTTAGAGGACAAAACCCATAGTCACTAAGGAACCTTAAAGCTCTGGTGTAGTTACACAAGAAGGAGAATCCTTCAGTATATTATTGTTTAATCAAGTTGGAAATCTCCAGTGCCACTGAGATATCATAGTAGCATAAATCTTTATATGCTTAAAATATCGAGTAATCAGGAACTAAACGTAATCTGGAAAACAAATGGTTTTCTTCTAGGGTTCTAACTCAAATCAAGCTTAATAACTCAGCTAATGAAGGAAAAGACTTGAAATACAGAAGAGAGACATATAAGATAATAAAAAATTCTAAATTATTCTAAGCACAAAAGGAAAAGAAAATCAGACTCACACCTCTCTCTTGGCAAAACAGATCAAAGGCATTTGATCATAACATTTTCCTTTTGAATACCAGCTCCACCAGACACAGACCTTCTAATGTTTCAAGGAGAAAAATTAAGGTCTTTATAGCTGCTTTTTCATACCAATACATCATCCCACATGAGAGTATAACGCTAGTATCTCTAGAAGAGAATAGAACACAGCAATTCCCTTGCACTGCTTCTCAGGGAAAGTCTGCCCTGACCAAAGTCCAACTGTTAACTGATTATTTTATTTCAATTTTGAAGATTTTATATAGTCTGCCTGCTTTCTTTGCCAGGTTTGCAGGTTAAATGTGTTCCAGTGCAGTTGCCTGACTAAATCTTCGACTGGTTTTTCCAGCTCCTGTTATATTTGCTTTTAACATGGACTTCATGTGTTACTCCTTTTTTGTTTTCTATTTTTGCCTTTTTTTTCCATCTTCTACTTTTACCTTCCCATTCTCCTAGTGTCAGATGATTTTACATATATTCATTCCTCCACTATTAATTCTTTTCAGCATTCTTTAGTCGATAACCATTATGCCATTTTGTCTTCTCATAAATTACTCTCATTTTCTAGTTCCTTATACTGTTTAACGCCTCTTTTCCTTGCAATGATAAATAAATGAATGAACAGAAAGATATTTTACAAGGTAGGTAGGCAAGACGACATCAGAAGAATGTTATTTGGCACTTACCTCCTGCCACAGGTCTGTGTCTATGACTGAGCTCACAGGGAGAACTGACCCTTGAGAGCAAACCTGGAGAGCTACTTGACCAGAGCTCATACTTAAAGAACATCAGCTCAGAGGTGAAGAAAATATGGTCAATTTGCAGGGTAGTTAAACTTCTTGATAAACTTGTTTGTTAGTTTCAAATACTAAGTTTTTTTAAAAATGAAAGTACTCCCTGTGGTTTCCCGCAGCTATGGAATATTTTATGATCCTCAGACTAGAAAAGCACACAGTTATTCAAGTACAATGCTTGTGTGCTCTATAAAATTGCTCTCAAGCTAAATGTATTTGTGGAGAAAACCTATTAAGAATCAACCGGTAAGAATTACAAAAGAAAACAACTGCATTTTAATAGAAAAAGGCCTTCAAGACTGTTAGTCACATCATTTAATTCTCTCTTGGGTGCCCAAAGACACTAACACAGTGTATTTGATGCAAGACTTAAAAAGGAGGCATAACAAAACTGAACAGAGAAAATGTAATTCTGTCAGCCTCGAGCTGAGGGTAATGGAAAGGAAACGGATGCAATGGAAAGGGGAGCGGTGATGGGTGTAAGATGAAGTTTAACCATTACTGCCATTTTTCCATTTCCAACATTCTACTACTCATATGCGAAGACTTTGCTTTGAGTCCACATTAAAGAGAAAATATGAACGTCAATAAACAGTAGGAAATTCAAAACAATATAAACAGAAGCAGGTCATGCAGTATTTCTAACGGGACCCCATCTCACTACAAGATCTCTCGTTCTGAGTCAACATGCCCATCCTGGGAAATACAATCTGATGTAGCACTAAGGTTACTTAATGGTGTTTCTTAAAAGAATGAGAACCCAATGGTCTTTGCACACATTTGCTTGGCTATGGAATATCTGTTTTGTGTTTGGATGGAAGTAAAGAAAAAATCCAAGATATTACTCTTTTAAATAAAGACTTTAGGTGAAAAATCTCTTTTAATTCAAAAACGTAAGAACATTTTAAATTCTGAGTTCCAGCTAATAGGAAACTGAGGTCTGACAACTGAACTAAGCATAGAACGGAACAGACCTGAACAATGTTGGTGTCCTCAAGAACCCTGTTGCCACACTGACATGTATCTGGGAAATGAATGAACTTTATTTTGTCCATGATTAAAAGAAAAAAGCATATCCAGTGATAATGAATAAAATAGAACCAAAGACAAGTATATTTTTATGATTTGGGCAGCTATGTAAGAGACGTTTAGGCTAAAAGCACTAGATTTGGTCAAATTTATTGTTCTTGCCTGTTTTCAGCTACTGATCCACAGGAAAAAGTACTCTGCTTCCCCTTGTCAATACTTTAGCCCAAACAGCTTCCACTGAAATTCAATTTTAACACTGAGCAAACAAAAATTATCTTATCATTATTTTCTTAAACATTAGAGGTAATTTTTAAGGAACTATGACTTTATTAGATGCCTTATTATTTCTGTCCATATTACCAATTATAGTCTAGTAGGATGCTACTTACAAATTTAAAAAAAAACTTTCATAAATAAAATCTAGAGAAAGTACAAACTGTCTTAACAGTGTCTAGGATAAAAAGAAATCAATTTTCAGAAGTTCTAGCTGGCAGTTTGCAAATGTGCAATTAAAATTCTGGCTCTTCTCTAATTATGGAACACTTAAGTTAAATGGTCTTAATAGACATATAATGATGGCTTTATAAATCTAGAGTTACTTATAATCTAAAGTAATTTCTACTTCAGTTTAAAAAGCATCCATTAAATGCCTATTATGAACTTTATGTAATTTAGAAAGACATTTAATGAATGCTTTATAAAACTAAACAGCAATTATTACCAAAGACAAGTGTTAAGCATATAGATTAACATGCTATTAATGTGAATTAGCTTTTTCATATTAAATAGTGAAACTTATACTTAAAGTCTATTGGAATGAGTGCAGATTAAAATGCTATAAATGTTTGTAATGGAAAATTTAAGGACACCAAATAGGAGAAAAAATTTCTTAGCCCAATTTTTCATTAGGATACCTATTTATTAAAACACTGATTGAGCTGCAGACAACTTAGAAAGAAAGCTCTTTAATAAAAGAGTAATTTCATAATAATTATTATAGGGAAGTGAAATTTGATTATTTTGATGTTTGCTTTGATATAATACCTAAGTTCTTTTCCTTTTAAAAGTTCTGAAAATACAACTGTCTTCATTTATAGAAGATTTGAAAGTGTTTAAATTCACCATATAATGAAATGTTTGTGTAAGAAGTCCTGCTTGTACTACTTTGATTTATTTTTAATAATAAATCATGAGAAAAGCCTGAAATCACATAACCCTTGTTTACTACCACTAGGCACAACAGGTTACCTTTCGTTTTAGTCAAAAAAAACCCACTTCCAAAACTCTAAATTCTATTTCATACTTTATCTTATGTCTTGGAGAAAGTCCTTTCAATATCCATCCTAATTTGTGAGCATCTGATTTATAACAAAGAAAGGAAAAGCTAATACGTCATAACTATTGAGAAGTTTTGAGATACATATTTTAAAATAATATTGTCACAAAGGAGGGATGGATAATATCGACCCATCCGTTGTCAGATCAAATACCATGGGTTGAGATTTACTCTTGATTTATGTCATAACCAAAGTTATGACAGGACTGGATTTGATGCCCGGACTTTGAAAGTTTTGCTGCCATTTATTTCAGAGAAACTGAAAAAAAAAGGAAAAACCCCAAATTATGTGGAGAATAAAGATTATTTGTGTGATTGAGGGGAGAAAACTCAGATGGAGAAACTGTGAGTGACAGTAAAAGGTAATGAACATTTAAGATAAATAATAGTCACATAGGATACACTTTCTCTCTGCTGAGCTGCTACACTAAGAAAGATTCCAACCACGACTTTTGATAGAAAAAAGGTAACACTTGTGGCACTAAAACACTACATCATGTTACAAAAATGATTCCAGTTAAACTGTATACCACCATTCAACAGCATACAGAGAACCATTAATTAAACAAAGGAGGCTACAGAAAAACCAATTTCTGTTAAGAAAATACCATTTTTTTAATGGAAAGAAGAGAAGACCAGATCATGTCCTCAAAACACAATGAGATGTTGACTTTGTTATAAGTAATTTTTTAAAAATTGAACTTTGAGGAAAGAATAAATTTTTCCTTTAAGAGCTAAAAACACTGAGGACCCTGAGCCAACTGACAAAGAATTTTCTATGAACATTCTAATGCCAGTAAATTACCTTAGGCATGACTTACATGAAGGTATATTCTGTCTGCTCTAGTCCAACTGGTAATTAGATTATTGTAATTTCTTTTAGCTAATAAAAACCTAAATTTCTATGGGGGGCTGTAATAAGATGCCATTGCACACTTTAAAATAGCTCAAACAACAAAGTACATAATTATGAGGATGGCCACAGATCCTGATAAACTTGTGTTGAGGCAGAATAATTAAGAGATTTTGGTCTTTAAGAAATGTAGATGACCAGGTTTCCAGGAGAGACCATCAATGTGCCCTTAATATAGTTGACAGTTCTGGTATCCTGAAGAAAGCCTTCAGGGCAATATTCCATCACTTAGTTTTATTTTAGGCATTAGATTTTCCTTTTCTTCACATATTCTCAGTAGGAGGAAGGAAGGCAAAGACTGACTCAGTTCTGACCTATCTTCTAGTTCCCAGAACATCCATGGCACCCCTTTGACTCAAATGTCATTCTAGCATTGACTCTTCAGTGAAGATGATTTTCTTTTTTTGCTTGATGTGGAGTTTTTTTAAACTTGTTCTAGGAAGACATGTGATATGGCTCCTGGCCAACAATTTCTATGTCAAGGAGGTTATAGTTGGAGATTTAAAGAATCTCTCCAATTTCATCAATTTTGTAGTGAAAAAAAAAAAAAAGGTGTTTGTTGCATCTTATTGCATGTCTTTTTTTTTAATGAGGAAATTAAAAATGTGATTACTGCAGGGGAATTGTTCTCACTTTCTAAATAAATAAATAGACAAAAGTGCATAGATGAGTGCCTTTTTTAGATGTGTTTTCTCATTTTTGAGCTATATATACAAAAACTGGAGAGATGAAAGGGATCAGCTGCAGTGTTTACCCAAAAATTGTGATGTAAATCTTTTATGATGAAGTATGTCCAACAAACTCCAACAAAAAATTGCATTATATTTAGAGGAACAAGAAAGAATCAACACTCCCACTTAGCAGATTGAGAAAACCTTATAATCATCAGTTAGTTTCTTCAAAATCATTGCCTAATGAAAAATAAACATATATGTTACGTTTCAGTCAAGGGAAATAGTCTTCCAACAACTAACAAACAAATAAACATTGTTCATTTACAAACCAGCATTTCTGAAGCCACTGGCCACACCCATTAAACATTTTGATCATCCAAATCTCCTGATTGAGCTTAATTTAATTTCATTATATATAACAGTTTGATTCTACCAGTGCATTTTCAGTACTAATGGCTCTATTTTACAACACTTCAGTGTAAAAACTAGTTTTCATTGTAATCTGATACATGCTAAGAATGGCTACTTAATTTTGACCTAAATAAGCTCTGACTATAGATAACACAATGTTTTTGTGACCACTAAAAAGTAGGCAATCATTATTAATTTATTAAGAGATATTTATTTTTGCATAATATTGCATCTTGATGATAATGTTTTTTAAGGCTTCTTCATAAGACAATTTTATCATGTAATGAAATATAACAAAATGTCAAAGTGTAACCGATATCATTATTGAGTCATATACTAAGTTCAATCTGATAAATTATATTTACATAGCTGGGCTACGTGGGCTTTTAGCTGCAATGAGAATCTGATTTGGCTAAAATGTTTTTTAATATAATATTGGGAATTTTTTTTACTGGAATTTATAAAATATTATGCAGTTTTAACATAAACATGAAGAAATAAGGTAAACTAGAACACAAGTTTACCTGCCATTTCCTGACCATTACTTTGCCTGTCTTTGGCAAAGAAATTGATGGAAAGCATCAGAACCCATGCTAGAATCCAGATTTTCCATATTAACTGTTCATATTTTTTGCAAATCAAGGCATAGATTTTTTACACAGATGCCTCAAAATTGCAAACTTGATCAGGAAGAGTTGCAGCTGATACAATCCAAATTCTCATTCTTTTGTCTCCTCTCCTTCTTGGATGATTGTTACTGTTCTTCACATAAATGTACCTGTGTGCTCTGTATGACCAAGGCACAGGAGCCTCACAGCACCTTGCAGATTTACTGAGGGACTGAGACAAGCTTCTCTGGATCCTATTTTGGGTGTGATACACTAATTGTGATACACTAATCTTTCAGATCCTGGCATATATCTGATCTGTTAATTGCAACTGAAAAGAACTTATGAACTGGAAAAATTTCTCTAAAGAATGCAGATTGCATTTTTATTGCTTAAAATTCTTTCCCAATTTTAAAGGAACCACCCAGTCCTAGGTGTTTTTTATAATATGCCTGTGTTTAGCAGCCTTATTTCCTTCTGTCATACATCCTCAGGAAAAAAAAAAAAACAAACCAAAAACACAACATGCTGAGACACAAAGAAGAACACGAGAAGATCTCTAGATAATTGACTTTAGTTGGCCCAGTCTGCTAATGGCCAAACAGATGCCACCACAAGAGCTGTCTCATGAACACACCTGGAACAATTTTGCTGTCCTTGCATTTGAAAATGTTTCTCACTCAGAAAATTGGAGGCGTTAGTATCCCAGGAAAGAAGAAATAGAACAAAAGTAGTAAAACCAATTCATAACACCCCAAGCTGTTTACTAGTTTTTATAACCAGGTATAAAGGGGTTGAGTATAATTTCACACAATCCACTGATTCTTCTGATTTTCTACTGTAAGTTCTTAGATTACCCTGAAAAACTTGAAATATTTGCACAGACAAATTAAAAAATCTCCTCCACTTACTTCCAAAGCAAGCTAATTTTAAGTTAGGCAGTCTCTGCAACACATGTAAAATAAGCAAAAAAACCAAAAAATCCAAACAAACAACCAGTTTTGAACTTTGACAGTAAAGAACAACAAAGATAATCACCAGAAAGGTCTTCAGTATATTGTGCTACCTTATAATACACGTTTTGGGGGCTGACTGCTATGGAGCAAGGAGAGACACATCTAAATG
Organism: Myiotriccus ornatus; assembly: GCA_036023395.1. Classification (NCBI taxonomy): domain Eukaryota; kingdom Metazoa; phylum Chordata; class Aves; order Passeriformes; family Tyrannidae; genus Myiotriccus; species Myiotriccus ornatus. The sequence continues at coordinate 12,370,838 of JAYRBT010000001.1, forward strand.
GCCTGAATCATCACCTTCTCTAAAACTTCTCTGAGGTATCTTAAACTCCCCTATGCTGTCTAAGAAGTTATTTCTAACAGTGCTTTTTACATTTAGAAGTGCATTTATATATTACAAGAATGTATAAATGAATCCTTTAAACAGTGGAAGAGATGGTGACCACAGTGAAAGAATAAACACATTCTCTGCATTAAGGACAGAAAAGCAACAAGGGTCTGTTTCATATCCAGGGGCTCTGGGGGTATAATTCATAGCTAAGGGAGCCCTGAATACATTAAGTAGCAATCTGTTTATTTTATATAACTAAGGTGCTAAAAATTGTTAGATAGATCTATTGATGGCATAATGAGTGCTTAAAGAGTTTTTTCCATTTACTTTCTCTACTATCTGAGAAAAGATCCAGCTTTTTTTCTGTCTCAGATGTATACATTTTAGCTGCTTCATTTGCAAAAGTACCACCTCTCTAAGGAGATTCTACCTAAACAATATCTTTTCTTTTTTTTTTTTTTTTAAAGAAAGTGGTATAGGAAGGAAGAGTTGCTTTAGAGATGTGAGATATTGGCATAAACAAATGGTTGCAACAGGTAAAACTGCCTGATCATCCTGGACACTGATGGGTGAAAAAGAATGACCAGTCAGTTTAATAGAAAGTAAGAAGTGCAGTAAAAACCTTATATATGAAGTAAATAAATTCTACACCCCTATAATTTGCATGATGGTGTGAAAGAATCAGCTCTCAAACTTTCCTTGACAGCAGGATGGATTTGAACTCCTTCTAATATCATATTAATTAAATTATATATTTAGTATTTTTAACTGCAGCAATTTGAAACAACCCACACACAGTATGTTTCTGGGTCAAGAGTGACAAGATTAATTAGCAAAACATTTAGATAGCTTCTTTCATGTCAAAAGATATAATTAAGGTGGCAGAGAACAATACAATTTATCCCTTGATATATACCAAATTATTCTGATCTGCATAATTTAAATACAGCATTAGGCAATGTCTTGTGCTGCTAATAATAGGAGATTGTAGCTGGTATTACCTATTCATGTATTTTCATTAAAGGTTTATTCATAATTTATAGCTCCCTTGGCTTGGGAAAATATTTACTAAATGAAAAATGTATTGTGGTCCCATAGTTAACAGTTAGGTTGATAGCATTAGGAGCCTTCAAAACTGGCTAAAAAAGCATTTGTCTTAAATAATACACCTATTGAAATAAACCACAGTTGGTTTTGGTTTTTTTTCAATTTTGTGGTTTTTTTTGTTATTACTTCTTTACACTCAGCAAAGTTAAACACAATAACGGAGCTCTTGCTCTACTCAGCATTAGTCAGAAGAACCCATCTCATTAATTTGTGGGAATTTCTGGTTTGAAATGAGAGCCTGAAGAACATCATGGCTTCCCAGAGGAAGGGAATGGAGCAACCCAAGAGATACACTTCCTCTCTTCTCTTCCACATTCTGCTAATCCTAAGGCAGGGCTCCCAAGATGACATGGCTACGGAGTAGGGACTATACCTCTTAGGATCCAGTTCCTCAGCACTTTCTAAATTTGCTCACTATTGTAGGAGTAATGAGCATGTTTAAGAACTATGAAGTTAGCAAGTCTGTCTTTCCCAGGATCACTAGACTCCTAATGTATCATGTAGAGTTGCTTTAGATGTGCATTTTCTCCCTTTGAAATTGTAGATTTTTGTCACTGTTTAACCACTGCAAGACTGATGCACGTAAAAAAGCACCTGGGGTGAAAGATCCCAGATTTGGGACAACCCGATGCTGTGGAATCCTTTCTTTAAAACTGCATTAAACTACTAAAGAAGAAACATCATCTTTAAAAATAAGAAACAGTAAGCATATTGACTTTGATTGTACACAAAGAATACAGAAAAATTATGTTCTTTAAGGATATGTAAAGGTAGTCAACAAATCCTTTAACTTATTTTGAGCAATAATGCCTAAGTAACATGGGGATGTGGGTAAGCTTTTTATTGGTAAGTCATAAGCCTTCTCATTAAACATACATCATTGTATTGCCAATGTCACTCCCTCGAGCATTTCTTCAAATCAATATCTTTTACTCCCTGCCAGCCTGGCTGATCAGATACAGTCTGCACACCACTATTGACTCCAGTTCCATTAGAAGATAACAGTGCATGCCATTGAAATCCTTGAGGTATCTCTTCTATGACAAAAACTCTCAGTGTCAACGAGCTACAAGGTTATTCTGACAAATGAAAGAACCGTATAGAAACACTGTACATACTCTTTCGTGTGAATGAAGTGAGATTTCTTCCTCGCTGTCCATCCTGACATCTATAAAAGGATACATTTGCATACACGCAAAGTACAAAAAAAGTTCTTTTCTCAAGATCTTCTCAGCTACCGTTTCTAAAACACATTTTTACTAGAGGCTATACAGAGGAAATAAAGACACAGTGGTTTTTATTAAGTCTAACAAAATACTACTTTGAGCAAGCCATTAAAGATAAACTATCAAGTAGATGTTTTGTTTTCTTTTTTAAGCTTTCTAATAACTATATAATTGCTTTCAGGAAAAGGTTTGCACCATGAATTACATAGTATACTGAGAATATATTAAATATTCAATATTTATTTAAGACGTATTGTAGCACATAAACGATCTACATGAATAAAACATTTTTTCCTTTAAGCATAGTTTAGTAAAATAAAGAGCTAACAGTTTAAAAACCTAGGGAGCTCTAACTTCAAACATAGTTTTTTTCCTTCCATTTAGAAGTTTTCATAACTTTAAAAGTGAATGGAATGAAGCAAGAAGATAGAGTTCAGTTGGAAATGAGGGCTTCTTTGAAAATGAAAAGTTCTGCTGAGATCTGAGAAATGAACTGTATGTAACGCATGCGACCAGTATAGACATCGGTTTGACTCACAAAATTTGCCTATCTTATTTTTCTTGGGCCTCCAGCAAAAGCTCTCTTCAATTCAGCTTTGTTCCAGCCACGTGGAGGGTGGACTCCGGCAGGTGATTAAAGGCCAAATCTCCAAACACAGACGAGCCGCTGGTACCACCAGTAATCTCACAGAAGGAGCTCAGTGGGAATACACAGCAAAGCAGGTATTTATTATTTCCATTCCAGCAGCAATGAGAGCCCCCAGCTAAGACAAGCTGTTACTCAGCAGAGGGAAAATAAAGATCCTCAGGGCAGTGGTTGCCACAAGGAAAGCACAGAAACAGAAGATATTTTCACTTTGGTATGGCACAAGGTTGGATATTAGAAAGAAATTCTTTACACAGAGAGTGATCAGGCACTGGAATGGCCTGCCCAGAGAGGTGGTGGATTCACTGTCCCTGGAGGTTTTTAAGATGAGG
>JAYRBT010000001.1:12380074-12397148 GCA_036023395.1 Myiotriccus ornatus
GAAACATTCCGTGCTGTACCAATATCTTCTGGTCTGGCTGCCTCTTTACTGGGCCAAAGTCTTAGAGGGATACCGTTTTTCTGCAGATGGGAAGGAAGAATTCTCTCTCAAAGAACTTTAATGGCTGTAGGATCAGATTTTGGATATTCATGTAATCTAATCTCCCCATCTTCATATACATTTCTTTTTAGTAGAAAAAGTACCCAGTCAATATCAATGTATCCTGACACTGGATGTTTAATAATATCTTTCACAAAACAAAAAGAAACAGAGGTTCTTAGAGTTTAAAACATATTTTGGGACAGAAAAAAAAATAATTTGGAGGACAAGTGTATTTCAAGAGTTCTGGAAAATTACTCTGTCTTATATTTAGCTGAAGACATGGCTAAGAGCTCTACTAGCAGAGTTCTGAGATCTAGAAAACAAGTATCAGAAAATACCAGTTAGACTCTTATAGTAGCCGACATATACATTATTCTTGTAGAGACAAACACAGTTACATGCAAGACCCAATGGCTGTATGAGTTAAAGAATAAACAAATAAATGGGGAAGTAAAAAAGCCAAAACAACACAAAAAAAAAACAAAAACAAAAACCAAACCACAGCTCCACAAAAGTTCAGGCATAACTGTGTGCAACACTAGAAAAGAAATAGCTCTAAAGAAAAGTCAATAAAGTAAGAAATAATTAACAATATCTTAAATATATAGGACTTTTTTTGCCTAAAAATCCTAAATTAATTGCAATTGCTTTTCTCTTTAGTGATGGGCTTTTTTCTTGTTGCTCTGTGTGGGGTCTTAGGGATTCTGAGGTATTTTTAATTTATTTTTTTTTTTAATCTTCATTAACTCAAACAGTTGTATGCTTGTGTCTGTATTTTTATAACATCCCATAAATGCCATGATTCATTTATATGCTACATATACATTCCAGTTTTTGCCTCCTGAACTATAAGTAACTATTTTTGTCCCCATTTAAGAGTCTTGGTTATGTCAAAGATATTAAGAAATTGTGCCATCAGTCACCTCTGTTCTCATGGAGGATTTTGTAATTTAGTTCAACCATGAAAAAAATCATATTAAGGTGAAAATCAGTTTTCAAATAAACCTACTACAGTCAGAAGTTTACCAAGCAAATTTTAGTACATCTGAAAACCCAGCTCTAAGTTTAACTTCAAAAGAAGAAAAATGCATTTTTTGTAGTTACATTCAATGCAATTTCTCCAATAATATAAGTGGAAATTAAAAGGGAAATTCATATTTGCAAAGGAAATGTCCTAATTTATATTAAAAGAAATCAGTGTAAGTTTTATCCAAATACATCAAACTAAAAATATATCAAACTAAAATTTTATCTCTGGAAAAAAGTACTGAAAGTCATCTTCATGAGAAACAAACAGTAAATTCAGAATGAAATTTCAGTTTCAGGATTTATTTCAGACCCTCATGTTCCCAAGTTTTTTTTACAGTACAATTCTTTGTTTACTGGATACTATAAAGTGAGGAGGAAAAAAAAATAAATTATCAGCTTAGTCTACAAACAAAATATTCAGAAACAAAAGTTGATCAAATTATGCTTTTAACATACTAATACATTCAAAACAGTGGAAGCATCTTTAATAATGGCACTAAATAGCAAAGAAAGACATACTTCTACCACTGACAGCATTAAAAAAGAAGAGGTAATTACCAGGCTTTTAGTAGCTGAACAAGATGTTAATTATTTTCAATTTCATGCAGATTAATTCTTTTGACTACCAAAAATTAACCTAGCAATCTAATCAATCACCTCAGTGTGTTTCCACATATCAAATATTATGTTTGATGCTGAAAAAGGGAAGTTATATTTTAACCATCCCCACTCCCCAAAAGTGCATGTTCTTTCACGGATGTGAATACCAAACCCTGACTCCTTCATGGCCATTTTGCCTTTGAATTCAAATCCTCTCAAACACCCAGGTAAGAAGAAACCCTTGTGACTCATTCAGCTATAGATTTGCCCAGCTCCAAAACAGCTCCATAAAGCCAATTCTCCACCTCAGTACTCATCCAATGTAGTATTCCTCACAATTATTTTTCTCTGTGAGCACAGATGGGCAGGCAAATCCATTTGTGCCTTTAGAGCCTGCATTCTGCCCGGGTTTATCAGCCAGGACACAGCCGTAGGCTCACCCATGCAGTTCCCAGACTAGATCTGGGTTTTCCATCGGCAATCTTACATATATTCTAGTACATATATTTTACTGCAGGAACTGACTGCTCACATCCCCAGCTGACTGCAGTTAGTGTACAGCAGACACAAAGCTGTCTCATCCCCGTTGCTCAGTTAGGTTCCACATAACGGTTCCTGGAGTTATCAATAATTATATACAAGCCCATAGAACACATAACTTAAGAAATCTCTTTTGTATATCCTTCAACACAATCCTCACTCCTTTTAATAAAAAACTCAGGGATTAAAACAAGGAAAAAAAAAAGAAAAAAAGTCCATTATTTGAGACTTCACTTAGTGAAGTCATATGAAGATTTAAGGCAAAGGGTTTATCAGCCATCCAAAACTCTTGCTGAAATGTTGTGGAGTTCCTGAATGCAACAAGAAGTTCTGCATTATGGATTGTTGAGGTCAAAATGAATACCATTCCTATAGATATGTTTTTTGGATGTATTCATAGGTATCTTTAGAGAGAACCTTGGGCTATGTTTAAATAAAAAAGCCATTTGAAGATCTTCAGCAGCTGTTATGGTTAGATAGTTTTTCTGATCTATTGCTGCATTTAGACCAAGATAGTTTATTACTCTCCATCTCTCACTGACAGTTGGCATATTGGGAAATTTTTTTTCCATCTTCCTTATTACAAGCATCAGCTTAAATGATGCAAGTGTTGAAGTGAAGAGCTGAGATTTTTCTGATAATACGACTCCTTGAGACTGCAAAATGTTGGCATTAATAACAGTACAATGAAATGACACAACACACTGTTCATTGTACAGCAAAATATGGTGTTCTTGTCAAATTACTTGGAAAGGTATAGAAGCTACAAGCTCTTCACTTATCTGTTCTGCACTGGAGTAGAATCTGATCTAGCAGAATATGACCCAAAAGAATAGTGTTACAGTTTATTTTGAAAGGGCATAGTCAGGGTGAAACTAAAAATACGTATTTTCTTAAATATGTAAGATCCTTCAGCAACTTAGATCAAGCAAAAATTGAAAAGTATAAAAAGCTCTCACTTAAAAATATGACTTATGCATACATTACATGAGCTTAGACAAGGAAGTTTTTCTGTGATACAAAGAGTTTATATCCTATAGAGCTAATTCTCACTGTATGTTAATTTTAACATGACTTCTTTCCAGTGGAAGTTATCTTGGCCTTTTGGAACTGCTGTGCCTTATAATTGTATTTAAAAAATCCTCAAACACATTCATTCAACCAGAAGTGTAAGGTGATGATTCTTGTCTTTCTGGATTTAGATTTTAAATCCAGCAGAATGAAGGAGGAAAGGGGCTTAAAATACATACTTGTTAGAAGGACCTGTCACCCTGAAGGAGAGGACACGGTAAATGATTGCAAGTTTTTATCTAGTGCTGGATTTGTTGGGCCATTACAAGGACACAATCACTGACACTGAGGCAAATTCATACGTGCAGCCATGCACACACAGCAGAAGTAAACTCTAATTGTAAAACTAGTCACAAAAATCACACTTTTTAACTTCAATTTCTGTGGTAGTTCCCAACAGAAGTTATTCACTCTAATTCTTCCATAAAGCAAAAATTGTAATTCTGGGTAATTCTAGGAAATGGTTAAAGGAATGCACTGTTGTTGATTGAACAAATACAGAAACTGTTGACCCTAAGACTAAGAGAAATATTGAAGTGTTGAACTTAAGGGTAGATAAGAGAAAGGAATTAGTTCATATATTTATATCTATATAAAATGTTTTATATAATAAGTTTTTACAGTTCATTAAGCTTTTCAGTATTAATCCCAACTTTAGACTGCTAAATTAATAATCAATTATTGTTGAACTAACAATGTCTTTTTAAGCTCCAAACATATTCACACTGGTTCCACTTTAGCCCCAAATGAGAACTTTTCAGGGAACCTCATCCAAAGCCAAGCCTAAGAGCATTAGAACTGACATGAAATGGTAACCTCAGTTACCTGGAAACACAACAGCGCTTACAGTAGAGATGCCATGAAAAGAGGCTGAATTTTTCCCCTTTTGAATTTTGCACTGCTTCATTGCCTCGTAAATTGTCAATCTACAGTTAGAAAAGTAATGACAAAAAGAGAAGGGGTAGTTTGGCTCCATAGGAGCAAAATAATGATTCAGTAATGATGACTCAAGTCACCAAAAATCATTTCCATAAAACTTGGGGAAACTGAGGTGATTTTTTTTAAGTTTTCTACAATAAATTGAAAGGACGACCAGAGAAAATGTCAATAATCAGCAATTTTTTTAAAAAACAGTGATGTTAATACCATACAATAATGCATTAAGTGCAGACCAGTTTGGTCAGATCTATACAACAACACAGCTGATGCTGGGGACCTAAATCTTAAACAGCTGCCATCTAGAGGGAATCTTTCAAATTTTTCAGTCTGATCCCAGGATCTTGGCGTCCCTTGGCAGTCAAATGCATTAGGTACACCCTTCTGTCCAGGTTAATCTGAAAAGTGTCCTGATCATACATCTTGGGTATTCTGTGACAGGCAAACCAAAGCACCTGCAAGGGACAGCTGGGATTTATAGTCACCACAGAACAACACCTACACGGTGTGCAGAACAGTTATAGAAGCCTCAGTTTTGAAGAGAAGGCTAAAGAAGTTTAAACCAGAAGTAATAATGATCTAAATGAGAGGGGATGGGGGAGAAAAGTAGGTAGAATTAAAACAAAAAAATATATATATATAAATAAAGCAAGTAGCGTTGGATAAGGATTGGGGTTTCTGAAACAGAATTAAACCAGTTACAGAAACTGGTGCAGTTTGTTTTCAGGTTGCTGGGAAATATTGATGTGGTGGCTGCTGATAAATGTTCAAAAATTAAAAGCATTAACCCACCTCACAGCTGCAAAATTTACTGAATTGTGTGCCTATATGAATGGATGCAGCCAGACAAAAGAATTTCCTCATTCCTATTTGATTAACTTCACTAACCAATATCAGTCCCTTTACCTTGTAATACAACTGAATGATTCTAGTTCTTTCTAAAGCAAATAGTTTACCTTTTGTTGGACTAAGAACAAAACACTTCAGAATACACTCCACTCATATTGAACAGATGCCTGTCAATAAATTCTCTCCAGAAATGCTTCCTCTGTATCCCATAAGCAATCATTTCAGGCTTTTTTGTTCCTGAGTTTAGCCCTCTGGGGCAGGGCAGCTATGAAATTTAGGTGCCCCCTATTGCCTCTCACTTACCGCAGCATTAACAGTTAGTTGAGGTGCCAGACAATAGAAATAATAATAAAAAAAAATAACCCTCTAAACAACATAGTCCATCAGTAATGGTATTATGAAGCAGTCCTAGTCCTTTTCTTGTCTGCAGGCAGAATTTCTGGTTGTATTCTAAAATAAAATGTAGTTACAGACACATTTTTAAAGATGATGTTTTGCTCTTTGGTCTCTGAAGACATCACCACTCTAACCTGAGCTTCTTGTTGTGAGCAAGTCCAACAGAAACTTTCCTTTGGATTTAAGAATAGCATAAGAAGGACGATAGTTAGCTGCAGACACTGCTATGTGAAATGCAAAGTATTTCCAAGAGTGTCATGGTTTAATCCCAACTGACAACTAAGCATCACACAGCTGCTCAATCATTCCCACTGTGTCAGGATGGGGAAGAGAATCAGAAGGGCAAAAGCAAGAAAATTCATTGATTGAAACAAAATCTGGTTTAACAGGGAAAGCAAAAGCCACACACACAAGAAAAGCAAAACAAGGAAGTCATTCACCACTGTCAGGTGTTCAGCCAACTCCAGGAGAGCAAGGCTCCATCACATGTAGCAGTGACTTGGGAAGACAAATGCCTTCACTCAAAATATTCCCCCCTTTCTCCTTCTTTCCCCAACTTTATATGCTGGGCATTGACAGCATATGGTGTGGAACATCCCTTTTGGATATTTGGGGTCAGCTGTCCCAGCTGTGTCTCCTCCCAACTCCTTGTGCAGCACCCCCATCTCACTTGTGGGATGGTGTGAGGGGCAGAAAAGGCCTTGGCTCTGTGCAAACACTGCTCAGTGATAACAACAACATCTCTGTGATATCAACACTGTTTTCAGCACAAATCCAAAACACAGCCCCGTACCAGGTACTATGAAGAAAATCAACCCTACCCCAGTGAGAACCAGCACAATAAATTACTCAGAAGATCTTATCTGTAGTATCTGTATGTACCTATAGGTCTCTATTTCGGCATATCTTAAATGCTTCCCTTATACAGACACATGCAACATATTCTCTAAGTATTACCAGAAATGAAAGGCATCACAGCTGAACTAATTAAGTTTCCAGAAGAATTTAATTATACTCTTGGGCTTAGCATAGCCACAATTTAAGTGAAATTGGTACAACAGTAGAAAAAAATTAAGGCAGCTGAGTACACACAATATATTAATACAGTTTTTATTAAGAACATAACTCCTTATGAAAACAATCCTATATTAGCAAGTACTTGAGCAAAGCATGATGGAATGCCGCTGGTATAAATCTAAAATAAAATTAAAATCTGTTTATAAATAGCTATTGTTTTTGCTTTCTAGACTGTTTAATCCTTATTCATCCAGTAACTCATTAATTTCAAATGAAGTTACAATAGAGAAAAATGACATGATTTCAAGTAAATCCTTAAAAATACTGTTATTTTCTGAGAAGATTTTTACCTTTTTTTTTTTTTAAAGGGAATTTTTGCATACATTTTTCCAGATTCTGAGAGGCTCCCAATCGAACAATTTCTGATTTCTAGTACGAGAGAGGAATTAAGCCAAGAGGGATAAAACTCAGAGGCCTTGAACAGGACTGGCTAAGCCCTAGCAGGAGGAATATAAGGAGTAAGTATTTAGTAAGTGAAATACTTCCTTTGCCTAAAGGGAGAGGACTTCTGAAATCTTCTGACAGTTCATTCTTGGATAGGAGAAACTACCTCTATTTAAGACCAAATGTGCATTCAGTATTCACTTCATTATCTACATACCACCCAAAATATATATGACATAAAACTCATTATATAACGTATTTATATCTAGACCTCCTTACGCTTTATCCCTTGCACTGACCAGGACTGAGCTGGGATTCCCAGACACCCATGGCCAAGTCCCCATTGCCAGTCTGAGCTCCAGCTCTGGGAATGCTGCCAGGGAAGGGGCTGACAGACCCAAGCAGTCCCTGAGCAATACTGGGGAGCTGTGGGACTGATTTCACCCCTTCCCTGGGAGCCGGGAGAAGGCAGTGACGGGAAGAAGTAATAATAAATCTAAGGAGACAAAAAGTTCTGGAGGAAGAAAGCGTCAACATTATGTTTCTCCTGACATTGTCACCTTGAGAGTCATCCTTGTCATCTCAGTGAGAACCTCAAGATGCCACATGGAGAGCTCATTTTAACTTTCTTCTCCCTGGTTTTGTCCAGGTAAGACTGTGATCACACCTTTAGAGCCCAGGTAAACATTTGAAGAGTGATAAAAACATCAGAATAAAGGAGGAGGTACTAGCTATTTTTTTATAAAATGTCTTTTAACATAAAATTGATGAGGTTTTTACATACTTATTCAGTTTGGACTACGGGGGTCATTAAAGTTCATTGGACTAATAGTAAAATCTTAAACTCTACCGATGTTTCCTGTTGTGCATATTCCAGTTCACTGTAATTAGAATTCTAAAAATTAAAAATAATCCTTTTATAGTTATAAATTTAAGTTTTCCTTTCTTACACAGGGAAAACTGCAAGATTTAATAATGCCAAGGTCCTTACATGAAATGAGGCTCTATGTGCAGAGCTCCAGTGAAAGGTCTGAGGACTGCCTACAGCTCTGAAACTTTTAGAAGGATAGGTGCTGTTTCTCTGTCATCAAGTTCACTTTGGCCCATTAAACCAGGTGTGAGAAATATAGTCAGAAAAATGAAAATCAAAGCAGAGTTCCATCTACAATTACCAACCCAGCGCTTTGATGCTGAAGAAACAAGGTGTTACCACAAATCAAAGGTCCTTCATTAGTTCCCTCTCTTTACGAGGTTTCTGATGTAAATTTTACAATAGAGTGTTAAGCACCATTAACTTTGTGACCTTACCATTAATGCGTTGATACAAAAGTCAGGTTGCATTAGTGAGCTGAGAAGCTTCCACTGTGAAATTATAGCATCTTCTCTCCCCTTCCCCCCAAAGTCATTATAAAAGAACACACAACAGCAGATAGGGTTCATGAAAAACTAAGTTTACCTCTGATTTATATCACACTTTAAATTTTTTCCTTTATGCAGTAAAAATGCATTTGATGCAAATTGGTTCAGGCTAGTGTTTCTGAAATGTAACAGTGCATCTAAAGAGGAGGTAATGCAGCCTTGGGAAATTACCTTTTATTTTTGAGCATAAACTCTTAAGCATACAGGTACTATATTCAAGTGTTTCAAAGGAAATCATGTGGTAGCAGTGTGCATTTTAATTGAAATATTCTGGTAGAAGTAGGAATTTTGTAACTCAAATGACCTACCAAGAACACTGCAAAGAAAAAATAATTATAAAAAAGGATTATTATAATAATGATAGACACACACCTGTTATTTTACACTGACAGCCAGCCACAGTTTCATCAAAACAAAAAAGTAACACCAGTGGAGAAAGAGATGAAAGTAAAGGTGGTGTGTTGATGACTTGAGGCTTGGTGATCCATTTATAAGGTTACAGATCTTTAGTTTATCGTGGAAGGCAATGAGTAATTTGGTTAATGCATGGAGGATTTCAGCACACCACATACAATTGCTCATGTGCTTTGAATACCTACGTGTCAAACAAGTGTTGTTCCTAGGTAATTTTTGACCAGATGTTATATTCTGGATGATTATTTTTCCAATATTTTCAAAATTTATTCTAGCTTCAGTACAGCACCTTTCTGTTAAGAAATCAATAGTATAAAGTTGGCAAATCAAAACCTCTAGTTCACCTTGACATGGGATTTGTAAAGGTTAAAAAAGCAGTAATAAAAAGAGTAGCAATATATAAATACAGAATGTGAACTCTGCCCTTGTAACTTCAAAATGTAAATTGGGAGGAAGACATAGGTCATGTTCAGGCAAATCAGTTTATGTTCTAATCTGTTAAATTTGTTTTAGCAAGGCAGAGAATGATAAAAAATTGTATTAAAAAGAAGAGAGAGACAATCTGATGCAAGTAGAAGCTGTTTTCATTTCATAAGAATAAGACACAATCACATTTTTGTCTTCACCTTACCAGTATACTATTTTTCTCCTAATTAATTTTAGCACATCTTCGATCTTTAAAATAATAAAAGGAGTGGTTCTAGCATATGATTTTCATAATAAAAGAAAGATTTTAAATGCTATCATTCTAAAGTACTAAAACCAGTGCTGATGCAAATCGTAAAGAGGTCGATGCAGAGCCCAATAATATGTCAGAGTGCAGTACAGAAGCTGGGAGATTAATTTGCTCGGTAGCTGTGATATACTTGGGTAGGCTGTGATCTTTCCTCTCCCATGTGACTACTCTTTCATTAGGACCCATTTCCTGAATTAAAAGTTTCTCTAGCTCAAGGAGGAATAGCTGTCTATATTACCAGAGAATAAATGCAATCACAGTGTTCATATCAAAGTCTACCAGAGCGCTATTCTAACCCTTCTCTTAATATTCACTGAAAGAAGGTTTTCAACTAAAGTTAATGATATGATCCCTAATATGATGGAAACAGCTAGAAATCAGATTAGTATAATTTCAATTTTATATAATAAAGGAAAAAAAGGGATGAAGATCACTATAGAATAAAACAGTGTTCTCCATGGTCCGATGCAAATGTTCACAACATTCCTCCATAAACCGTTTCTTGGAAATGCGTGTTCAAGGAAAACCCAACTCTGAGAAATTGTTTGATTAACTGGTGTTAATTCCTTCCCATGGAAGGAATTGTGTTGTACATTATTCATGTATCCACTCAAAACACAAAATGACAACTCTACAGCCATGGACTCAGGACACAAGTAAGATTTTGTGTCTTCAGTTATCACACTTATTACTTGATTTTCTAGTCTGAAACCAACCCCTTAAGTTTTTAACTAAGCACTTGGCTCTTCTCAGGAATCACCACCTGAGCCTGGGATTTTGCTTCTGGCTGAATCAAGCTATTTTCTCCACCCTGCTTCTCTGACACCTGACATCTTACCATGGGAAAGTTTCCATGGCAGCCAGCACAAGGCAAAATTGAGCCTTGCCATTATATTTGATGGGTTTTTTCTTTAGAACTTCGATCCAGACTGCAATATCATTTGTGAGAAAACTAACCAAGAGATCAAAAACAGTTTTGGACATTTGGAATAGATCTGTGCTTTAGCCATCCTCCTCAATCAAAAGGACAAGACTTAAAAAAACCCAAACCAACAAATACTGAACAACACAAACAAACAAAAAAACTCAAAACAAACAAAAAATACCCCCAAAACCATACAAAAAATTAGGTGATTGCTGTACATGGTTATAAAATCCTTATTTAAAACCAAAACACTGGTATATTATACTTTTCTGGACTTTGAGTGGTTGAGAAAAATTTTATTATTTCATTCCAAGGCTTGGTTGGAAGTGATAAAAATAAGATTCTTAGGAACCTTTACAAGTTCATAGCTGACTAAGCAAAGGAAAAAAAAAAGTGCAATGCATCTAAAATATAACCCCTCTATAAAATATTGAGAAGAAATAGCTCCTGCTGTGGTAATACCCACCCCGGTTAAAGCAAAACACACCTGCCCAAAACAACCCCCCACGAATCAATCCCTCACCTCCCCAAAACACAAGCCCAACTAGACAAAGTCTCCTTGTGCGTGGAGACAAAGATTTGCTTTGAATAATGAGGCACCTAGACAATAGCAATTAATTCTGTAAAAGCTTTGACACCTGGATGGTTTTGTGATCACGTTAACCTGCAGAATACTGTACATATCATTTGACATATATAAAAACAGCCATAAGTTTCTTTCCCCTTCCCTCCACATAAAAAAAAAAAAAAAAAAAAAAAAAGTAGTCTTGATCAAAAAGGTTGGCAAGGCTGAGAAGATTGACATGAAAGACTGAACTTGATGGAAAAAAAAAAAAGGTGCAAAGGTATAAAAATGGGCACGTATTTTTTTCCTCCTAGGCTCACAAGAGCAGTTTGTCAGTTCCCAGATCAGCTTCAAGATTATTACCCATATAAAGCTTTCTTACTGATCACCTCAACAATTCATTTGCTGTGATGAATATACCAAATTAAAATATAACTAGTGACAAGTCAGGCTACAGAAATCAAGTTTACTGAATAGAATGTTTTGAAGTAAAATCACTGAATCAATCACAGAATCATTAGGGTGGAAAGGTACCATTGGAGCTCATCTATTCCAACCTTCCTATTCAAGCAGGGTGCTCTAGACCATGCCACTCCAAATTGTAGTCAAATAGCTTGTGAATATCTCCAGAAAAGGAGACTCTGCAAACTTTCTAGGCAATCTGTTCCAGCACTCTGTCACCCTCACAATAAAGAAGTTCTTCTTCATGTTCAGGTGGAACTTTCTGCATCCCAGTTTTTGCCCACTGACTCTCAGTCTGCTATTGCTTGGTCCCGAACAGAGCCTGGCTCCATCCTCTTGACAATCTCCCTTCAGATACTTTCATACACTGATAAGGTCCCCTCCCAGTTGTCTCTTCTTCAGGCTAACCAGGCCCAGCTCCCATGAACCCTTCCTCATAAGGGAAGACCTCCAGTGCTTCTTAGCCCTCCACTGGACCTGCTCCAGGAGCTCCATGTCTCTCTTGTATTGAGGAGCCCAGAACTGCACATATATAAGGAACTCCCATGGAATTCACCTGTGCACATTCTCTACAAGCTACAAAGACTACACCGCTACTCAAGGTTTAGACCAGAGAAGGAAATTAGGCTGACACCATTGCTTTCAGCATTTTCCCTTCTTTGAATACCAATGAGTACAATCCGAGAGACTCATTATTCCCCTGGCAGGACTTTCACTACCATTCACACATGAGTAATTTCTTTTTTATGGACCCAATATTGTTTTGTTCAAAACACATTTATCATTACAGAATGCGATACAGTAGGAGCAAACTGCAAGTACTTCTCATCACTGTTGTCTTTGCAAAACAACTGCACATGAAAAACACTCAGTATGTGAAACTGGAAATGCTTGTTTTACAGTTTACTGCAGTTGTCAGGGGCTTGTCCACAATAAACTTACTTGCTCATGCAGTTGACTACTATGTGCAGAGTCTCGTTACAGTACTTGCTGAAGGTTTGGGTTGAACTAATATCTGTAACTAAGAAAAAATTATCTCTAATGTAATACTGTTATGAGCAAAACAGCACTTGACAGACATTATTAACTCAGAGATAAAGTATTATCTTTCACCATAATAATCAGAACTTCTGGGGTGATTTCTAAACTACTTCCTAATTGCATACTCACGCTTTTGTGGAGGACACACACGTTCATACTGTAGCACAAGTTTTTGCTGAGGCAGATCCAAACATGGGTGCAACCTTTCAACTGGAACTAAGTCTGCCTTCAGCCTCACTTACAATGGTGCAATTCTCCCAAGAGGTTAAAAAGAAAAAAAATGATAGCAGTGTCACAAGGGAACAGATACAGATGTTCCCCACACATTCTTGCATGCAACAGTAAGTTCACAGGTTTCTAATGACAGCAGTTATAAAAATCCTACAGAAAGCTAGATGAAGAGGTAACCACAGCCCCAGCATGCTCTGGATCAGGTTGCCTAGAGAGATTGTGGAGTCTCCCTCATTGGAGATATTCCAGAACTGTCTGGACACAATCCTGTTCCGTGTGCTCTGGGATGACTCTGCTTGAACAGAGAGGTTGGATTGGAGGACACACTGTGGTCCTTTCCAATCTTATCCACTCTGTGATTCTGTGAAATGATGATTATTCTTATATCAAAGTCTTTACAGTTCACCAAAACTTGTTTCTCACACTACTTTTACTTTATCAATTATCAACCAAAGTGGAGTGATCAAAAATAGTAGGAAGTATAAACACAGCAAGGAAGAGGATAAACTAAGGAAGAATAGTGATGAAAAATCTACATGCATCAACCTAAGAAGCACTTGTTCTTAGGCTGCACTTGTCCGAGAACTCTGTTTTCTTAGAAGGCAACATCTTCTTGCTTACTTGATTTCAGGAATAAATAAGTGGACAAAGACCTTCAGAATTTTCTAGTTCTTAGCATCAGATGTTGGCAGGGCTGCCATTACACTTCCTGCACTGAGGTATCCTTTCTTCACAGTTCGACCAAAGCTTCCAACAGAGAGGCACTAATCATGTTAAAGTAACCATAGCACAAAGAAACCACATCCAAAACCTGGTAATCTTAAGTGATGTTCTAGCAATACCCAGAGTAAGTCACCTGTGTCTTGACGAGAAAGAACTTAAGCGACTTTGATCCAGCCCAATAAGTAAAGAAATCTGAGTCTTTAGGTTAGGCCTCTAATATAAGCCGAAGGAACAGAGTGCCTAAGACCACTATCATTTGCTAAATGGGGTATTTATATAACCTTATGTGAATGGTGGGCATACAAAGAAAACTTGTAGTTAGGAGGGGGAAAATAAGAGAACATTGTAAGGTTTTTAGGGAATGCTCTTAATGTAAACTCTTCCTCATTATTTCTGTTTGCATTTCCCCAGATGTGTTCATCCTGACTTGAACTTCATTTAGTTCATGCAGTCAAAAGCTTGTCTTCTTAAATAACCATTTCTGCAGCATCCATACACACCAATGGATCTTCACAATTAGTCTTTCAAGCAGTTCAAGTCTCTACTGAAATGTTAATACACGGGCTCTCTGTGGCACAGAGGGCTTTGTAGCAGCAGTCATAGAAAAGTGAACACCCAGATTGTGAGTACTGTACGAGTTCAGTGGGGCAGCCAGAGCAGCAGATCCCTGGGGATGTTTGAATACAACTATTCAAGCTCTGGATAATTAAAGTATCTTGCTTCAAAGGTTCAAAAATGTATTCTCAATGCAATGTAATGTAATACACTACTTAAAAACCAAATCCCATTGCAATCTTGCAAAACGATGGAAAACAGCTCATAGAAATTCCATTCAAAAATCGGTTTGGAATTGCTGTCACAGTGACTCCTCCCTCCCACTAAGGCTAAAGCTGGGGATTCTGTATGCCTTAATTGCTGAGAAAAATTAAGTTTTAGTCTTCCCCTCACTAACAGGTGTTTACACCTAGGACTTGAACATCTAGACAGGTTATTTCAGCACATGCTCAACTAGCCAGTTGCAATGTAGAAATCAGGTTTGTAAACTTCTGATAAGCCTATAACAAAAACATCTTTATATCATCTTCAGATTTACAGCTGTCTATTTTTTTCAGGTAACAAAAGGTTCAGAAGAGCAAGAAATCCTGAGAAGCAGAACATTTTCCCATATGGATTTGATCAACCATAAGCACTGTCAGGCACCTCAAAGAATTGATAACACTGATGTGTAGAAGCCAAGGCAATACTGCCAGGTGAATAATCTTCCATTTTCTGTTAAGACAAAGCAGCTCAAAATAGATAATTTCTATTAGAAATAGAACAGGCAGAGACTTAATTTAAGAAAACCCAGAAACAAAATAAGAAACTTATTAGGTTTTCTTGAAGAAAGTTGCTATCACAAAGGCAGAATAAAACAGTTTCCTGGGTTTTATCACCTACATGCAAGCTGCTTAAAATCTTACACATGCAAGAAATGAAGGACTGCCCACCGGAACAGAAATGAGAACATGGAAAGGCTGAAGGTGTTAGGCATCCACAAAAAACCCCACATTTCTGACTTAAGCTCAGTATCTCTATCCGTAGAGAACATTTACTGTAAGGCCTCTTTTAAAACTAGAGGTATGAGGTTGCTTATCAAACACAGAAGTGTTTGAAAACATTTCAGCTGTCTGATGGAATGACCCAGTGTCATATGTTACTCTAATTACCAGAAATCACAATTCCAAGCTGCAACAATATTACATGGTCAGCTAAATTAAATTACTTAGGTATTATAAGCAAATACACTGATCTGTTTATTAGATTAGGTTTTAAAGGCTACATCATTAGGGAAACAAGATTTTTTTATTAGCTAATAATACAAGCATTAATGATATTTTGCAAAGAATACGTTAGGTTGTTTTAACTGAATTTGCCACATTTTTTATTGTACTGATTGAATTGTCTTGATTTTAGATACTTACCATTGTGATTGCCCATCTTCATACCTGGCAAACTGTTTTGTTGTTTTTAAATTCAACCAAGAAGGAACACACTTAAGGCACAAATAAGATTAAATTAGAGAGGCAATACATCACTAAGACTTATTTCCTAAAAAAACCCCCAAACCTCAAGTAGGCAAATGAATGAAACAACTGAACACATCACTGAATTTAGCAGTTCTTTCCTTACCTCTTTTTGTGGTTGTTTGTTCACAGAAATGTGCACTTTCAGATTAATGCCATGCAACCAAAAGTATATTAGAAAAACAAAACCAAACCCATTAAGGGTCTGTTACAAAGCACGTTTTACTTTTGGAATGAGTAGAAAACTCCAACAAATAGCTGCAGAATAAGTCAGGCATTTAGTCTTCCCAAAATTAAGTATTTTATATTACAGTGGAGTTAAAACAACAGAATATTAAACCCATCCTTTTTCTGAGTTTGTATTCAATTCTTCAGTGCAGAGCCATAGAGCACACATGATAACATTTTTATAGTTCTAGAAACCATTGAGTGGAAATTAGAAGTAAAATAAATTACAGTGTTTCTTCTGTGATCTTTTCAGTTTGACATTTAGAAAATGTGACGCATATATGCAAGATAAATCTGAAACAGGAACGCCACATGAAGGGTGCTACACCATCTTTTTGTTCAGCTATGCTCCAGGAATCATTTATTTCTTATTTAAGTCTGTTGAAAAGTTATCATGGCTAGATAATATCATATTAGAAACAACATCAAAAGAATATATATATATATATTGCTTTTCAATTAGGAAAAGATATTCTGATCATACAGGGACACTGATGAATGTTCAGACAGCTGAACATGAGCCAGTGTGTGCTCGAGAGGCCAAGAAGGCCGATGGTATCCTGACCCATTTTAGGAATAGTGTGGCCAGAAGGACCAGTCCCCCTGTACTGGGCACTAGCGAGGCTGCACCTAAAATCCTGTGTCCAGTTCTGGGCCCCTCACTTCAAGAAAGACATTGAGGGGCTTGAGGGTGTCCAGAGAAGGGCAACAGAGCTGGGGAAGGGTCTAAGAAGTAGGTCCTACAGGGAACAGCTGAGTGATCTGGGGATGTTTATTGTGGAGGAGAGTTGGGGGGAACCTTATTGCTCTCTGCAAGTCCCTGAAAGGAGGCTGCAGGCAGGTAGGGGTTGGCCCCTTCCAGGTAACCAGTGATAGGACAAGAGGACACGGCCTCAAGCTGTGCCAGGGGAGATACAGGCTGTACTTCGGGAAGAATTTCTTCATGGAAACGGTTGTTAAGCTTTGGAATGGACTGCCCAGGAAGGTGGTAGAGTCACCATCCCTGGGGGTGTTCAAGAAATGACTGGACGTGGCACCCAGGGCCGTGGTCTAGTTGACAGGGTGTTGATGGGTCAGAGGTTGGACTTGATGATCTTGGATGTCTTCTCCAACCTAAATGAGTCTGTAATCACATGTGGCTGATGACACCAGTCTGAGTTGCAGAAGTGCCAGCCTGCCAAGTTATACTTCTAGTCTAGACACCTCACAAATGCCTAAAGTTGTGTCCTCATTGGGTTATTTGACAAAATTAGAGCAAGTCTGCTATGGTTGCTGAGACAATG
>JAYRBT010000001.1:12397248-12407400 GCA_036023395.1 Myiotriccus ornatus
GATATCTTAGTAAGCTTTCATTCCATGACTTGGTAAGTCATATTGCAAATGAGTAAGACTCCAGATATGTAAATTTAACAAGCATAAACCAACAAGACATTCAAAATCAGTTTGCTGGGTTATTTTGTATTTTGAGTTTATGGGGACAAGGAGAGTAGTCAGAGACCTATTTAAAGCAGTAAGTGTCAGATTGTGAAAGGTCTGTCCATGGAATCCTGAGGGCTCTTTACAACTTGTGAGTTGGATAATAGAGCTTTTTTTACTCATGTGTGAGTGCTCAACATGTCAATTCTAAAAACTTACTGAGTCACTGAGAGGAGGAATATCATATACTTGTGAGAGAAATTTGACCAGGGACAGAGTCTAGACAACCTCTTTTATTAAACACTATTATTCAGTAGCACTTCAAGGCCAAAAACCAGCATGAACTTTTCTGTGTCATATACTATAAATCAACTTTATGAACATAAAAAATTATATCTAAAAAGACTCAAGAAAATGGTTGTGCACTTCCTTTGGTTTGCAAAACTTTAGGGAAAACAAAATGAAACAGCGGCAACTCAAGAGCACCTTTAGGAATTACTACTTAAAATAGAGCTCTGTAGCACTTTTCTATGAGTATTATCATGTTTTGAAATGTATTAATTACTGCTGTATGTTGCTTTACTCTTTTCCTATGACAATAGTTGAATAAGCTCTGACTAATTCAGATAGAAGATGCCACAGAGTCAAAGCAAGTGAATATCAGTCACTCCAGATCTACTGCTACCCAGTGTCTCTATTATTTCTCATGTTTTATCATGGGACACTGAGTCCCTGAGAAACTGCTTTTGATGAGCTTAGTACGTACTTAACAGACAGTGAACAAAGAACATCTAGCACTTGTTCCATTGATGTTGCAGCTATAAACACTGACAGCATCACCTGTAGCATTTCCAGTCTTGCCATGGACCTGTTCAGGCTAACAAAGGCTTTTGCCTTAGTATGAGGTCAAACAGACTATCATCACCAGACTTCGTTGATAGCTGCAGCTATGGAGAATCTTTGGCTCATATATATAATTTCTATAATATAGAAGCCTTCCATAAGTACACCGCTAGGTTGTTATATGAAAAACACAGAACTAGCATGAACCAGGAACTGTACAGAGCACTAACACTTTAAAAAATCAGCAGCCAGAAACAGCCAGAGAGAGTCAGACACACATAGACACACAGTTGAACCACCCATCAAAATCCCTCACCCACATTAACATCCTGTGATGCTTCTCCCTCATTAATGAGGAACATGAGCACTTGCAAAAAAACACTAGCAGGAAGGCAGGCAGGGCTTCCAGCTGAACTTGCACTTCACACTGAGTGAATGTACTCTGGACCAGAAGGACAAACACTCACACAGCCCATTAGAAACCAACTTGCCTCTGCCAACCAACTCTCAGTCCAGTGTAGCACATATCATAAGAGCAGACACAGACACACATTTGGTATGCTTGCAGCAAGCCAGCAACGAGCTCCATATCAAACAAGAAAAAAAACAAAACACTTTCTTAGCACAGACATCAACCCTACAGCTTCAACCACTTGGGAATAAGAGGGGGAGAGGGTGGAGGGGTGTTGAGTTGAGAAGTCTTTCATGGGTGAAAGAATGGGAATTATGGTGGTCAAGCACAATTTTACCCTCAAAGGAAAGTGTGATTTTTTTCTTAAGCATCAGCCCTAATAGTTAATATTTCTCCTTAGCTAAATGAGTCTCCTTTCTCTACTACTTTAACTACCATTTTGCATCAGCCATACATCTCTGCTAAATTATTCACAGCTGAAGTAGTTGGCAGATCCCATCAAATCCAAGGCACTGGAATAAACCCTGGAGAAAAATAATGGGTTTACTTTGCAATGTTTGAGAAGAAATCCCATGCAGTGGGAAAACCTACCATCATAAGACTGACTAATATCACCAGCCTCAAAAACCGCTGCCGAAAAATCATATAGAAATATGGATATATTTAAGAGAAGGTACAATTTCAGTCCATCAGAGCAACAATCCTTGTACACCCTTGAGGAAAGGTACAGGACAGATCCTGTCTCTTTTGTTGCTGGAATCTCAGCTGGGCATTTCTTGACAGATTAAGACATTAGACACTGGGAAAAAAAAGTTATTTTTGGGAGTGGTAGATATTATCTTGAAGAAGATAGGGGAAAAAAGACTCCAGCAAAAGTTAAATACTTTTTCCAAGAATGGAAACAGCTGGTACTCTGGAACAAGAGACCTGGGGCAGAGGGGTAGCAGTGCACTCTATGACATACCACAAAGAAATATTTTTACTTACTTGAAGGATTATTTTAACCACTACAGAATGATCCCATTGGACAACCTCCATCAGTACTCTCAAAACAATGTAGCATCATTGTTCTGCTGAGTTACTAAAGCTATTCTTATTTATTATTAGAAGAAAAAAAGGAGAAAAAAAAGAAAAACTGGTAAAGAGGTTGGGAAAAGTAAAAACGCCCAAGTCTGTGGATTCTAGCACATTTTAGTGGATGATTCAATACTACTGCTTGCAGTGGGCATTCAGTCACTCACTGATCAATATGAAACAGTTGTCAGAGTCTTTCAATCAAACATTTAAAGAGCTTGAGGGGAAAAAAAAGTGTGAGGTTTTAGAGACAAATGATGCTGATATTACTATGGCAACCAAAGTCGTCTTTCCAATGTGACACTGGGGATTGTTACTGACTTCCCCATGAAGGCTATTGCCACTGTATTAGATCACAGGTTTTGTCTTTATTTGTTAAAGAACAGTCAGATGCACCAGAAGGGTGCACCTAAATAGAATGACAACAGTGAGCAATAACTACTTACATCAGCCCAGTGACAGGTCATTTCTTAGTTGGAAGTGTTAACAAGAAGTCAGTAATTCTACAGTAAATAATGTTACCCAGGAACATTAACTAAATCAACAACAATGCAGCATATCTGACAGCAGTAAAACTTTAAATATGAGGGCTAGGAAGAAGGAGAAAAAAATGAAAATGTTCTTTCCAAACTCACTGTTTATGGTGGAAGGTATTTATTACAGGTATTATCAAGACCACCTTTTGCTTTCTGTAAATTTTCCCTATAAAACAATAACAAGAGCCAAATGCTCCTTGAAGCACACTGTCTGCCACCACATACTTTGACACAGCAAGGACAATTCTCTTCCTCTAGAACTGTTTTTTACCTGCAGTGTAATGAAATGGCTTACAGAGAAAGAACAGTATCCAGGCAGGTCTCAAATGGAAGCAGTAATGAGTATCCACTTGCAACAGAGTCCATTTGGCTTCTGACTCTTGGCAACCTGGAGTTTTGAGTACTAGAAGGTACCATTACACTAAGATATTTCCCAGAATGTAAGTTAGGGAGAAATGTGTTGGCTGTGTCAACATGTTTCTTGATATACTGAAACCTCTAATTAAATTTCTCTCCCCGTGTAAATTGAATAAGCCAGAGTCACATCATGGAGAGACATGTAGAATTTATTCATTTAAAGTTATTTGGGTGGACACACTTCATGTATCTAAAATACATACCTACATATCTACTAAGACACTGGAAGCTATCAGTTTTCAGGCAGCAGTTATCACAGTGCCTGGGTGCCTCAGAGAGAGCCAAATGTCTGATTTTCAAGGAAATTTCTACATTTAAATTATTTGCAGTCCAAGGTGGGATACTACAGCACTATATAAACTGCTGGTAGTTTTGAGCCATAAGAGCTACCTGCTTACATTTATTGTACAAGACAAACGCCAAGTTAGGTGAAATAAGCTCCACTCGTACATAGCCCACATCTGTACAAGCATTCAGTGCTTCTCCAGACTATTCGGCTATTCCCCCCCACTTCCTCCTAAACAGCAAAAGCAAATCCTCTTGGTTCTTTTGTCAGATTAAAAAAAAAAAAAAAAAAGGTTTAAAACCCAGGCTTCTCAGAGGCTAAATTACCACATGCTGTTGCATTAATTAAGGGACAGTCCTCAAATGCGTCTCCAGCTCTGGGTGACTTGGAAGTACAAAAGGCCCTTCAGGCAGCTCTTTCTACAGTTATCTCACTTTCTCACCATGCCAGTATATCCTCTATCTCATAAATGCTCCTTCTTCTCCCTGTAGTGGATTAAAAACTTATCTCTGTTGAACAATGGTATAAGATTGCTTAAACAGCCAAGCATCTCTCCTCACTGTGCTCTCCCAGCCAGAAAGAGGGAAAAATATTTGTTGCTATGGATTTAGAGGGAATGGGTAGTGATTTAGCTGGTCATCATTTACTATCCCAGAAAATGACTGTAAAGTTTAGGGTCTGAAATAAACAGAAAAAAAGTGCAAGTGCATAATGTAGCTGACACTGTGGAGGCTTTAGAGGTGGAGAGAGAAAAGGCAGTACAAGATCAGTATGTGGTGTCAGTAACCAAAACAGAAAAGAAGTACTTTGCTTCATATTCCCGTTGTTATCAAGTTTTCAGTCAGAATCTCAAAACCATCCCTATTTTCTGTGACATTTGTCTAATGTGGAAAAAAAATCATGTTTCCTCTGTACTTACCTTCAAAAATAACCAATCAACCTCTTTTCTCACTATTTCAAAATTTTAAAATGAAGCTAAGGAATTTGAGCTCCTTCTTAAGACTAACTTATTTTTTCACAGTATTTTCATCTTCATAACATTTAGTAGCTACACCATCACTGAGCAAGAAGACTTGTCATTTGTGAATGTCTTCACTTGGAGGAATGGAGTCCTTCCCTATTTTAGGCTTCTCTTTTCCTTAGGTCTAAACGCAGAAAGTTTCTTTGTGTATTTGGGGGAAATATTATTCTATAAGCTTAGAAATTGTACAATACACCTTTAAAGAAAAAAACAAACTAATCCCCCATCTTCCTGAAAGATCTGGTTTATAAAACAAATTCCAGAGCTGTAAGACCTGAATGTTTTTTCCTCAGTCATTTTAATATAAAAAGAGTTTCAAATAACATTCAGTCTAAGACAAAATAAGCCTTTGCATACCACAGGTATTTTAGGACTAACATTTAAAGAAGCCTATTGGTACTTTCCTATTTTCTTCTTTGCTTTCAAAACAGAAAAGAAATATAGTACCATTTTCTGACTTAGATACCATCACAAAGGTAATCCCACTCTTTTCAGTGATAACCAAGGTGTTTGAAACCTTATAGGGTGGGACTCCTTACATCCTTTTCCACTCTTCGCTTTATAGTGATGCTGACTGTGGAAAAGAAATAGAGACTTAATTCCATCAAACTGGATGTAAACACCTATTCTGAAACTGTCCTCACTACAGCTCCTGGGTAACAGAGTCAGTATTAATCACCACCACTACCAGTAAAGCATAGCTCTAATTCAACACACTTCGCATGTAAGAGATAAATCAAAACTAGAGTAAGCAAACAGCTAAAACCCCTATTTTTTGGTACATGTAAGGATCATCTCAAAGTCACCTGGTGCTTGATAACCCCCATACCTGCATACTCCTCACATTTGGGTCTCTCTTCAGTTACAAGACAAAGCAGCAAAAGAGGCAGCAGGCACAGTCTTATCCGCCTCCTAAGGCAGAGTCTTATTAGCACACTAGGACTACTTAACCCTCAGTTCCTGTGCTCAGGGAGACACTCTCAGCTGCAGTTACATTCAGGGTAAACTAACGAACAGAATCTGCCAAAGCTGTCAGTGAGAATCAATTAACATCTGCCTCTGGATTTGCAGCACCTGCTAACGGGCTGGATTACTGGAGAAAGCCAGCTTTGCCCTCCCAAGGTACTCAGAAGTGTCAGGGTACATTACAGTTTTAAAGCTAGTTTCAGCAGTAGGTGCAGGTGGGGAAGGGGGTTGTGTATCCCCTCTTGGCAAGTGTGTGGGAATGTGCATTATTTTCTACAATAAAGCGTTGTGCCAAAAGAAAAAGAGCTAATTAATGTGCTTCTCTTTTCATTCAACAGCCTGATAACTAGCTCTCACCTCTCTCAGTAAGCTTTTGGATGCTCTGTGCAAGCTGAACTGTCTTCTCAGGCTTTACAAAGCCAGTCAGAGGCAGTGGACTTCCTCTGATTTTGCAAATCTATATATATATGTTTGCACAAGTGCCAACAGTATGTGAGTTATGATACGGGCTGGTATCTTAAAACAGACTGTTTTGCCAGACTTATCAATTGAAGCAGAATGAAATCGGCATGTACACAACGGATTAAGCACATCAGGCATGCTGTAGATTATCATGAAGATTAAGTGATCTTATAAGTTGACCCTGGACAAGTAGAGGACACAGCATTGTTTATTTCTGAGCTTGTTACATCTCCTTTCTGATAAGCATAGCCCCAGATCATTTGACAGATACATGTGAAATATTGTTTGATGTAGTTTCCTTCCTTACTAATTCACTCTTAAAAATGACTGTGATTGTACAGTTTTCCCTTCTTCAAAATTCCCCTTTATTTTCAAGTTTTCTTTTCTTTTTTCCCCCCCTCTGTTATGTCCAGTTTTCATGTGGCTGGTGTGCTGATATGAGACTGCTGATCAGTCTAGGGTAATTCTATCAAGCTTTTCTGTTACCTCTCACTGAAGTCTGATCACCTGCTGCTCTGGGCGAGTTCTGTATTTCCCCATACCCCAAAACTCAGACACACACTGAAATCACATCTGATGTATTGGTCGTAAATTCTGCAAGTTGAATCCAGGCAACATTTTTTGTAAGATCACTACTGATACATAATGAAAGGGGAAATGGTTTAAAATTTCTGGCTGTATTATGCAAGGTCAAATGCTTATGTAAATTGATTAGAAATATAAAAGTTTCTTTCTGGTTTCTTATGATCTTTTGCTGTTAATATCATCAGGAGCCATAAATCATTCTGCATTGATGTTCTTGGACAGGTGTATCTGTCAGACAAATACTAAATATCCTCATGTCATTATACATATATTTTTCTGTGTGTGCAGTGTGAGAGTTATGAGAACAAACAAAATGAATTCTATGTGTCTAAGAGCTTCATTTCTAGCTGATTCTCAGTTGATGTTGTTTCTGGAGTATACAGTCATGTCTATAGTTTTCCTGTCTCTGAAACTTATCTCTCCAAAGAAAGCACATTGAATTCAGAAGAATAAAAATGTCGGAAAGTCATTAAATCATCCATGGAACGTGTCTCTTTAGCATTAAATTTATTATTTATTGGGAAGAAAAAAAATAAATTGAGTTAGTTGTGCTTCTTTGTCCAGATGTGTGTTTGTTAAATGCTTATGTGGGATATCACACCCTTGAAGGAAGGAGTTGTGTCAATGGTTATGAGTCACAAGACTTTTCAAAGGTAAGGTGAACACACCAGCTCCCACCTTTAGTGACTCCCCATATCACATGAAAGCCTTGATGCAGTTTCCTCAGCTGTGGGAGTTATAATTTTGCTGCCATATGTACAGATGACACGTTGCTTTTTACTGCAAACCATGAAGTGTCCTATCAGCTACACAGAAAATAAAAATGTGCTTGTGCTAGGCACTGCAGCAAGGGCCAGCTCCTGCTTAGCTTCTTAGTGAAGAAATTTAAGTCCTGTGCCTGCAAGAACAAAGAGAATACTTTGCCTCTACACTCATCTGATTTTCTCCTGTAGCTGTTCGTAGGGTTTGTCTGTCATCCCCTGGAGCCAGCAACCTACACTGCACGAGGGGATGCAGCACTATGCACATGTACTCTGCCTTCTGAGACACATTATCATCATTTTCTTAATGGTGGCTTTCTGTAATCTGAAAGGAAAGGAATGGTATGAATATATAATATGGTTGCCTTTTGTCTAAGAAATCTAGGTGTTTTATTCATTTGAACAACCTGGTCTAGTGGTGGCATCCCTTCCCATGGCAGTGGGGTTGTAACTACGTGGTCTTTGAAGTCCCTTCCAACCCAAATATTCTGTGATTCTGTGACTGAGAAGAAATGAACCTTTTAAATGATTGTGGGGGTTAAAGCTCTGAGCAAAGAATCATTTCTATATATCCCAAACATACTGGAGCAGTACACTGAAATTACCTTTAGAAGATACATACATTAAACACCTTGCTTAAAGATTATAAAAATATCCATGTTTCAAAAAAAAACCATTAATAACAATGTTTAAAAGTATTTTTTATTTCAGTTAGTATTGAAACCACGCATTCCAAATTCTATTAATGTTCATTTAAGACAGAAATCCAGCTATCATTGAAGCAGTGAGTTCTTATATGGAAAATATAAGAAGGCCATGGAAATAGTTTCTAGATATATAAGTAAAAGGAAAAAATAGGGAGAAAAAAATGCTAAACACAATAAAAAAAACCCATGAAAATATGATACTACCGTGATTTTTTGTGTGGAAGCTTGCCAGATTCTCTCAAATTATTGTTACCCTATTTCTAATTAATCCCTTTCTTTCATTCAAGTGTTCACCAAATCATCTGAGTTTTTTTATGCCAGTGTTGGCTCCCTTTAAGAATGTTTCATATGTTCTAGGTAACGTTAGTCATCAAGTTGAAAGACTTATTTTGTGCCTTGGGCTGTCTACCCTTGGTCAGCTACTGATACACCTCTTTTCCTTCACATGAGTTCTGCTATTAAGTCAATGGAGAGCAAATTGCTCCAGGAGTTGTACCAGGTTCTGCCTACTAGAGAAAAGGTTTAGTAGGCATTAAAGGTCACATCCAAAGTTCACAGAGATCAAAGGGATCTTTGCACTAAGTCATAAGCATTGACTGCAAGGTGGTTGAAAACACATCAAGTCAGACATATTTCTACTTTTTTACATTAAATAACTGGGTGATTCCAGACCTACACCTCTCAGTGCCACTAACATTTGGTTACATGTGCAATTTTTCTTTTCAAACCTATTCTGTTATTTTTTTATTTTATTCTAAGTCTATTCTAAACTCAGATTTGGCATTTCATCTCTGAATTCTTTCCAGAACCTTATAAACATACAGTTATTTCTCCATTCTGTGCCATCTTTGATATTTTAGTGACACATAAAAATCGTAAGTTTTAATTTAATTTCTAAATATCTCTTTGTGTTCAAGAGGGTTTTTTGTTATGTCAGGTGTTTGTCCCTAACTCTAGGCTGTGCCTTTGTTCCAGGGCTTCTCTCCTGTGACTTAAAATGTATTAATGGAAAAGGGACTCAAATAACTTTTACCTGTATCTTTTGGTGATGAATGGTGCCACGTCCAGTTGGCAGCTGGTCACCAGTGGGGTTCTCCAAGGCTCAGTTTTGAGTCTAGTCCTGTTTAATATCTTTATTGATGATCTGGTAGAGCAAACTGAGTGCACACTTGATCTATTGATGACACTATGTTGGGTGGGTGCGTTGATCTGCTGGAGGGCAGAAAGGTTCTGCAGAGGGATCTGGACAGGTTGGATCCATGGGCTGAGGACAACTGTACAAGGTTCAACAAAGCCAAGTGCTGGTTCCTGAACTGGAGTTACAACCACCCCCTGCAGTGCTACGGGCTGGGGACAGAGTGGTTGGAAAGTGCCTGGTGGGGAAGGGCCTGGGTGTGCTGGTTGGCAGCAGCTGAACATGATCCAGTGTGTGCCCAGGGGGGCAAGAAGGCCAGTGGCATCCTGCCCTGTATCAGAAATGGTGTGGCCAGCAGGACCAGGGCAGGGATTGTTCCCCTGTACTCGGCACTGGAGAGACTTCACCTGAAATCCTGTGTCCAGTTCTGGGCCTCTCACTCCAAGAAATACATTGAGGTGCTGGAGTGTGTCCAGAGAAAGGCTACAGAGCTGGGGAAGGGTCTGGAGCACAAGTTCTATGAGGAGCAGCTGAGGGAGCTGAGGGTGCTTATCCTGGAGAAAAGGAAGTCTGGGGGGAGATCTTATCACTCACTATCTACAACTCCCTGAAAGAAGAGTGTAGTGAGATGGGGGTCAACCTGTTCTCCCAGGCAGCTTGTGACAAGACAAGAGGAAATGGACTCAAACTGTCAGGGGAGGTTCACGCTGGACATCAGGAAGAATTTTTTCAGTGAAAAGGTGGTTAAGGATTGGAAATGTCCAGGGAGGAGGTGGAGTGACTATGTCTGGAGGTGTTCATGAAATGGACTTGGCACTTAGTGCTGTGGTTTTAACTGGCGTGCTGGAGTTTGGTCTAAGGTT
>JAYRBT010000001.1:12407500-12436771 GCA_036023395.1 Myiotriccus ornatus
TCTGGAGGTGTTCATGAAATGGACTTGGCACTTAGTGCTGTGGTTTTAACTGGCGTGCTGGAGTTTGGTCTAAGGTTTGACCTCCAATGATTCTGTGATTATATCAGCCTTTTCAGGAGTGACTTAGCACCAAAAAAGCTTCCTTGATCTTTAATCAGCCAGGTTTGAGACATGTTAGAGCTACTATCCTTCATATGCAGCCTACACACCCATTTGCCTTCTCTGAAAACTAGGTTTTGGGAACAAATGACAGAACTGAGCTTACCCACTTTGTCACTTTGTCATGGTTTAACTCTGACTGGCAACTGAGCACTTTCTCACTCACCTCACAGTGGGATGGGTGAGAGAATAGGAAGGGTAAAAGTGGTAAAACTCAGGGTTTGGGACAAAGATAGTGTAATAGGGAACGCAAAAACTGTGCATATGAGCAAAGCAAAAATAGGAATTCATTCACCACTTCCCACTGTGAAGGCAGGTGTTCAGCCATCCCCAGGAGAACGAGGCTCCATCATGCGTAGCGGTGACTTGGGAAGACAAGTGCCATCACATCCTTCCTTCTTCTTCCTCTCACTTCATTCACTTCATATACTGAGCATGACGTCATACGGTCTGGAATATCCCTTTGTCAGATGGGGTCAGCTGTCCCGCTGTGTCTCCTCCCAACTTCTTTTGCACCCCAGACCACTCATTGGTGGGGTGGTGGGAGAGGCAGAAAAGGCCTTGGCTCTGTGCAAACACTGCTCAGCAATAACAAAATCTTCCCTGTGTTATCAATGCTGCTTCCAGCACAAATCCAAAACATAGCCCTATACCAGCTACTGTGAAGAAAATGAACTCTACTCCAGCCAAAACCAGCCATCCTCATAAAAACTTGGAAGCGTATCTTTGGATCCGAGTATTTGACATAATTAACACTACTGATAGTGGAAACCTGCAGAAAGTTTCCTATTAATTTTCAAAATCCACTCTTCGGCACTGATCAGAAGCGCTGGCAATGGCAGAGCTCCGTGTGCCGGTGTCAAGGGCCAAATCCTACAATCACTGGTGCTATTTCCCCACAGAGCAGAAAGGTTTTACTGCAGTGGAACAAGCAGCATCCCCCCTGTGAGGAGGAAGACTGTTAGATTTCAAGGCTGTATTAGGGTAGTCTTCCTTCACATCAAAATCAGCAGAGGTCAAGAGGGGAGAAAAAGAGCTATTAATGAGATCATTTCATGTTCTTGTTTCTGTGCTATGTAGAAGCAATTTTTTTGTGTCTAAGTTTTCCTTGTTACCAGTGGGTTTGCTGCCCTCCCTCCTCCCAGGCATTGCAGTCCCTGATACAACCCTTGATTGCTCAGACAAAGAATCCACTCTTTGGCTGCAAATGCTTAAAGTCTTTGATATCAAGCGAGCCAAGAAAACTAATGCCTAACTGAATCAATCGCTCAGCTGCAAAATGAAAAGCAATACTGGATTAGAATGGAAAATAAGAGTAGAGGTGACTTTAGAGCCATGACTTCCCCCTCCCTGCTCCGCAGTTGAAAAACTATAATTTCCTTTATGTTCTCCAATGACAAAACATGATTTATGGCCAATTTTTTTAAAGTGTATTTATAGATGTGTGCATGAAAGGTGCCACACTGACAGCTTGCTGGCCTCTGCTCTTCTGTTAAAATACAGTTAGAGCAGAGGCAATGATGAGAGTCCCTCTAATTCTTTATTGTTTTTTCTTTTTGCCTGCTTCCCAGCTCTCTGCTCCAATACCTGTTCACTGCTGCACAATGACCCCTCATTCCAGGCTAAACAGGTGCTTAATAAAATCAAAGGATTTTCAGAAAGAGACTATGATGATAAAATAATGTCGCTGGAAGTTTTCTCTGCAAGCACATTCATGTTTTATGACACAACCATATCATCAACAGGGTGGAGGAAACAGTCTGTCATGGAGCAAAGCTACAAGGCAGGCTGAAACATTTAAATTCTGCAGTATTTACTACTGTTACTGGAACAGCAATTTTCATGTCCAAATAATCCTAATAGCCAGTATATTTGATTATCAGTGCTTAAAAATAGGAATCTGAAGGCATATGTTGACTAGAAAAGTGTGTTGAAGTCTGTAGAGATACACATTTGGCCCTCAGTCTTAAGATAAAACAAAACTTCTTTCCCTCATTTTGTTATTCTGGGACTAAATTTTCTCATGTTACACTTAGAAGCAACAAAGCAAATTACTGTAAATTACTTGAGCAATTAGAACAAGTATGTGTCCTTAAACAAGCGTTTTCCACTCTCTCTCTTGTAGTTGTCTGGTTGCACAACTCTGTAATATCTCTATTTGATATCAAAGGAACAAACTACATTCAAAGAAATCCCTTCCATAGCTTTGAAGCTAAGGGCACTAAAATATTTATGCTGTTCCAGTCATGGGAAATTATAGTATTTTCTTTTCTTTAAGCTACTTTTTTAAATGGTAGGAACAAAACAGACAGCCTGATTTTGTATCGTTATACCACTGGCAAAAAATATGAAAACTGGAGAAAATATGTAACTCTAAAATCAGATAGATTTAGAAAAGAGAGGAAGAAATCTTGCAGATTTAAAGGTTATTTAAATGGGTTTAAAACTTAAATTCTACAAGTTTCATATGCTATTACTACCTCTCAGATTAGAGACAATAGGATGCTATTTGTGGTTACTTGACTTCAGTCATGTGAAATGCATAGTAAGTGGCACAGTTTTCAGAAGAATGAATCCTTGTTGGGAATTTTATAAATAATGAACATTAATATGACTCATGAATGCCAATTTCTGTGTGAGAAGACTGCAGGCGTGAAAAACAGAAATATCCTTCAGAATGTGTGTCCTCCTCATCCAGTTTCCCCCAACCACA
Source organism: Myiotriccus ornatus (assembly GCA_036023395.1). Classification (NCBI taxonomy): domain Eukaryota; kingdom Metazoa; phylum Chordata; class Aves; order Passeriformes; family Tyrannidae; genus Myiotriccus; species Myiotriccus ornatus. Next base: position 12,410,373 of record JAYRBT010000001.1, read on the forward strand.
GTCTATACCCACTTTTCTTTCTTCTGAAAAAAAGCACAACGAAACAATGTGATAGAATTATTATGGTGTAAGAAAAAAATAATGTACAAATTTATATTTAGAAGAAATTTAAAAAGACCAAAACCTGCAGAGTTCACAAAAACTAAGACGCTATTTTTCCTGTGCTGTATAATAATACACATTTAACAGTCCTATATTATGTTCTGTGAATAACAGACTGCTCCCCCAAAAACTGAATTCATAAACATCCAGAGGCATCACTTCTGATACCCAAACTGAAAGTTATTGCAGAGTTCTGAGGAGCACACAGTGAAATACTCACGCAGATTCGTTGCACAGATGCTTCTGTACGAGCAGAAGGGGTAGTTAAGCTTTGCCTGAAGGAACTTGGCTCAGATTAAACAACATGTGGGTATAATAGGTGTTAAATGCAGCCCATTTCCAAAGCTTTTGTATAATATAATATAATATGTTGAACACATTTGTAAAATATTCAATATCAAAAGTGGGATACTTAATGAAAGTCCTGGAGTGGCCTAAAGTCACAGGTAATCAATCGAGAAAGACACAGAGAGCAATTTTATAAAATTTTAATTACCATAGATGGATTAAAGTCTAAGATATTTATGTACCTAGCTGACTTTTAGTATTAATGATGATAGCTAACAAGAAGGATATCTTTGCAGCATTTGCGAGGAATGAGAAAAAGTGGGTTTAGTTACGAGTTTCCTCATTAAAGGTGGCTTCCATTTTGTCTATAGGAACAAAAATTCAGCAACACATTAAGGTAATAATCTACAAATTATTTGGAGAATAATTCTGATAAATTTGCTACTTTATTAAAGAGAAACTTAAATCACAACAAAACAATAATAAGCGTAGTGATATAAAGGTGATGCACCTGAGTTCAAACTTACAGTTAACAGCAAAATGAAAAGAATCACAGAGGCAGGCAAAGAAAAGGGGTGTTAAAGAAAATACTTGGAAAAATAAGATGTAGGTAGACCATGGTCAATAAAAATAAAGATAGAGCCAGTAAATGTATTGCTGTTCTATTCAAAAAGGGAACATATTTGGTCAGCAATCAAGGAATTCAGAAATCTCTATGAAACTGAATTTATATTGAATCAGTTCTCACTTCAAGCTCCTAATGCCACTGTTTGTGACATGATCAAGCACCTTATTTGCTTAAAATAAAACCTGAAAGAAGGAGGCCCAAAAGGCAAGCAGCCATGAATGGATGATAAATTATCCACAACATGAAAGAACTCGAGAATTACTTCCATGAATGATTTCTTAGAGCAGTTTAGGAACAACAACACATTAGTTTGTTAAGGCTTTCTGTGTGGACGCTCCTTGTGTTAGGAGGCTGTACTAATCTCTGAACAGAATTCCCTGAGTTTCAAAGATTAAAAAGTCTAGAAGGCAGTACTAGGATTATCCTAGACAACATTCTGTGATATCTATCAACAGTTGATATTATGTAATAGAGAAGGTAGAACTTCACTGAATCTGTATTCAAATCAGATTTCTTTTTTGAAAATTATGCCGCTGAATGTAAGACCGGGGATGCTGGTGAAACAGATGACGTTCAAGAAGATGGTGGTAGGACAGCAAAAATTTCCTTAGTCTTTTCTGAAGTGGAAGACAAAAACATTGTAAAAACCAGTCTCTTTCTTAGCAAGTAATGTGGTCTTCACACCACACTGTGAATTCTACTTGGATAACTTAATTACTTCTGATAAGGGAATGTCCCATATTCACATGTATTTTGGGTTTGTTCGTTTGTTTGTTTTGTTTAATATCATTAATTGCTTTTCTCTCTTCTCTATTGATTTTCCATTGTTAGAACATTTTCATATTGCTGATAAATCTATTTGCCCCGAGTTATATATTTCAAATATAAAGAACATATTCTTTTTATTCCCATTTTTTAGTCAAGAGCACTCGATGAGCCTGATGTGATTTGTTTGGTTTATCAGGCAGAGTTATCGCTACAACTGGTCTCTTATCTATTAAACCACATGTTCCTTTTTTATTGTGAAGAACATTTTTACAATGTTAGGACTGCAGGCTTGGGAAGGCTTTTGTGCATTTTTAAAAAAAGACAATTATGTTCATTGATTCATTTATTTTATGTTGTTGTCTATACTACAGAAAAAGTTGTGTTATTTTATATTTCAGAGAAAGCTCTTATCTACATGAAGACTTAAAACAGTCTAAAGGTGGCACTTCCAGAAATACTTTGGCATTGCCAACTGATTTAGCAAATAAGTTGTTGACATATTTTTTGGTCCTGCTGGAAGCCTGGGCCAATTTTATCAAAACCCCCCAAGCGTATTGGTAGTTCCTTCGATCTCATATACTAGTTTTTGTTTATTATTTAAAATAGATAAACTAATCCATGTAATTATTAATGTGTAGCAGCTATTCCTGAACAACACTTTGCCTTGATACTTGTTCTCAAATGAGTCCCATACCTGGATTTAATGTAATCCAGCTGTATTTAATTGAGCTCTGGGATGATGTTACCATTCTAACAAGAGTAATTAATTAAAAAATACTAACCTTTTCTTACTAATAAATAGCAAAAAAAAATTATTTCATATGATCATAAATTCCCTAAGGAAACCTGATAAAAGGATTAGGAAGAATTTTTTTGTTCTCTTCCTAGAGAAATATATTTCTTTAAATGAATGTCACCAATATGAACATGCATGGAATAATTTTAATTTTATTTTAAATTTATTTTACCAACAATTTCACATTATATTTTTTTTAAGTCATACCTGTCCAAAAGCTGTTTAGCAACAATGCTCATAAAAATGTGTGCAGTATGAGGGTTTCTCTCAGCAAATGCAACACTTGAAAACATATTTGAAAATTATTTTGCTATATGCACAGGTAAGGGCCCAAATACATGTTCCAAGTACCCTTATGGTAAGAAACAACATAAACATTTACCATGAATAACCTAGAATTAAGATTTTAAAGTGAAAATCTTATTATGATTTCTAATTTTATTTTTTTTACCTTCTAAAGATTATGAAGTAAACTATTTTAACTGCTAAAAAATGTGATGCATGATATATTTACAGGTCCACTTAAAGTCTTAGGAAAATATGTGACTTCTAACAGGTAAAATCTTAAAAGAAGAAACCAAAAGTTTCATTGGCTCATTTATCTACTGTGGACCAGCTGGGAAATTTATTCTTAGAGATACATTTCCAAAACAATTAAAAGATTTAGTTTAATGTTAACAGCAAAAAAAAAAAAAAAACAGCTAATGATCAAAGTTTCTTTTCTTTAGGGTAGTATGGGTATATACAAGAAGGAAAAGGATACAGTGATGTTTTATATTACAGAAGGATAAGAACAAAGAAAGTGTTTCGAGTTTCACTGATATCTCATTGCCCTTAACAATACTGTACACTTCCTATATTTTGTCCTAATAAGAAGAATTGTCAACACTACATTTAAAATCTGTAATATCTACAGCATCTTCTTAATTTGAAAAAAACCCCAACCAATTATTCACAAGAGAAAAAAACCTACTAAATTATCTACCTCAATAAATACAAAAGATGTCTTACAGTCCTCACTGTAAAATGTCCTCTGTTAATGATAATCCTTATAGTGATTTAACTCCTCCAAAGTAAAAAAACAAAAAAAAAACCAAAAAACCCCACATATGTTGGAGCTGTTTTGAAATTATTTATCATCATAGAAAAGATGCAACAGGAATGATTTATTTTGCAAACAAAGTGAAGAACTAAAATAAGGGGAAATGTTTAAGGACTGTAGTGAAAATTTAAATTACTACTCAGCTAACATATTTTAAGGGTGCAGTGTGCTTTTGGATTCAGATTTTGATACTTCAGTTTTTATGAGAAATCAAATACTAATGAACCTGGAAAAGAGAGAAGAACCCGTATGTGAGGCACAAGGTATATGGATTTAAAACAACACAGTCTGGTTACAGAGCTAAATTACTTTTTTTTTTTCTGTTTTCTTTTTTTCTTTTTTTTTTTAAGTTCTAAAGCTCTGTAATGATGAAGGACTAAAGGACATAAGTAATGCCCTAGGGCAGACATCCGACCTGTATCAGCAATAGTGTGGCCAGTAGGACCAGGGTCATACTCAGTGCTGTACTCAGCATGGATGAGGCCACACCTTGAATCCTCTGTCCAGTTCTGGGCCCCTCACTCCAAGAAAGACATTGAGGGGCTGGACTGTGTCCAGAGAAGGGCAACGGAGTTGGGGAAGGGTCTGGAGCACAAGTTTGATGAGGAGTAGCTGAGGGAGCTGGGGGTGTTTAACCTGGAGAAAAGAGGGGGTCGGGGGGACCTTATCACTCTCTACAACCACCTGAAAGGAGGGTGTAGTGAGGTGAGTACTGATCTCTTTTCCCAAGTAACAAGGGAAAGGGCAAGAGGAAATGGTCTTAAATTATGCCACGGGAGGTTTAGAGTAGATCTTAGGACAAATTTTTTCCATGAAAGGTTGTTAAGCACTGGAAGAGGCTGCTCAGGGAAGTGGTGAAGTCACCTTCCCCTGGAAGTATTCAAAAAATGGGAGGATACGGACTTGAGGACATGGTTTAGTGATGAACAAGGTACTGGTACTAGGAGATCTTTGAGGTCTTTTCCACACTTAACAATTCTACGATCCTCTGATTCTATATCTCCACCAAGATTTAGTTTTCATCTGTGTTAGTGTGAAGCTGCTGCCTGTGAATGTGCCTTGGCCCTTTCTGCCCCTGCTGCTACAGCTCCCTCCGCAGTCCACGGTATCAACAGGTCCCAGGAGTTTGCAACTGGCTGTGTAAGCTACTTTCTTTTATGAAAGATGACTAATATATGAACAGCATCCCTACATCACAGAAATCTTCTGTGTAGATAAAGTCTTTTTCTTTAGAGACATCAGATAGAAAAGCTGTAGCTTCAGAGCTGTCCTGGTGCTGCTCTGCCAACCCCTTGCCAATTCACACACAGCCCTACCAGTTTCTGCAGGGCCAAGATTTCACCCAAGCTGGCAATAAAGAACAGTTCATTGCACTGAGTGTTTACATGGGTGCTCTGACTATCAGCAAATAAGCACATAGAGAGCTTGCAAATCAAGTTGGTATGGAGCATCAAATACCGAAATATTCATAACAAGAAAATATTATGTAACTGTCGCCAAGCCGTCCAAGTGATAATGACACTCATAACTACCTACATGCACAAAATGCTTACATAAATACAATTGTCTGATTGTTATTGATCTGATAATATACAAATATGAATACTGTTTTGAAATAATTTATTTTAATACAGATAGGATTTACAAATCTGCTGACATGGAAATTGCAATATTTATTTTTATTTCTTTATTCCAGCTATTTCACAGAGCTCTTTTATTGTGCCTCTCTCCTACTGACTAAATTTGCTAATTTTTCCTTTTACCTCTTTCATTATCTGTTTTGTTTTGTTTTCCCTCTCTTTCCTTATCTGTTTTGTTTTCCCTCCACTATATACTTTACCCAAGGTTATTTCATTTTCCTTTTATTGCTCTTTGCTATTCTCACCATTCACTATCTATTGATAAGAGAGGTAATAAACAACCACAGAGATGGGTTGAAAGCAGCAGGGAACAGGGCATGTGGTGAATGGGCAGTCTGAAAGAGGGATACCAAAGGCAAGTAGATTTATGTATCTGGAAGTGCTCAGAAGGCCTCTGTGAGCCAGGCTTTTAATGGAAAAGTTTTGCTCTCTCCTCTGTCATGTGTTATTCTGGAATCTGTCTGTCTCTCTCTCATTTAAATCAGAAATGTTCCCATTTAAGATAACAGTACTGATCAAAATTTAGTTGAAGCTCTCAGCAAAAGTGTCAAGTTTATTTTGAACTTTCAGCAGTGAAACGTTAGTCAAAAATTTTTCAGCATCTTGACTAGAAATGTACAAGTTGTTGCACTTCATGTTTGATAAAAAATGTAGCATTTTAATATGTAGCAAATTATTTAGGCGAAGGGATGGAGGACAAAAAGGTTAATGACAGACTTGGTTTTGAAGATGAAATATGAATTAATGCATTCAGTTCAGATACTGCTGGTTACGGTCCAATGGTAATTCATTTGTAAAGACAGTTATCTCATCATCAGCTTTAAACATGAGAAGATCAGGAGATGGTTTCTTTAAATTAAAAATCGGGCGCCTTGCATTAGGATTAAATTATTGTTTAAAAGGCATCATAAACTTAATAAAAATATGACAGGAGACATCATAATTTATGCAAATGCAGACTGTTGCAAGCAAAGACTACAGTATGCTTTCTTATGCTTTTATTTTTTGCATTCTGCATTAGTCACAGAAGCCATTTTTACATCATGTTGTTCAAGAAGCCTAATCAAAGAGGGTAAAAGGAGAGCTTATCAGCAGTAGACAAAAAATGTGCTATACTTAGCTTTACTAGGTGAGCACGTTGAATATGAATGTCTGTATCCAGATTCTTCTCATAGTAGGTTTCCCACCCATGTCCCTATTTTATCGTATCGTGGTAAAATAAAAGGGGAGAAAAAAAGGGGAGAAAACCCTACAGAATCCAGAAGAAAGAATATGGGTTGAAGGCAAATGTGACAATTTTCTGAAATTCGTGGTGATGAAATCTCAGGTACACAGCAAAGGATACAAAATATGCAGTAAAATCTCATCTCCTGGGTTTGGTAACATTTTTTTGTTTGTTTGTTTTATTTGCCTTGTTCACTGTAAGAAGTACTTTCCATTCCAAATAACTCTCTCCCACTGGAGGGTTTCTCATGACGAGATATTTCCCACCACTGCACTCCACAGCCCTGCCCTCCCTCTTAGCAATATTTCTTTTGTGTCAGGGTATTCCTTAGGAAGCAGGACGTGCTATTTGGAGTGTGGTTCCTGATGAGAGGTTAATTCCACGTCTGGTCCTTTCTCCTCATGGCAAGGGGGAAACCATATGCAGGCAGGAGAGCTCCGTGCAAAGATTCGGGCTCCTCATCCTCAACTGCCGATGTGGAGCCTCTGCACGAACTCCGGCTTGTTCTGTTGTGCAGGCAACACTTTCACTGAGTAAGACATAAATTTGGCAGGGATGCTAATATTTCTCTGATTCTGTAATTAAAGTGCACTTGCTAATGGTTATACAAGAAATTCAGCCTTTAAAAAACTCCGTGCACTAGCTTTGTAAATGAGATACTTGGAGTTCCGTAATTTGATTGGGGTGAATAGGCAGAGCTGGCAGTGCCCTCAAGGCCCTGGAGAAGGACGCAAGAAGGTCCAAAAATATCATCAGAGGTAGAAAGCGACCTCTGGTTCAAGTTACTTCCTCTTCCAAGGAAGTCTTGTCCCATGTCATTACGTGTTGTTATAAAGAAGCAAAACCTTATTGGTTTTCCCCCAGCACTCAGCAGAGCCACATTTTTCCTGCTGGTGGCAGTCTGGTCATTGCATCTTAGGTACTGTTTAGGCAAGGTGCCACAGTTTCCTTATAGAATAGAAGTGTGTGAAAGGTGCAGGAGCATTCTGGGGGAGTGGGTGTCAGCAGCAGCCAAGAGCAGTGGGGTGGGGGGCAAGGCAGACAACACTTCTGCAGAGAGAGGCTGAGCAGCCCATGAACGTCAGCTGAGGCTGTAAATAACAAAGATGTCATTGCAAGAAAAATTTTATCCATGAAAAGGAAAGGAATTTTTCATAATACAGGCTGATAGGTAATTTGCTAATGATATCTGTCTACTACACTGACAGGACTCAAGTTTTACTTCTTTCTCTTCTTGACAACAGCGTCAGTGACAGAACTTCGGTAACTGTAAAACCATATTCTTCTATATTTTACTTTGGAGTTATGGTGGCATAATTTCTTTTATTAAATGCCTGCACTCTGAGCTGCCTTGCCCTGACAATAGTTTTTTCAGTATGGAGCCAAGTAAAGTCTCAGCAGCAGAAAATGTATTTGGATTGGTAAAACCCATAGAAAAACCCCAGATGAGCTTCACTTTTTTTTTTTTTAGTCTTACTCATCAATTTTCAATAAATGACGCCTGAGATATTTCCTCAAGATATTAGAAACATAGATAATCTGCTACAACATGTCAAGTACCACACTGATCTTGGAACACAGGATTTACCTAACACTTAAACACTGTAAATTAAGATTCAATTAAGTTGATATAAAACTATGATTTTACCTCCCCCCAAAAAATTATAAGTAAATATATAGATATTTATTCTCTTCTGGAGACTGAAACTTCCTAATTATTTGAAAAGATTTACACAGAATACTATAATGAACAAAACAAAATTAAATAAGAAACTCAATTATTGACGGAACAACAAAACCTGCCTAGAGCCAGTGATAAACATTTAGAGTCAAGGTCTGGTTTGCCTCTAGGGAAAAATACACAAGCAACAAAACTAGACTCAAATGTAAGTTCTTCTAATGACCTAATGCAGTGGTCAGATTTTGTGTGTGCTAAAAAAAAAATAATAAAAAAAGCGCACTAGTTTGATGGCACACTTAAAATTACTAAAAGTGCTGTTATCAGATCAGAACTGCAATCAAATTGTTAAGTGATTAAAACAGAGCTGTTTAGATCTTCCTAAAGCAGCATTGTAAACACATGAAAACAGGTAATTTAGAGCTTTCCAAGCAGGTTGCAAAGCAGAAAGGGATACTTCACTATAGATCTGGGCCACGTTTGAAAGGGTGATAGCTTTGTGTGCAACAGACCTCAGGAATTCTTCACATATTCTACTTCAGTAAAGGAAGTAGGGACAATGGTCTGCCTAGCCAGCTGTAGCAATAACTGTGTCTTAAAGGGCCAAGGGAAAACAAAGGGATGCATCAGTCACAATTTTTCACTTTAGGGTTAGGAATGGGACTGACCCAATGTAAACAATGACATTAGAGTCATCTTCAAAAAAATTAGTTTTGTGTTTCAGCTGCTGAAATAAAGCTGTTTAAGAACATAGAATTATTATAGTGGCCTAGGCTGGAAGGAACATTAAGGGTCATCTTGTTACAGCTCCCCTGCCATGGGCAGGGACAGCTCCTGTTAGACCAGGTTGTTCAGAGCCCCATCCAACCTGGCCTTGAACACTTCCAGTGATGGTGTATCCACAGGTTCTCTGGGAAACCCATTCCAGCACCTCACCGTCACACTAAAGAATTTTTTCCTAATATCTGATCTAAACCTACTCTCTTGTAGTTTGAAGTCCTTCCCTCTTGTCCTGTCACTACAGGCTCTTGCAAACAGTCTCTCTCCATCTTTCCTGTAGGCTACCTCCAGGTACTGGAAGGCCACAATTAGGTCACCTCAAAGTCTTCTCTTTTCCAGGCTGAATAATCCCAGTTCTCTCAGCCCTTTGTCGTAGGAGAGGTGCTCCATCCCTTTAATCAACTTGGTGGCCTCCTCTGGACTTGCTCTGACAGGTAGATGTAACATTTAGGATATGACTGGACAAACTCCTTTGACATTCATCCCACAGTCTGTTTTATAAGACTGGTTTTATTTTTATAAGGAAATACACCTTGTAAAACAGATCCAGTGTTGTATCTCTCTGCTTTTTACAGAAGAAATAACAGCTCCAGGTACACTAAGCACTTATACTTAAATACAACTGAATGGTGCCCCAGTTGCCATCTCCTGGACTGAATCCATCAAAACCAATAAACTTTTATAATGATCTATCTTACTGAAGAGCAAATACAAAAATAACACTATACCCCAGAAATATCTCTTTTTCTGCACAGATTATAAAGATATGAAAACAAATTCTTTGCAGAGCTGAAAAGCTAAATCCCATCCTAGGTAATAATAGAAATTTCACCTCTAACAGACAGCCAAGTGTTTTTCTTATTATTTCCCTTTGTCTGTTCAACGGTGGCCTTCACCAAGTCTGAAGTTTGACAGCAAAAACTGCAGGATGTTTACTCAGACTTCACTCAGCAAACTAACAGCTGAGCAAACAGATTCAAACACTCCAGCTTTCTTCCCCCTCTACCATCCATTTTTAATAAACTAGAACTCCTGCCTGAATAGGGATGCCCCTGAAGGATGTGGGAGAGTCTGAGTATGATTGGAACATGCAGAGAGACCTACCTGTGTTTGTTTTTTTCTGACCAAGCTGTGGTTTGGAGATACCTCCATAGCAAGACAGCAGGTTTTCTGTGAAATCACAGCAATCTCCAGTGCACCAAATAGAGATTTTTGGCTTCAGACACAAACTGATAATAGCAATGATAATAAAATGGCTTTTTAGCATCTTCAGTCTTTTAAAATTTATGTTATATTTCAAAGAATAATTGAAATACTGAAATAAGGAAGTAATAAAATGTGCAAGTATTTAGATTTTATTTTTTCTTTTTTTTCCTGTTTTTAATATAAACTGGAGATCAAATTTTTAGCATGAATGGTAACATTAATTTCTTGACAACAGCTGCTTAGTTCAAATTTAGTTTAATTTTTTACATAATTTTTACATCATTTTCTGAGAAACTTTGTTCCCTTGCCATCACATCTTAACTACATCCCCAGACAGATTAACATCATGGCAGGATAGCATGTCATGTAATGATTTTAATAACATTTATTCATAAAATTGTTACTCCTCCCAGCTTCTGCCTCAGGGTCTGCCACAAAGCCATGTAGTTCATTAGGAGACACACTGAGAAGTCAATGAGGCAGATACAATGTGTAGATTAAAAAACCCACAACATTAAGTTTAACTCTTCTGCAACCTTTTAAAACCCATTTATAGGCTTATTTAATAACAAACTTCAATAACAGTGCTTATTGTTTCAAATTGTGTGTATTTAAGAAGAATGGAATATAAACAAGTTCTGTATCATATGAGGTAATTCCAGGACTAGGAAGCCTAGCAAAGAAGAAAAAACCAGCAACAAACAAAAATTAAGAAGAAGTAAAAAAAAGGGAAATATGAGGTGAATGTCCATAGAAAAGTTGTTAAAATGTCTAATAAGACTTTAAAAAAAAGACTAATGTAAAAATGTACAGAAAAATATTTATCCAGAATAATGATATAATTTTTGTGACTTGTTACGTATTTTGTATTATCTTTATATATATTGTTATTATATATTGATGCATATATTTTTTAAAAGGTAACACAGGTAGCAAAAGTCCTAAGAAGATAAAAGTTAAAAAAAAAAAAAAAATAAGTGGGATTATGTTCCCTACTTTAGCCATAGAGAGATATATATTTTTCTGTAAGACTTACCTTCTTCTGTATAAGGTAGTTTATGTTACAGTGCACATGCATAACCAACCTGTCCCATATATACTTAAATCTGGTGTATATATATATATATATATAATGTATATACCTTATGAATAGATTATAATAAATATTAATTTAGTGTAGTAATATAATTTTCCAAATTAAAGAACAAGGAAGTATCTCCAAGACGAACATTGGACTTAGTCTTCATGTCAAAGTTCTCAGAGGATAAAGCCATGGTTCTAAATCAGCCCATTTGGTCTGGCCAAGGGATTTTTCTTTATTAGGAGCTATGCAAAGTGACCTTTCATATATTTACAGATATACGATTCAGTTCTCATATCTTGGGAAAACTGATCTTTCTGTCTAATCAGTTTCTGGGGAACTAAATCAGAAACAGAAACAAACAAAAATCCAAACTTCTCTGCCAACCCGTTTTCTTCACCCAACATGAAACAAGTTAATTGCCCATATTTTAAATGATCATTTAATCATGTTGTAAGTTTCACAAGGTTATACACTTCTTTCTGTAGCAAATTAGGTAATTATTCATGGAACTTTATTTTTTTCCAGGTTTGATAAAGAGCAATTTTTACCATGTACATTGTTTCTTTTTTCCTTGGCTTAGATTAGGTCACACTTTTTAGAGCTTCATTTTCAGAAGTTGGAAACAAAGCATTCCTATGCTTCTGTTCATAAGAATAGCAAAGGTACCTGCTTCTGGCATTCCCTGATGAAAAAAGTTCTGACCCAGCACCTCAGGGAACGATCCGTGGAAGATTATTTTGGAATAAGCAAGGTGCTGAAGGATCATTCAGATATTTCACCTTCCCTACAAAGACAGGCTGAGAAAGCTGGGGCTGTTCAGCCTTGAGAAGAAAAGGTGGTGTGGAGACCTCACAGCACCTTCCAGTATCTGAAGAATCCTACAGGGAAGCTGGAGTGGGACTGTTCATCAGAAACTGTAGTGATAGGACTAAAGGGAATGGGTTCAGACAGAAAGAGGGGAAATTTAGGATAGATACACAGAAGAAATTCTTGACTGTGAGAGTGGTGAGACACTAGAACAGGTTGCCCAAAGAAATTGAGGATGTCCCATCCCTGGAAGTGTCTAAGGCCAGATTGGATGGGGCTCTGAGCAAACTGGTCTGGTGGAAGGTATCCCTTCCCATGGTAGGGGGGTTGTAACAAGATGATCTTTCAGGTCCCTTCCAATCCAAGCCATGCTACAACCCAAGCCATGCTACAATCCAAGCCATGCTACAATTCTGTGATTCCCAACCTGAAGACTGAAAAGTCTGTTAGGCAATGCTTGGATGTTGGAGATGAAGTTGATGCCGCCTGGTATATAAAGTTATGGTGTCCTAATCCTCTTGAATGTTGCCGTACAAGCCATTCTGTGATCACGATTGGTGTCAAATACAAACCAGGTGTAGTGATTGCCACCCTCAGGCATACTAGAACTATTTAAGTAAAGACAACAAAATCTAAAATGAGGATAAACACCAAGCCACCAGAAAGGGGCTCCAACATTGTGTGAAGCTTTAATTTCAAAGCTTTCATGTGCCAAAAGCTGAATTAATCAAATCTATGAACAATAACATGAATGAAATCACCTAACATTTGGCAAATAAAATTTAGGTTTAGAGTTGGCTTAGAAAGCAGAGGCAAAATACAAATATAGAGAATAAAGAGCGAAACAGATTCAGTGTGGCACCTGCCAAAGTACCACGTTAACTGTTATGGCAAGCATACACCATTACTGTGCTTTAATGGAAACTGGATGGAGTATTTTGGACTGTAGGAATGTATAACCGAAGACATATCAAGATATTTGTGAGATACATTGCTGTGAGTGACGCATGACATGATGCAGATCCACTCAAGGAAAGTGTGTTCTGTCTTGCCTTTGACTAAAAAGGACCAGCAATCCCTCTGAGGACATCTCACAAACATTGTTCAGGAAAAAAAATGTAGAACTATAAATCAAAGAAATAAAGCAATTTAGTGTAATCAGAAAAAAAAAAGTTATTTGTCCTAAACTCATCCAGGTGGTATAAAAATAGGTAGAAGACCTCAAATTGTTAAACCACATTCATTTTGCTGATTATGCCTACAATGCTACCTTTTCCTGTGGGTTAAAGCAGGTAATAAAAAGAAAAAAAGAGAGAGAGAAAAGAAAAAAAAAAATCAAGCCTTTCTCTCAGTATTTTCCAACTGGGATGGTACCAAAGTATTTCAACATTTCAACACCACTGGCTCACATAAACACTCCTATGTGTCAGTGTCATACTTGTTGCTTTGCATTTTTGTTGGTTTGCATTTGTATGAACAAATGCAAAACTCCTGTATTTCTTCATCTAGATGTCATAATCCAGAATTCACAATGTGAGGAAACAACCCTGAATTATTATCTTGTGTTAGCCTAAGAAGTTTAGATGCAGATATCACCAACATCAAGAGCTGCTCTTACAGAGCACAGCAATAAATACATAAATAAATAGAAAATGCCAGTCTTTTCCTCTATTAAATATAATTCAAAGAGAGCAATGAAGAGCCAAAGTAGCCAGGATCCATCCAAAGCTTAACACTTTTCACCCCAGGAGACTTCAGACGTAGTGTCAAGTGTTTGTCTGAGAAACCACAAACTCTCTCTTCTCTTTCTACAAAGCCAGATGATGACTCTAAAAATTGCCTCCTACCCATCTGTTCATTCAGCTGGTATGTGGCTTCCTTCTCCCCATTTTTTTGGTCTTTTTATACAAAATGCAAATTTTCAGGTCAGGAACGTGCAATATTTAGAATAAAAAAAAACCCCTTAGGCTTGACAAAAGTACTGACTCTCAACAGAGGAGTGTTCTTCATTTAGGTTCTCAGAGATATAAGCAGAGTAAGTGAATATGCCATCCATGATGAATTACTGGAAACATCAGCAAAGAGCAATTACTGTATGTCTGATCTTAATTTGGCTTCCACTTAGAAATACGATACCTTATGTAAGGTACCTCAGGGAACAGACGCCACCAAAGAGCAGTGAAAAGTGTTAAATATTCTGTGCATGGAATTCACTGCTATAGCAGTTTCCCATGGGAGCAGATGCAAGTTTTCAGGCATTTTCTGAACATTAAGGACTTGGCAGAATTTTCAAATCCCACCACGAGAATTCTTATCTTACCCATCATTAGCTTAACTTCATGTTAGATTGCAGTGCCCATCTCCACAGAATGGAAAGTCTGGCTGCTTCCTTGGACTGGAATAAACGTGGTTTTATTGTGCATCCTACATATTGTACGGAAGGAATATTTCTTCAGCTAAGCTATTAAAAACATACTAAAAATATTCATAACTGCAGCAAAACAGGCAGTAGAGAATATGATAAAAATATGCAGTTCTTTTGAGTCATGAAAATGGTTATTCTGGGAAATGTTTGGTTATGTGAGTACTAAAGCACAAAATGAACACATTTTTTCAAGTCAGTAGAGCTTCTGAGCTCTATAATTTGTTTTTCTTATTTTTTTCCTGCATAAGTTACATTTTTAACAATGCTGAGCACCTTTCACTTGTGTGATTTGGACAGATAATAAGAAAGAAGGTGGAAGGACCTTCCAGTTGGTCTTGTCAGTCTGAGCAATCACGTTTGGATAATTTTTGAAAAGCTTCAATTTTCCAGAAAAAAAACCCAAAGCAAAAAAAAAAAGACCCTAGATTTGCCTTAGCAGATGTTTGACCAAAGCCTGCAATAATTTTGAAAGAGTCAGATTTCAGTGCTTTATAATGTATCATAAGCTGTATTTATTAATTAAAAGGAAATAAATCCTACATTCTCCACACCATTGTTACTTCCTTTTTTTCTTTTAAGAGCATCATTGGAAAAAAATCCCACTTTTTTTTTTTCATTAAACAATTCATCTTTCTAGATCTTCCTGACACTAACACTGAGATCAAACAAAACCTGAAGGTAACAAAGTGTGCAGTGTTGTGAGGGCTGTCTTTGTGCTCTGATGTTGGCAAATTACAGCTGATACATCTGGTGCTCCACTTCAAAGGCGTGATTGGTCACGGTCTGTGTGCTGGGTAATTGCATGCTCTGTTGTACATAATAATGCTTTTCAATTGGGCTTGTTCTGCATAACATAGATTCAATTATTATATAATTCCTACCTCTGAAAGTTAGTATATTTCTATGTTCTGGTTTAGGAGTAAAACTTCCTACAAGTTGCACAGGGAATTTGGGATAGCTTGAGTATCAATTTCTCTCTCGGGTATCACCCTACAATCTACAGATGAAGAACAAACAGACCATGCTGCCATAGAACTTTTCCCAAGCATCTCTCTGTAGAACTGGAAGTACGTGTTGGATTGGGCAAACATGGAAAGTTTGTCTGTTTTCTAAAATATTCCATTTCTTTTTGTTATTTGGTTTCCCCCTCTCTCCCCACCTCATTGCAATGGGATAGAAACTCAACAAATTTAAGTAGGTCACTCTAGTGGTTTCTAAGACCTATTAAAATATATTTTGTCAATTAGAAGCATTTATGAAAGCTTTCCATTTAATATACTACATAATTAATTCCACCACCCTCCAACATACACATGCAGTCAACTGCAAAACTCTTGTATTTATCATACCTTTAAGGGACCGCTTTGTACTAGTTGCCAGTCTCTTTAATATTAATTCCATTTTTCTTGTAGAATATAGTTCAGATGAAATACATTGAAAGCTTAGTGAATTACCTCTCTTATGTAGCAAACTCCAAATACATTTTCCTCTTATTTTAAAAATCTCACTCAGACAAAGAAGCATTTTTTAGCTACCAAAAGATGTAATCTAGACCTGATGTTTCCTTAGAAATGTCAATTGAGCATTCTGATGATAGACTGTACTAACTCTGTGCATCAAAGAGAGGATGTATCGATCAAACATCCATTGATTACAACATTCAAGAGTTATCAGATTTTCTTGGGAAAGAAGGATGTTCATATGAGAAATTAAGGAGAAAAAAAGTTCAACCCAATTAGCAAAGCATGATTGAATAAAATATCTATAGTTCTATATCTTCTGTCATTGGGTTTTTCTGGGCTAACACAATACATCTTTCCTACACAGTATTTATTAACCTGTGAAGTCTTTATTTTACAGAAAGCAGAAAAGCGTTTTTGTGCAGACTAGAAAATGGAAGGACAAACCTATTGTTCATAAACGCTGTAATGAATGAGAACTGCATTATAGTGTGAAGATACAATTTAAGAACAAATGCTTTGACCCTTTTAATGGTACTGGAGATAAATATGGTTTCTATAGAACAGATCTTGGCAATCAAGATGAATATTTAACTTAGAACAATTTTGTTCCACTAGACAAATGAATCAAGATGAAATTAAATAGATCTACTTGTCTGTTTAAAATAAGTCCCCAAAAATCATCATGTCTAAACATGTTAGGTAGGAAGCATTTGAAAAATTAAAATTTGCAAGATGACATGAATTTATTGAAACAAGCAGAACATATGTTGCATACAAGTCTTGTTGCTGCCATTCGTATTTGAAAGTTCAGTGTTTTAAGATGTACATGTGAGAAATAAAAGCAAGGTTAAAAGGAGAGTCCTGGAAGGGAAGAAATATTAAACAAATCATTTAACAACAAATGCTATTGCTAAAAAAATCTGCCAAGAAATAAAATGCCATGACAGACAGTCCAATTGATATATTAAGTACTCAGGGCTTGTCTTAAGACTCAAAATTCATTATCAAATACCTCAGAAGGAAAAACTTACTTTCACCATGAAAATAAAATACAATCAATTCTCATACTCTCTGTGTGTGCTTTTAAGTTAAAAAAGAAAAGGTTGACTTAATGGAATTTGGCAAATAGAACTAAGTTTAACAAGGTCGAGTTCTCTATGATTAGGTTGTGCTGGTTAATTAGGATATATTGAACTGGGAAATCCACTTGCAGATGAAACGTTCCCCATAGATATGATTATACACAGCAGTTTTTAAGAGCGGTGGCTGGTGCTTAGCAAAGTTGGCAGCTAGCAGAACTAAAATCTACTAGAGGATAAGAGATCCTTGAAGATGCAGAGATATTTTAGGAAGAAAGCATAACTGAACCACAGGAGGACTTCACCATAAAGTTTCTAGAGCCTACAAGAAAGATGGAGAGAGACTGTTTACAAGATCAGGTAGCGACAGGACAAGGGGGAACGGCTTCAAACTGCGAATAGGTTTAGATTAAATATTAGAAAGAAATTCTAGACTGTGAGAGTGGTGAGGCACTGGAACAGGTTGCCCAGAGAAGCTGTGGATGCCCCATCCCTGGAAGGGTTCAGGGCCAGATCGGATGGAGCTCTGAGCAACCTGGTCTAGTAGAAGGTCTCCCTGCCTACAGCAGAGGGTTTGGAACTAGATGATCTTTCAGGTCCCTTCCAACCAAGGCCATTCTACATTTCTATGTTCTTCTAAGAATAAAAAGCTGTACAGAGTGCTTTCATTATTTCCAGCTGATTTGCTTTGTAGGCCATCCAAGTACCATGTGCTATGATGGTGTGCTGAAGCATCCCACTAGGCAAGTGTCTAATAGAAGACAGTATCTCCGTCTCTGAACCAGGCCGGGCATGTCAAGCATATCTTCAGAGAAAAGACATTAATATTTAATTAACATAGCATAATTAAGACTAAAAAGTTCTTCTGAGCAAGAATTCTGGATAATTAAACTGAACAGCCATCTTGATCAACAGAACTCTACCGTATCTAAAAGAAAAAAGCCCTCGAACAAAAGATAAAGCCTAGAGAAGCAATAAAAATGTTGGATAACAGCTAAAGCTGAAAGCTTCTGTTGCTGCTGCCCAAATCCCAGACTCACTTAACAGATTCAAACAAGAATAATGCCTCTAAAAATGGTGACATTTTAAGCTCTAGTGTAGGCAGGAGAGGGACAATATTTCTTAATTTTATTATCTGATTATTGGAATGTTGACATTATCTTCACAACAGAGAATTTCATATATGAATTTGACTTTATGAAACTAGTGAGGTAGATTATCTGATTTCTGGCAGGTAGAGATTTGGCAGAAGTAGATGAAAGGTTACACATTAAAAAACGATATATGTTGTGTTTTAAAATCTTGAGAAAGGTTTCATGTGTTAAAACTGTGTATAAGACATGGTTAGAAGCTGTTTATATATAAACAAACATAATTTTCAGGATTGAAAAGGAAATAGAATATGAAATAAATTATTCCATATTCATTTTATGCTTCTTGTAAGCTTACGGTGCTTTCTGCAGTGGTTTTGCTGGTGGAAATGCCAATAACAAAGCCTGGATTTTTCCACATATAATCCTTTCCCTCTTAATAATCCAAACTGAGATGGAGATGAATAAATTACATAATATGGGCATAGACAGAGCAAAAATCACATCTCTTCCTTCCCTTCCATATTACAGAATTTCGACCAGGGTTCACAAGATGATGTATTATTTGCATGAAGGCAGAAAGAATTCAAATGAAGCAATTATTAGACAAGAATACTTGATAAATGGTAGCAATATGTTCAGTAAAATGTACCTGACACAGTTATTTCTAGACAACCACCTCAATAGTCTCAAAAATTTATTGTTATGAGAGTTTAAGAGACAACAATGCCTTCATTTTAAGCAAAGAAGGATGATGTGACACAAATATTTTCTTAAATCCT
Organism: Myiotriccus ornatus; assembly: GCA_036023395.1. Taxonomy (NCBI): domain Eukaryota; kingdom Metazoa; phylum Chordata; class Aves; order Passeriformes; family Tyrannidae; genus Myiotriccus; species Myiotriccus ornatus. The sequence continues at coordinate 12,429,317 of JAYRBT010000001.1, forward strand.
CAACAGTACATATTTCAACAGATGCAAAATCATGGTGCAGGTACTCACCTTAGCATCCCTGTTCCCCATGAAATAATTTATGCCACCTCAAGGTAGGGCTCTGTCTTTGCAGTCATACCCTTACAAATGTAATTGCTTAAAAACATGTATATGCCTTGAAATATTGTGCTATCCTTTAATTAAAAAAATAGCATAGATATTGCAGTACCTGTGACCAGCTTTCGTACAGTTTGGGAGCCAAACCAGCTCTTTACAGGCTGAGTAATTCTGCTGCTCTCAAAGCAGTATTGACAGTGAAAACAAAAATTTTAAAATTAAGTCAACCTTTCAAACACCAGCCAGGGAAATCCAATTAATTAGTTTTCATTAATTTCCCAGTGGAACACCTGTGGTCTATGTGGGTGTGTGTGTATATCTATATCTATAACTATATCTATAACTATGTCTATATCTATATCAATATCTATCCTGCTATTTTGGGAAGTCCACCTTTGCTTCAACCCCAAGCAAAAGAACAGATTCCCAACACTATCACTAGTGATGCAGATCATCTGCAGGAGACAATCTGCTGTAAATTCTCATCCTGTCTTGTCAACACACTGGAGATAATAACCACAGAAATTTCTTGATTCCCTAGAACTTTCCTCAATCTCACCAGCCACAAAAAATTCCAGCTATTTAAATCTCTGCTAACCTTGGTGGTTCCTGAGATGTTAGGGAGTTATTGTGCCATGAGTCTAAGTTAAAAGGGGAAGAATAGTGGGAGGAGAGACAAGAATCAGAAAGCAATAGGAGATATTAACAAAATTTACATACTTTGATATTTTCTCTTACCCCAAAGAAGATCATCCCCAATAAGAATAAGCACGCTTCTGACAGATAAACCTGATCTTAAATAAAAGTTATTGTCATACTTTCTCTCTGTAACTACATCAGGCAGAGAAGAAGTTATGCCAGCTTTGAGAATTCAGATTCAGGCAACACTAGGGTGTCCCAGTCAGTGTTCCTGTCAGCCCTGGTATCACTGCAGTTTTCCTTGTCATTGACACTAAAACTAAATATATTTATTCTATTGTGTTACAAATAGTAAATTTGACAAAAAGTGACGCCTGGGCCATTCCAATATTAGAAATTTCAGAAAAAGGTCAAATACTTGAGCTGATAAGGAGAAGAAATTGTAAAATAAAATAGAAAAGGCTGTGATAGCTTTGTGTTATCAACCAACTAAATATTATGACAGATAGTCTTCCATAGATCCCTACTCAGGAAAATCAACGTACACTTTCCAGTTTTTAAGAAAGGGATGCACAAAGATGCATGTTTGTGACACAAAACCTAATATCATTATTAAAAAAAAGAGGGAATTGCTCCGTTTAACTCTGTTTTACTGAAACCATTCAAATTTTGAATCAGTTTGATCCCAAACAGTTCTTTTTCTCGTTCAACAGCCAACCAATCAAATGGAAAGATTAATACAGACATAATTATCACAACACCTTCCAGAAAAGAAAGACTTTATTCTCATAGATGGTTGTTTTTTGTTTGTTTGGTTTGGTTTGGGTTGGTTTTTTTTTTTTTTTGAGAACTGCTGCAGGTAAGTAGTTCTTGCTTGTGTCCAAACAGGCAGCTGATTCTTCAGTTTTCAGATGCAGTGGGCACAGACCTTCAACCCCCAAACACGCAGGTTTCTTTTAACCTCAAGTATGCGAAAGGAATATAGCAAACCACTTCTTCCAGAGGCAGAATGAATTAATCTATCAAGCCAACGAGTGTTGTGCCATCTGCCCCTTATACAGCAAGAACGTTAATCACAGCAGACTTCCCAGCTGGGTCCATCTCCTATCCTTAACCTGATCCATGAATCAGCAGGGTGGGAAGCCAGGAAAACGTTAGGCTGGACCAGCGGTACAAGTTTCTAGTGTGGACAAGGGTGGGTTCAGGCATGTGAACTCCCCCACATCAGAGAAGAAAATTGGGTCTTTCTGCTTGTTTCATTAGTGCCATTTATACTATGAGGTGAAATGCAGAAGGAGCTGATGTTGTTCAGTAACATAAACTGACCCCAGCTGAGGATGAGAACCATCTGCACATTCATGGTAAAGCTTGGGCAATAAACTGCAGTTTCACAGAATCCTTTTCACTGTATCATTCAGTTTCCAGGCAGAAATTCATGAACAAACACATTCACATGTAGAGATAAAGTGGATATGACTAACATCCCAAAATGTTCCATAGGACTAGAATGTACTAGTTTTTGGTTTTTTTTCAATAAGAAACCAGTCTGTTTTTGTTATTTTTTCACTTCATCATCCTCCTAGTTACCTCAAGCTAGTCAGTCACAGATGTTTCTTAGATCTCTCTCCTTTTGAAAATCTGTGTTAGACTAAGCAAGCCTAATAACGGACAATAAGTCCTTTAGGCAAAAAAAAAAAAGAGGTATCTTTCCAAGATTTACAGGAATACCAACTGCCTTTCTTCAGTTTCTTCCCTGTGAAAATAGATGTGTATATCCCTTGGTAATCTGAGCGCCACAGAATCAGAAAAAAAATGGTAGGGCTTATCAGATAATTAGTATGCAAGAGCAGGAAGTTCATAAAGAACATCGTGTACAAAATCAAAGCAATTTCATGTTTCACTCTGATAAAGTTTGCTTCGAGAAATAAAAATACTTCATTTTAATTTTATTACTTTGTTGGTCTTTTAGATAACATCAAAATGTTTTATAGACTGGACTGCAAACCTCTGTTCTTGAACCTCAGTAAAATTGTTTTGGAAGGCTTGTATGGATCAGATGGCTCGATGACATTTCTTGTTTCCCTTCCTAAGGCATCTGGCAATCTGAGTAACTCAGTACTTGTATATCCCTACTTTTCTGGACTATTCCTGTCCAACTGATTACACTTACTAGGGAAATATTTTAATATCAGTGTTTAGGGTTTTCAGGGTAGCATTTTAGCATTTTAAAATTTCAGATGAGAGTATGAAATTTTGCTTAGTTACAACATGAAAATTTCAAGAGTATTATAAATCAATGCTTATTAGCTAAAAGTATGCACCAAGGCAAAGAAAATAGATGCTCAGTGGAACATAAATCCTGCCTGATGTTCAGTGACAAAAGAAAATAGAAATACAAGGAAGTTCATTTCCCTTTTTTCATGACCACATGTACTACAGCAGCCAAAAACACCTAATATTTCTCTGCATATTCTGGTTTTTATTGCCTATGCAGTTTCTATTCATATGCAGTCTAAAACCCTTTCATATACTTGCTCAGCTATTTGCATGAATAATATAATTTACCAGTAATTTTCACAGTCTAATTATTCATTACATTAAAAAACATTTCCTTTTATTAATTTGAAACTGTTTGCCTGGTAATTTTAACAAATGCCCTTGCGCTCATTTTACGAGCCAACCTGTTTTGCATTCTCTAAAACAATAATTTTAATTATTTTCCCTTTTTCCCCTAAGACAAAACAGAACAATCTGGAGCTCCTGATGTACTCTCCTACTAACTTGGGATAAGCAGATGCCTGACTTCAGTGGGGACCAGTCACATGACTGTGTTTACAAGATTACATCTTAGCAAATGATAGCTGTCATTTCTACAGTGAAGGTTTTGTACCTTTAACTGCAAAGTCCGTGCACAATTAGCTGATGAAAGAGGCTTCTGCTTTTGAAATTTTTGACCATAGGTTTCAGATCATAAAGATCACCAACATCTTGCTCATGTTTCTATATATTACTAATTTTTATATGGTCCATCAGTGATTTTTACTTATTTCATAAACAAGTATTTTTTAATGAAAAATTAATTAAATAATAATTTATTTCCCCCCTTTGTTTCACAATCAAAAAAATGAAAGCAACTTTTGATTTTTAAGCCTCCTGATAATAAAATATTTCTTTTCATGTTTTGGAAGATTCTTACTGCTGCTGTGCAATACCCATTTATTCCGGTGTGGGCACACAGACGTGGAAATGAGGAATGCAAGGGCAGACCCACTCCCAGCATCTGGGGCTGGCACCTACAGCCCCAGCCTGGCTGGAAAGGGGGGTTTTGGGAAACCTGGCCTTTCCATCAGTAAAGTGTGTTTGTAGCCTCACATGCCCAAGGACACCAACATTCAGACTCTCTTTATTTCGGAAGGGTTTTCTTGGTATAAAGATAATTGAGAAAAGTCAAAATTCCTTTTTTTTTTCATGCAATATACAAGTTAGGGATACATGCAATACACTCTTTAGGGAATAAGACAAGCATGTTTTTTTCAGTGTTAGGGCAGCAACCTGCTTACTAAACCCCACTCAGTCTCTCTTCTCTCCCTCTTTCTTTACGCATGATATACATTTGAGTTTTGCTGCCGCTAAGCAGTGGTGAGAGCTAACAGTTGATCTGAATAAAGTCAGATCAATTGGCTGTTTTGGGCCACTAATTTAGTGTCCAGATCAATTACACATATTAAACAAATAATATTCTTCAGCATGATAAGAAAGAGAGAGGAGAAAAACTCTTTTGCAGTAGACGAGTTTGAGGAACCTTCAAATAGTTCACAAGGGTGCCGGTACATCAATCCAGGAGAGCTTTCAGGCATAGATGAAATATAATAAAATACCTGCATGCTAACACAAGAAGCATGAAGGACAAACAAGGAGAAATTGGAAGCTGTGACTAACACAGAAAAATGATATAGGAGAGTTGACAGAAACATGGTGGATGTACGACCTCACTAGCTCATAAACATGGTGAGTTAAAGCCCAGTGTTACCAGCTCAGGATGAAATACAAATGTATAAATTTGCACAGTTGAGAGAATGAGAGTTGAGACATGAAAAACAAAGTAGAATTTCAGAGGATTTGTATGAATCCACCCTAAAAATCCTTACATTTATTATAAGGGGATCGAGCTGTGACGGATCCCACTGCTTCTGCTGAAAAGTAACATTCAATTTGGAGACCACTTTATAAAGAACTAAATAGGAGGGATGAAATTATAATAAGTAAACTTTCTTTCATTTAGCTCATTAGGAAAACTAATCGTGACAAGATTTTAAGATAAGTGGAGACCTGAATCCAAAGCGGATTTCCTTCTGACCCACTCCTTACTAAATACATACAGTTCTCAAGTAGACATCATCCAGACCTGAAAAATACTCAATATTAGCCCAGCTGGGAGTAGATTAGAGCAACGATTTGACAGGAAATCAAGACCACTTTGTGTTATGAGGGGAACTTAAGTTAAAAAAAATAAAAATTAAAAAATCATGCTACACTCATAAAGATGTTTTTCTCAATCAAACTTTCTTGTAGAAAGTAGAATATTTTAATGATTTCTTATTTTATTTAGTACTTAGTAAAAGTAGTTTTACTTAGTAAAAAGTACTTTTACTTAGTAAAAGAAAATTTCTGATGTGCCAATTTAGATGGAAACTCCCACACCTCCAAATACAAGGTCAACACCATGAGTTACTGAGTAAGATTCTATATTGCCTGTAACTAAACCTTCAATCTATTTTTGAAAAATATCCTCTGTCTCACTCTTCACAGCTGCATTCTGCTTTTAATGCATGTAATTACATATCTGAATTATTTTCCAAATGCCACACGAGAAATATAAAGGCTCATTTCCCTACTGAGAGACAACATACTTTCCTACAGTTTACTAATAATTGCTCTTTAAAAAAATAAACAAGTAGGTTTTATAAAATTTTTCCATTCTTTAATATACTGTATTTTTTAATGAAATGTATTAGGAAACAATCTCAGTATTTGTGAACGTAATACCATATATCTGTATATCACGTTGTGGAATCCAATATATATGATTGTCTTATAATAAGAAGATTCCTGAAACCAAGAGAAAATGAGGAATTTTACTAAAATTAAGGATATCTTGAACTCTATCACCAAGGGACAGGAATTATGGTATGAGCTCCCCTAAATTATCCTGACAGTATTTTCAGTAGTGTCCCTATCCATCACTGGTTTCTGCCCAAACATTGCAGGAAGATTCGCACTATGGGAATCAATTCTCTGGCAAAGTATTAGAGGTTTCTGTTCACAAAATAAAATTAAATGGCCTTTCAATATATTGCAGTGCATACTTAGGGGAAGGGTTGAATATGGATAGATATTTTAGGCTAATTGCTTGCTTGTTTTCATTTTTTGGTATTAGGACTACGGTTCCTTAAATGAAATCTGATTTTTTTTCCTGCACTGGCTATACTAAAATTATTTTTGCTATTATTCCCTGGTCAACAAAAGCAATAAAAATACACAAAGCAACCACACATAGTAGATTCAGCTGAGATAATTGTAAAGCTTAATATTATTTTTTCTCATCTAAATGAAGAATTAGTTTTTTTACAGCAGTTACAATGCCATATATTATGAATCCATTGAAACCAAAAAAATGCCATATAATCTCTTTTCTTATCTAATCATGTAGTGAAATAAAGATTCTGTAATTAAGGTCATCAGCTGGCTAAGGCACCACATGGACAAATATGAGAGGGTAATGACATTTACAAGTGATTTGAACAACGGCAGATCAAACAAACTGCAGCAAAATGTCTGTATTCACAATTTCACATTCACATTATCTGGGTTAAAAGTTCTGAAGTAAATTATTTAACCAATTCTGAAACAAGGAGTTGAGTGTCTTTCAACACACAGAAGTCGATACTTCCATTTTCCTTCACAGTTTAAACAAAAGCAAATCTAAGAAGTGTAGGAAATACAGATTTCAGTGTAGTGAAAGTACAATCTAATCTCAAAGTATGTCTTCATCATTATTTTTAGCTGAAAGGCATCTTAGTCTCTCTAGTTTCTCTAAGGGGGTGTGGTGCATGTCATGAATTTTATATATATAAGTGCCTCTGTCTTTCATTCCTTTTTAATTTCTGAAGTTAACACTAATCTATATCACACAGATTTCACAGGGAATAGCAATCTCACAGATTTTATGGAAATAGGCTGCTGAAGAGAGCAAACCCTTCTATTTTTCATGACTGAATAAAAGACAGCACTATGAGGTTGTGCCATTTTAGCATTACGGAGCTTTCTGCGAGGCATGAATTTTTCCACTGGGTAGGAGTTTACTGAGAGCAGTCATAACATTTCCTTCCTACATACATTTTTAGAAGGCTTGTTATAATTCAATCAAAAAGTTGGCTAAGGACAAGATACAGGAAAAATTATTAAGAGCCAGTAACACGTGATGGGAAGTCGTCTGATGATAACCAGCCTCTATCTGGATAAGGGGATTGAGACCATCATCAGCAAATTTGCAGATGACACCAAGTTGGGAGGGAGTGTTGACCTGCCGGAGGGCAGGAGGGCTCTGCAGAGAGATCTGGATAGACTGGAGAGATAGGCTGACTCCAGTGGAATGAAGTTCAACAAGGCCAAATGCCGGGTCCTGCACTTTGGCCACAACAACCCCCTGCAGCGCTACAG
>JAYRBT010000001.1:12441674-12474696 GCA_036023395.1 Myiotriccus ornatus
TCACGCCTGTACAGAGGTTCCTATCTAACTTTAACCTTTCCAAAATCCCCCAGGCCAGCTGGGGGGTTACCACCACACTTTTTATTATCATAGCTCCTTTCCTGTACGCTTTGCCATCAGTCTCATCACCATCACACCAAGCATGGCACTGATTTGTCCTTTTTTTCCTTCATTTTCAACCACTAATTGTATGATTAAATGCTTGAGGTATTCAAATGATTCCTTGCCAATTCACCACTACCCGTCACTTTCCAATTTAAAGACTGTCTCAAGTGCTTCCCTGCATTTTCTCTTAATATTCCTATACTGATATTTCTTCTTTGATGTCTTTTCAAGAAAAGTAGATTTTCCATGATTCTCTGCTTTTCTTTCACAACAAAAACAATTCTGAGAAGCCTATGGCAATGTTAGGCAATGGTTCAACCTGTCTGCAAGAAGCATTAGGTCCTGAAACACACACTATGTCAATGCTAAAACCAGTGTAGTCCTCAAACCTGATACAACTCTGAACCTCCCAGGAGCAGAATTTGTTGTTGCTGCTGTGTGGAACATTGCAAAGAATTGGAGAGCTGTGAGAAGCAGCAAAACGTGGCAGCGAAAAGCACTTCTGACGGTTTCATCTCTAACAGTTACTTTATGGCCTTACTTTCTCAGGGCTCAGGTTTTTTTCAAAACCTTCTTTTTTGCATTGTGGTGTGTTGACCTGGGTTGGGTGCAAGTTACCCAGGAAGCTGCTCCCAGTCCTAGATCTCCTGCTCTAGGGAGATCCATCCAATCTCCTTTTCCTCAGCAGGACAGAGGCTGGGGAGAAAATAAGATGGAAAAAATTTCATGGGTCAAGTCAGCTTAATAAAGCAAAAGCAAAGATTGTGTGTGCAGAAGCAAAGAAAAAAGAAAGGTTTTTTTCAACCCTTCCAATCAACAGTCAGTGTCAGACACTTCCCATGAAGCAGGGCTTTAGTACATGCAGAGATTGCTCCAGAAGACAAACATCCTAAAAAACAGTGTTCCCCACCTCTACCTCAACTTTTATTGCTGATCAGATGCCATACAGTATGGAATATCCCTTTAGTCACCTCGGCTCAGCTGTCCTGACTGTGTCCCCTCCCAAACTCTTGCCCATCCCCTGCCAACTGGGCTTTTGGGGCTGGTGGATCCTGATTTGGACAGAGGGTCTTAGTACTGTGGAAGCACCGCCCAGCTGTACCAAAACACTGCTGTGTTCTCAACACCTTGCTAGCTGTCAGTGCAAAGCCCAGCACTGTGAGGGCTCCTATGGGGAAAATTAATTCCATCTCAGCCAGACCTTGATACAGGTCTAGTTCTGTTTATCATGGTACAAAACAATGCCTGGAATAGAGCCTGTAGAGAACCTCTTATCTTAAACCCAAACTTTGGCTCTGACTTAGAGTATCTAGGGGAGAAGATTTGCCTGCTGTTGGGCCAAAGTTATTAAAATTCACTACCCCTCTCCGTTAAATTAATGAAGATTTCTTTCAAAGTTCCTCAGGAGACAGTGCTGTGGAAGAAATGCTAATGTGGTGGTGCTGTTTTGTTGGATTTTTTTTTTTTTTCAGTTTTCCTTCTTGAAGGTGATGTTCTGACTGCTGTGCTGAATGTGGGGGAAATTGTGCCAAGTGGGAAACACAAGGAGGGAGGACAGGATGCTCAGGGCTTGATCACTGCCTTTAATGACAGAGGCCACCAGGAGAAATCTAACATCTACTCTGTCACAGAGCTGCAGCAAATACCTCCCCATTTAGGGAACACTCACACATTCCTATAGTGGTAATGTTAAAAAAATATTCGGAAATATGACTGCATTAGAGTAAAAACATTTCGGTTGCACCGCATTTTCTTTTTTTTTAAATTCTATTTGTTTTTACCTCCATAATTTCTAAAAATTAGGAAATAAGGAGGATTTAGACTAGCAAAAGATTCACTGATATAAAGACTAGTCAGAAGAAAATACAGCCATTTTGCTGATGTCAGATCTGTGGCTGTATTGTTATTTATGAGTCACTGGCAAGAGCTGAAAACAAGCAGCTGTTTCAGTTTTTTTCTTGGGTACTCGATCAGTTTTATTCACATGTCTGAAGTCGATATATTATCTCACAGAGATCACAGAAAATGGAACTCTTAAATACGCAATTTATTGCAAAAGAATGGTGCTTACATGAGTATCTGCTGTGTAGTAGAAAATTCATTATTACTTGTGTTACGGCTTTAAAAAATTTTAGAAACTATCCACAAATTTATCTTGCCTTAGTGCTATTTCACTAGATTCTCCTCTAATTAATGTGGAGTAGCCTGTGATTAGACATCTGCTTGAGGCCTAGTCTTTCTAATGACTGAAACCTGAATTCTGTTTTGGATGATTTTTTCAAAAACCATTGATGTAGTATGGTTTTACAGAAATAGTTCTTTAATTGTGACACATTTTATGACCATGTCAGGAAGGGTTTTCTTTTTCATCACTCAGTGCCTCAAATATCTGCTGAACGTTTTGCTTTCAAGAATGATTTTCAAAACTATCCACTGTTAATTACGCATTTGATCGGAGCACTTCTGTGGCCTAGAGCAAATCATCATGTATTTTCATTTAATCTTTCCATTCTGTGAAGTGTTAAATACTGTTAACTTTTCTTTACATGAGTTAAATCTATTTTATAAGTGGAAAGAAGTTATAAAGAGAAAGTGCATAATGTTTTTCTCTTCTGTAGATGCAATTTTCTTTTGTTTCTTAAAATTTCAAACAAAGGAAATACTAGATAAGCAAACATGAGAAATTTCAAATGTAGAACCCTTAACTCAATAAAGATCTGAATCAGTCTCTTTCCCCCAGTGAAACAGCAAAAACAGAACTTAATGCTCCTTAGTTTGCTGAGAACAGATACTTGGCTGAGTTTGGTCAGAGCACATGGGGAAAAAAGCCTTTGCATAAGCCAGAGGAGGTGGGGATAGACATGTAACTCCTACTGCATTCCTACAGGTCCTTCTATTCCTGTTAAAGAGCTTGCTGGAGTTTCTATTCAGCAGTTGCTCTGTACCTGCAGTGAAGGTCTTCTCTCTGCTCCTAGTCCTCTCCTTGATGCTTAAGAAGCAGGACCTGGCCTGTTCCTCATCACTCTTCTCTTTCCCAGTAACCAGAAATGAGGATAAAAAAGGATTAATAAGGAATAAGCGAGTAGGAGGAACAGAGAGGGCTATTTACTCCAGTGTGAAGTAATTAGGGCTGAGCTGCATCAGAAAAGGGAGGTTGTGCAGCTCCTGGGCCTCTGGGCAGGGAGAAGAAAGGAGAGCAAAAGGCCAAGCTTGGGTGCTACTCATTTCTTTCAGAAAGAATGCTTGAAAATCATATTCTCTCAGTCCCACTCACTTATGCAACATTTCCCCAAGATTCCAGGACTTTTCTGTGACTCCTGGAAGACTGAAAAAGATATGTGCCCACTCCATGGGCACATATCACATTCACTATTGTGTTACAGAATAACAGAATCATTCAGTTTGGAAAAGACCTCTGAGGTCGACAAGTCCAACCTTTGCCTGGTTACCACCTTGTCAGCTAGACCATGGCACTAAGTGACACATCCAGTTGTTTCTTGAACACAGATTGACACCATCAGAGCTGTACCTATTGCCCTGAGCAAGGAGTTTGGCCCTATATAAGCACATAAATAGCTATTGCAACTAGTTATCAAATTTTATACACATATGTGTTTGTAACTCATTAAAGCATTTTGTGTCCTTGAAAAGAAATAACCAATTTTCTTCTTTGAAAGTAACACCAACATAAACTATGTTATTGCTGGTTTTACTAGAGATGCTTGTCTTTTTATTTTCTTTAAAATGGTGTATTTTTATAAAGGGGACTTAATTTTTTTTTTTTTTAGGAACAAAATTATGTTTAAGACTATTCATCAGTTAGGGTTTGGGTGCAAAGGTCTGAGGCAAGATGTAAGAAGGTACTCAGCTTCATTTTTGTCTGCCTTGTCATTGTAGTTTCATGTTTATCTTTTTCCCTGATATTACTTACATGTACTTGGACAAGGAGTTTATGATCTAATCTCAGCAACAAGGAATGAATCCCCTCTAGTTTTCTAACCTGTTCTATTTCTATAAAGCTGAGCCATTTAATATTTTCTGTTAAAGGAAAAAGTGTTAAAAATATCTAGACTGAACACAGAAAAGTGTGAGTTTATTAACTCCAACTATATTTTGCTTTACTGCAAACCCATTGTCATTATTTGATTTTTACATAGTTCAAATTTTGTCCTCCATAATCAAAACAAACACATTTTAATTGGATATATATTTTTATATACCCTTAAAAATATAGCTCAGCTAAAATGTTGTTGTATTTAGATCAATGTGTTTTACTTAAAAAAAAGAACAAGTTGCGTTTTAGCTCTTATTAATAACAGAAACGGTACTTTTATAAATGCACATAAAGGTAACATTAAATCTCTTGCAGTGGCCCAAAAATTATTGGAAAGATCACTGTTTCTCTGTAAAATGAAATTCAGCCTCCATGTTAACACATTAAAGAAGCTCTTCAGAGCACTCAGACTGCTAATTGTGTTAAAGTACATGCACTAAATGGTTATAGTGTGCTATTTTGTTTTTATTGAAGACTAAGTGATGCTTAAATTGTCCCTTCAGACAGATAGTTTTGTTGTGTTTTATTATATTTTTACATGAATCTCAGTTATTCTGTTTCTAAGGTGAGGATAAAGAAATTTTTATCTGTTTAGGATGATACAAAGAAACAAATTCCTGCGTATATTTAAATGACAGTAGATGAGGCATTTCAGAATCTCTGTAAAAACTCAAGAGCTTGGTGATTTTGAGTAAAACTTAACTGGAAATCATATTCATGCCCTCTAGTTTTCGAAAGATGAAGATGGGTAAGAAATATGGAGCCTTTCAAAACTGCAGTTGAGACAGTCACCTGAAAAGAAGAACACCTGTGTGAAAGCACATTTCTGTGCCTGTTTCAGCTCAACACTTGCACCCTCACTAATGCTCATGTCGGGTGCCTTCCCAGCCTATGATTCTTCTGAAAAAGGTCACTTCCAGTCTCTTGTCTTCAAGGTTTTTGCCTATATTTACTTTGTGTTTTAAGACATTTCTTTCCTGCTAACTCTAGCAGGAATCAATTACTAAATGGCAAGAAAACTGAATTGCGAAGAAAAAATAAAGTATTATTTTTTGCCATGTTAGCAAACTAAATGAGATAATCCAAAGTCACCAGACGTGGAACATGGGAAGGGAAGAGATAGTATGGCTGGAGAAAGAGAGAGAGAGGAGAAAGGAGATGAGCTTTTCCTCTTTTCCTCAGTAGCAGTTTGCTACCTTTTTTTAAGTTGTTATTTGATTAAGCCATAATATGGAACAGAACAGTTGACTTTTTCCTGCTTTGTTAGGCTGCTCTCCATAAAGGAAGTTTAGAGAGACACAAGATTCCAATATTCTCTTACATTATAGGCTAAGACTGATTCACCATAGATTCCTTTTGCAGAATTTTTCAATTAAGCTAAAGAACCTAAAGTTCCAGACAAAGACTGTATTCTATAATTAATTGCTTGATATTTAAATAGCTTTTAAGAAAATTCTGACCAAATCAGCCTCATTTACTCAATGGTGTCCAAAACCAGCTGTCCTCAACACAAGCTAACCTATCAGTATATTCCTGTCATTTTTATATCTAAACACAAAATTGTCTAGATTTTTTCCCACTTTTACTGTCTTTTCTTCTGCCTCTGAGACATTCTAAGATCTGCCTTCCTGCTATTTCTGGTAAGGTCAAAAAGAAGTGCATGACTATTTCAAAATCAGACACTGCATTTGCTGTACTAATCACAAGTGCAATCAAACACCAGCATTTAAGTTCTGCAGGTACAGACTACTAAGAGAATTACATTCTACTTTCTTTGGAGAATAGATTAAAAACTGTTCTTCATTTTGCTTTTATCATATCAGCCTGATAGGAGGTAAAACAAGGATAGATGAAACAATAAACAATGCTGATAGGTAATACATTGTGAATTTCTAGTTAACTTCTTTTGTTGTGTTTTATGAATCAAATTTATGGAAAAGGTAACTGATCTCAGAAATGTTTACACCATTTTGTTTTGTTTTATAATCATAACAATTTTTCAATTTTTACGGCTACAAAGACAAGTATATGAGGTTGTGAAGTTGTCTGCCTCCTCAGTTGCTGCCACAGGGAATAGATATGAAGCAGATTAGACTTCTTGAATTATTTTCCACAAAGTGACATCACAAGAAAACTTCTTTTCTGTATAGACCTGAAAATACATAATCATGTATCTGTAGAAAGTGGTTTTTTTGTTTACTTGTTTGCTGGGGTTTGTTATATGGCTTGGTTTGGAAGGAATCTTAAAGATCCTCCAGTTCACACCCCCCCCGCATGGGCAAGGACACCTTCCACTAGACCAGGTTCCTCAGAGCTCCATCCAACCTGGTCTTGAACACATCCAGGGACAGGACAGCCACAAATTCTCTGGCTAACCTGTTCCAGGGCCTCACCACCCTCACAGGGAAGAATTTCTTCCTAATATCTACTCTAAACTTACTCTCTTTCAGTTTGAAGCCATTTTCTTTTGTCCTGTCACTGCACAGTCTTACAAATAGTCTCTCTCCATCTTTCTTGTAGGCTCTCTTCAGGTACTGGAAGGCTGAAATTAGTTCATCCCAACGGCTATGAAATGTCCAGCTCAAAATGAAAGACTTTGGTTTCAAAATTATTTTATTGTCAGAAATACACAAACTCTCCCTTATTTAAAAAACAAATATAAAAACCCCCCTAAAAAACAAAACAAAACAAAACAAAAAAACTCAAACCAAACCAACAAACAAAAACCAAACCAAAAAACTAAAAATTTTTTTTTTCTCCAAAGACAACTCATTATTATGCACCCCATGGAATCTTAGCTGAAAAACCATCCTTGTACTAAATAGAAATTTTTAGAGACTGAATAAACATCTGCTTTACTCTTCTCCACTACACTCATTTGTTGCAAACATAGCAAGAACCATCATGAGATAACCAAGCTCCTGTGTGTCTCAGGGGAAGAGAGGTGTCTCTGGAGAAAGTAACCAGGAAAGGAAAGGAACAAAGAATCATCCCCACCTATTTTCTGTGGCTATGTGGTCAGCTACACAGGGATGAATTTTCCTTCTGTCTGTTCAGCAGTCTGGTAGCAACGGTTGGAAAAGCATACTGATCCTGAAAGCATTCGTACTGGCCTACAAAACAACCCCACCTTACAAGCTTTTCCCACACACATTTTAACAGCAGATATCTTGCAAACACTGAAGTGAAAGGTTAATATCCTATGTTACCTGAAAACTGAAATTCCAGCTTACTTGTGGCATTAAAATGGGCTTTTCTAGCTCTAGCATTTCAGAAGGTAATGCATCTTCAAGCTGTAATGGTTTTTTAAGTATAGTTAGTTTCTACTGTTGGTTTTGCACCAGCTTATTCCCAAATCATGTCAGAAAAAGAAGAGAAAGGGTAACAAAACCAGAAAGCAATCATAATACAATTATCTTAAGGTCTGATCTCAAGTCCTTCTGACACAAAAAATAAATGTTTAAAGCTAAAAATGTCATCCTCACTGAGTAGGAAAAAAAAAATCCCATTTCTTGTAGTTTGCAGGATATTAGATCAGAACAAATAATGGCTTCGTGGTTTATCAGTACTTTTTGCCCTTGCAACAGAAGTAAATATAGCATGAACTGTGCATTTTTTGCCATTTCCACAACAATGCAATAAAACAGAAATGAAAGCACTTTGTATTGAAAACAACCTCTGATCTTCTACCTGAAATGCTGTGCCTCCTGTGGGCTGCTGGCAGTGCCTGGGGCAAGCAGGGAGGGCTGCACCCCTCACAGGGGGTACTATGGGTACCAGGAGCTCCCAGCATTCCTCTTTCCAAGGCAACTGGGGCATCAGGGACCATGTGGGCATGATGGCTTGTTTTCTGGCGAGCGCTGAGATCTCATCTGGGCTCGGTGCAAGAGGCTAATAAGGCAATTTATGACTTGGCATTTTTCATTGCTTTTGGTAGTATCTTCCAAAAGCAAAGTGACATTTCTTGTTTATCTGTGTATTAGACAGGTAAATGCATCAATAATGGATTCTTCTGGCAAGGTGGGATGTGCTGCTTTACAAATATCAATGGTTTGACAAATGTCTCTAAATAAGGACTAAAAAATGCTATCTAGACATGGAATTCTTCTTTATTTTTTTCCTCACCATTAGGATAACTTCAGAGGGGCTCAAGCAACTTCCAAACTTTGTCAAATTCACTGGCTAATTCACCTGAATCACAGAATTGTTAAGGTTGCAAAAGACCTCTAAGATCATCAAGTCCAACCTTTGAGTGATCACCACTCTGTCAATTAGACCATGGCAATTAAGTGCCATATCCAGTCATTTCTTGAACTCCTCCAAGGATGGTGACTTCACCACTTCTCTGGGCAGCCCATTCCAGTTTTTAACAACCCTTTCCTAGAAGAAATTCCTTCTGAACCTCTCCTGGTGCAGCTTGAAGCTGTCTCCTCTTGTCCTGTCATTGGTTGCCTGGGAGAAGAGACCACCCCCACCTTGGTGCAACCTCCTTTCTGGTAGTTGCAGTGAGGAGAAAATGACTATAAAAGTTTTAGATCTTTCATGTTGAAATATGCTACTTCAGATTTTACTGATGTTTGAAATAAAATAAATTGCAATACTAGAAAGAGAAAACGTCACAGAGGATGAAACAGATCGTTTTCTTTGGCGTGAAATATTTTTATGCGGACTCTTATATGAGTATACTGACAAGGTGAAGAAATCATTTAATATTAATAACCAGCTACCCTCCCACTTCAAAATATTCTGTGGTGAGAAAGAACAGCATAGAGAGAGAGAACGATGCAAGTCAGTCACACAGCCCTCACCCTGGCTCACTCCCACCTCAGAGGGCCATGACAGTCTGTGCACTTTGAGATGTGTAGGCACTTAAAGTTTTCTGTCTGCTGCTCCTTCCCTGACAGTGAAATCTGATGGTTCAGGGGTATTTGCCAGCAGGGCTTCCAGACCTAACTAAATTTCACCTGTAGTGGATTCTTTCAGCTCATGAGAGAAAAGGATATGCCTTGAAGAAAGCAGCTTTCCTTAGGGTCACTGAGAGAAGACAGGCACCTCAAGTAGCACTTCATCATAGGAACAGGATTTTATGTTCTCCCTAGAGGCTCCACCTCTTTCTGTAAGCTATAAAAGGAAGCCAGGGAGGCTATTCTGCTTGGGCTGCATCTACCACTTATAACTTTCTGAAGTTTTCACTTTCTTACCTGGAAGGTATACTTATACACCATAAATGTTTCAATAATTTTCCTATTTTTCAATTAAAGAATATTAAAAAAAACCCAAACCAAACACCAAAGCTTAAGAAGCAAAAATTGTATCCACTGTGGAGACTTACACTAAGTAAAGAGCAGAAGGGTCCTTTAACAAGTAAGATATATTTATGAAAAGAGAGAGGTTGTGCATGTCAAATAACATAACACATAATTCTTTTCTTTACCTTCTAGCTTGCATGCTGTCCCCCTTTTTATCACCAATCCCAAGGTTGGTTCTGGCTGGAAGTATGGCTGTGTGTCGGCTTGCTGTGAGTATGAAAACACTTTGTTCAAATCCTTCACTAACTCATAGTTCTTCATGAACTCGACAAGAAATGAACACAGGAACACTCACTAAATCTCAGGGCAGGGCTTTGGTGTTGATGATCCAGGCACACAGTGAGTTCTATTAGTCATTGAAGGTCCAAATTCTCTTAAATACCAGTCGTCCAGCTGCACCTTGTTTGACCCAGGATGGAGAAGTGGCACTCCAGGATTATTTCTGAGTTCACGCTCAGCTGTTTGTACACTGCTGGCTCTGACCTGAGTGGTCTTCAGACAGAAGAGGCCCTTTGGAAGTAGTTTTCTCCCTTTTGGCACAGGAGACCCGCCAGCAACACTTGCTGATATCAGCTGACATCAGCTGCCCCCTTTCAGGGCCAGGCAGATGGCACTTGAATCCCCTGAAATGCACAAATGGATGTGACAAAAACTCCAAGTTCAAGAAAAGTTCTGTCGATCCCTGTGTTGCCTTTGCATAGGTTTTAGGACTCTCATTTTCCTGGGGCAGCAAAATGACCAACAAAAATGCATTTGAGAAAGGGACAAGCAGGGCAGAGCTGTCTGTGCATTAACCCAAAGAGTTCTTGATTAATGTCAATGAGTCTGCCTTGAGTCTCTTCCAGCCCACGTTGGGCAAGGTGCAATATTGCTTAATCCAAGGCTAAACTTAAGGACAGCTGCGCCTTCAACAATGATTATGGCTGATTTGTGTCTGTCATTTAATGCACAGGAATAATGAAAAATAACACCTGTGTCTTCCCCTACATTAGATGACTTGCAAAGGTCATTTTTTTCTCAGTGGTCATTAGCTAACTTGAGACAAAAAGAACAAATTCTGCCAGGTAGCGTGTCTCTTAAATCTCTGATTTCTTATTCTTTACCTAATAGCTCAGTGAAGCTTTAGGTATGGGCAAGGCTATGTAAATTGCTCATCTTTATTTTGTCGTGTGACCTACAGCCATGTTCTTGAAATGAATGTTTGTGTTGGATTCATTGCTGCATCCCTCAGCACTTCTTACAGCTATCTCCTGGTGAGAATGCAGCATTCCATGACCCTCTGCCAATCTAATGACATGCAGGTGTCTCCTAGACTCCCTTAATTCTCTGGATCAGCTCCGCCTGCCTCACAAAGCAACCTACAAAAATATTAAAACTATATATATTTTCTTTATATTTTACCTCTGTATTTTTCTTTAGTAGTGACAATAGCTTTTAAAAAAAAAAGATGACTAGATAAAGATTGCTGCTTTTGTTGTTTCACAACATCGTATGTAAATGTTAAAGTAATTTTTCTCCACTTAAATAGTTTTGTTGGACTCTAAAATGTGAAACTCTAAACTTTACTATGTGAAACTCTAAACTTTACTATGAAACTAGTAAGTTTCATAGTGCAGAGAATATAATAGTAAAGTGTCAGAAGAAAGGAATAACAACCATCCTGGTTTTATAGTCTAATATTTTTCATTATAACTAATTGTAAATATATTAATTACCTTTTCTGGTCTGAGTTTTGTTCAGTATGGTTATTGCTAGCTTGCTGCTTACCGTGCAGAAGTGTTTCTATCTGTATTGAAAAGGAGCTGTCATGGCATCTTACTTCAGCATACCATTTAGAAATTGCTTAGTGAAAGGACAGACATATATCCTGCTGCTTTCTCCATTACATATCAAAATAAGCTTTTTGCATAATGACAAGTGCTTTTAGGTAAAAGCATCATAGCAGGAGTCAAAGGCTCATTTTTTTCACTCACTAATACTAGTGAGTGTATTACTTTGTATTACCTTTTCTGTTTAGGGTGCCTAAAATTAAGTAGACAATCAATGATGGAGACAATAATAAGACACAAAAAGTTCATTTTCTTGATCTGCTTCATATTCTGTGATATGAACTCACAAGGGTCATTGAAGACCGTGGGTTTACCTGTAACTTCTGGACACAAACCCACACCTTTCCTATGTCTTGTGATAGAGCTGATGGCTTCTTATTTGAAATCTACTATTGGTCTCCGTCAAGTAGGTTCACCCCTTTTCCCCACACCACCACCACCTAATATGGCTGAACAGAAATAAATAACACCTACGGCAGTACTAGTGATGAAAAAGTCTGTACATTCATGCCACAGACTCAGAATCAGACCCTGATGATAAGTATGGGAAGAGGGTATTTCAGTTGCGATTCTATTTGCTTGGGGGTTTTTTATATTCATTTTTATATTCATTTTTTATATTTCATTGAACATACATAGGGAGAAATTTTATTTTCTTGTTATCAAGCATTAAAACCCATCAGATATAGTAAAAACTGACACCAACAGCAGCTGCTCTGCATTTTGGCCATCTGTCACTCATCCTGGTTCCTTCTGTCACATTCTGGCAGGTGAAAACACTAAGTTATACTCAGTCTATGAGGAATGACTATGTTAATGCACAGAAGAGCAACAGCATTCAGGGATGTGGTCACTTCAGGTGCTATTCCCGGCATGAGAATAAAGAAGACCACACATTTTCTTGCTGAACTCACAGAAAAATTGCACTGCTGCACATATCATGAGAAGATAAATTTTCCACTAAATTACTTAGGAAAAAAAAAAAAGTGGAACTACTATCAGTTGCTCAGGAAATGGTATTTGCATTTAAATATTAAAAATGCAGAAAAGTTAGTTTATATTAGCTAAAGGTTGTTTTTTTTTTAAGATTCAAGTCATTGAATGTATTGATGCCTTTTAAAAAGCCAGTTTTTGTTTATTTTTGTTTTTAAAATTAATGAAAAACACTTTGAAAATACCAATTTGCATGCAGATTTAATTTAGCTGTAAAGAGTGGTCATGAAATGCATAAAAAAAGTTTTCAGCAACCATATATGAAGGATACGAGTTAGACAGCAAAAAGACAAAATGCATGTCATAGTGCCTTGCTCTTTGTTGGCAGTTTTTGTTTGTTAATAACAGAGGGCAACTTCTGCCAGCTGAGTGGAGGCAAGAGGGATGGAGCCCTTTCTGTGCATATTGTTGTAAGGGTTTACTCAGGGAGGGTTTTTGCAGCCTGAATTTTGCAACATGCATCTCCTGTTTTACAGCTTTAATACAGAGTAATCATCTGCTTACATGTGAAATAGGGCCTTTACTAGCACGCATTCCTAACTCCTTCTGTCACATCCCTCTATCTGTCACTAGCCATGCTCTACTTTTCCTGGGAGCCCTGACAAATCCTCACAATCAGGACAAACTTACATGACTGCACTGCTGCCCTGCACATGGATCATCAGTCGTCCTGCAGTTGTGCTCCAATGGCCTCTAAACTGAGCCTTCCTTCTCCTCCCATCAGGCAGCACCTGAAAGCTGAAAGTAGACACAAGAGTTCGTGTCTGCTCACGGGTCTGCTGGCCTGGTAGACAGAGTAGGAAATCCCCAAGGCTTACTTAAAAAAGCAGTTGAAATGGCTCAGTACCCGATCATGAAAGCATATACAATTACTAAGGTGCAAAACATGCTTTCACAGCAGTGCACTGAGCACGATTTGCACTGACAAGTTAGACATGTTTTAGCCTGTGTTAGGAAATTGAAAACAGATTTCAAGCAAGGTTCTTGCTTTCTTCACCAGCAGACTCTAGTGGCTGTGGTCAGTGAATAACACACTCAGTGATTAGTGATTCTTGGATGAATCACCACCGAGGGTTTTTTGAGATTATGGTCTATCATTCTGGGCCTCTAGTATTTTATTTTTTAGATCCTTCTCTAAGCCTAACCCTTGGTTTTGAAGATAGAGTAATTATTTTATTACACAGCTGTAGAATTTACGGGGAGTTGAAAGGAAAAGGAACAGAAGGAACAAAAGTGTTTTTCCGTTCTGCAAAGGACCTGATTTTGTTTCTTTTCTTGTTAAAGTCTTAGTGTACTGTGAAGGTGATGAGACACTGGCACAGGTTTCCTAGAGAAGTTGTGAATGCTCCACCCCTGGAAGGGTTCAAAGCTGGGTTGGATGGAACTCAGAGTGACCTGGTCTAGTGAAAGCTGTCCCTGTCCATTGAAGGGGATTTGGAACTAGATGGTCTTTAAGGTCCCTTCCAACCCAAACCCTTCTATGTTTCTATGATTTATGTAATTTCAAAATATTTCATATCTTTGTAGCACACTTATTTTTCTTGTGGTATTTAACGTTGTTAACTGCTGGAAGTCAAATATTAGACTATGTTGTCTGTTGCAAAATGACAATCACTGTGCATTTCCTTGAGAGAATATTTTGTAGAACTAGATGTTTACCCTTTTCTATTGTTACATTATTGACTGGTGTCTATCTTCACTTTTAGTTTCCCTTTCTGATATAATAGGACATGACACATTCAACTTGACAAAATGTAATGAACTAATGTTCACAGTGCAGAATTTTTTAAAGTGTTAGTGTTGATACGGCCCCAGTAAAAGGTGTAGCACACATGCCAGCTGCCATCACATACTGTCTGAAATAAAAACATTTTGACTGCTTATGCTAGAAATAAGAAGCACGCTCTCTTGTTTTTCCTCATTCCTCCCAGCCTAGTTCCAACACTCTTGTCATACTGTGCAGTGTATCGGTTAGATGTTTCACCAGAAAATAAGGTTAAGTGTCTATCTGCCTCTGCAGCATCACCAGTCATAAAGGATTGGTCACAGCCTATTCTGAAGAAGGTCAACTAACAATTCAACCACCAAAAGGAAGTTTAGACCTCTCAGTGGAAGTATATTACTCTGAGGGAAAAAAACAAGGCAGGCAGATACCATTTTAGGAGGAATTTGTGCAAGGTCAAGGAGAGACCCTTTGGGATAACATTTGGCTGTGCTTTTCCAGTCTGAGAGCAGGTATGTGCTCGATGGCTGTGGGCCAGCTGGCATGGACCAAACATGTGTGACTTAACCAGCCCACAGTGGGAAGTGGAGCCAAAAGCAAGGTGAACTGTGAGCCTGGTGAGAAGCTCGGAGGGCAGCATTTGTTGACGATAAAGCAGAGGCAGATATTCTGAGACCTAGTGGCCAAAGAAATAATAATTCAGAGGGATATACTTTTTACCATGGCAGGAGGGAGAGGTTTTACCACAGGAGAAAGTTTCTGTTATCAGCCTGGGAAAAAATATTTCATGCAAATTTTAACAGCAGACATTGTAAATTACCAAACTAGCAAAGAGCTGCCCAAAAGAGTAGCAACTGCACTGTAGCACGAAGGCAGATGAGATCTGTGAAAACAGATGCCAACTGAAAAATCATTAATAAGAAACAGTTTTTCTTCTCTTACTTGCCCTTCAGCTTGAGCAATACCTAATATTGCTATTGTCTTCAGCCAAATCATATGAGAAATAAAGAGCAATTTATGTAATTTATCTTTTATTGACATAGATTGTGTGATCCACAGATCATTATTAAAAAATCGTTTTCAACACTGCATTTATATACAAATAAAATTAAACCAACTAAAACAGAGACAAGCAAATAAAAAATTAATTAATTCTGTCACTGGAATGACAAAATAGACAACCTTCTTGGTAGAATTGCAGCCGTAGGTGATGTTTTAAGAGAATTAAAGAATAATTTGATAAAATTATTTTGCTTTGTCTCAAGAAATGAGAACAGCTAACATATTCTCAGTTCCATTTTCCACTGCATATCTAGAGGCAATCTTAAAAAAAAAAAGTAGAGAGAAAAAACTAAATAACATAATGTTTAATTGTTTTCATTACACAATTGGAAAGGGAGGGTCATTCCAAATTAAAAAGATATATACTATTGTCAGGTTTATGTCTGAAGTCACAAACATAGATTATTTCTTTTTTTCTCAAAATAAAATGTCATCTGATGCAATGAAAATGATATTTATTAGAATTAATATCAGAGTTTAAAAAATCCAGAGCAGTTTTTTTCTCACAGACTGAAAAATAAGTTTTGCACAAATGTGCTTTCTGCCTCTGAAATATAAGCATGTGAAAATAAGGGAAAGTACTGAAAAGAAAAAGCACTGTCTGAGCAACTGTTATCTGCAGTTTCAAAAATATGAAGTGTCTTATAATGTGTTCGAGTGTTTGGTAAACATTTTATTGTGATTACATTTAATCTAAGCAAAAAGGAAACATTAAAAAAGTGTCTGTAGGCTTTTTTATCTCTTTAAATCTATTTTGCACATTAATGGGTATACGGCTTTACCATTTCCTAATGCACATACTGGTTTTGGATACCCTTATTTGTTCAGTATAGCTAAACATCACTTCACATTAGCTTCAGTTGCTGAATACAGATATTATGGCTTAATGCCTGTGCTTCTGGAAACAGGGCTGTGAGACCAATCATTGCAGTCCCTGTGTCTGGCACATTTCAGCTCTCGTATGTCAGCTCTTTAAATCTTAGAACAGTTTCTTTTTCCTTCTTTTTCCTCTATAAAGCAAGAATATAATTGCCATTTTTATTCCCTGCTCCATAATAACTGTCATTGGATAATGGAAGAATCAATCAAACATCTTTTTTTCGTGTTCCTGCAGCAACAGAACTTTATTATTTTTTACTTCACTGACACTGAGAAGCCTGAATCAATATTGACAAAACATCAAATCTTTTTGAAAAGTTTATCTATGATGTTTCTCTAAGTTTAACCATTTCACATCTGTCACAAATGCGGAGTAAAGCCCCAGTCTTGCCTATAGACATATGAGTCCTTAATGTAATTCACATTAAAGTATCTGCAGTGAAAACAAGGTAATGAGACAGTGTTAAGATTTTACTGTATTTCACTCATTAATAATAGAGCTATTCAGTGCTCTTACAGTCTCTCTTCCGCTCTCCTTTCCTCCACACACCACACCCCCTCCCCTCAGCTGTGTCACTTCTGTGGCAATGTCCCTACCTACATGTGTCATTCTGGGGGGACTGGGAGAAGGAATGGTTATTTAGTGTCAGAAATTCCAAGACAAAGTGCTTTTTGAATCTCTTCCTGTAGAATTCCTCTAGTAGCTGCCTACTCTGAAGTTGCTTTCAGCAGTGAATTTCGCAGTCTTTGGGAAGAAGTGGTGGTGATGAAAACATTCCCACACAACTGCCAGCATTTCAGCTATGAATAGCCCCTACAAGGGGTGTTGTGCCTCTTCAGTACTCTTGCAAACTTGTTGAAGCTGGTTATACAACTCGGGAGTAATGACAAGAGACATCCACTGCACTGAGATCCTGTAACACAATATTTTTGTCACAACAAGGTAACTATGCTAAACCTCTGTCCTGTGGGCTGCAGAACACCTTCAGCACCACCCATCCTGTCTGTGCTGTGTCACCTGGTGCTCATCATAAAAGGTATCCTTGCCTATTAAAGAAGTCCTGGTAATCAGATTACGTTTTATGGTGATTGATTTAGCTAATCTGTACCTGAAACAACCCATAGAAGCAATTCCTGCTTAACCAGGTAAAATTTAAAACAACCAGGAAAGGAACTGCAGTCACCTGTTCCATGGGAAGAGCAGGGGACAGGAACACTCATATACACGTGCACAAACATGTACATCCAAATATTTTAACTGTTTGTGCATTCATCTCACAATTAAAGAGGGGGGGATATGGTAAATGCAGATGCAGACATTGTAGTAAAATGTGTATATGTGACCACCAGGCACATCGAAAACATGCTGCAAACTCCTACCTAGCTTTAAACTCCTAAAGAGTAACAAGGAGCTGATCAGCCTTGGGGTAGCAGTGTGTACGTTTGGTCAAATAATGTATATGTTCGATCCATAGCCTCCCAAAGTTGGTAATATTCTAGTCTTTCCCTTGTTTAGGACTATCTAGGCAACAGATACCCTCCAAACAGGATGGCATGCTGTTTAAGGAATGTGTAAATGTACATATTTCAGCAAGCTTGTAGCAAGCGTGTGTAGAGCCCTTCTCAAATCTTCGTTCACGAAGCTCAGCCATGAAATGTACATATTGTAAATTAGCATTCAAGAGAAAACACTAATATTTCCCTACAAGAACATCCTCTCACCTTTTAGTAGGCACAATGTCCCATGAGTTCCTTCTTTTTCTTGCAGTATAGATCAAAGTTGGTCTCATATCACTGATGCCAGTGAAGTTTCATGTAGTTCTCTAGAACAAATCCCAAGTGTTCTGAAGGACTGTTTCCTGAACCTGTCCTACACTTCTGGTAAAGGTGTTCTTAGTCCATCCTGCTTCAGTCTCAAAGGTTAAATAAAGTAGTTTCCGTGGAGCCAGAATTCACTTATTAAAAATAATGCTACAAAGGCAGGTTAGTAACCTGTGTTTTACTTTTTAGACTAGGCAGCACAAGAATAAGCTTTTGACCATTCATTCAATTGCTCTCTTGGGTAGTATTGACTGCAATGTAACATAATTGTTCTTGGCTGAGGTGATTTTATCCACTGCTGCTCCATTTTCTCTGCTCGTTGCTATCAAACTTATATTTACTGCGTTAATATAAAGGTACTGACATAATTTCACTTGCTTAAAATGCAGTATTGTGCACTATGATTTAGCAAAAGCTACCTTCTCCTTTTCCCCCTTCCCTTAGCATGTGTCTCAAACCAGAATGAAAATTCAGTAATTCACTCTGCCCCAACACCACCAGTCTGAGAAATTATTTTAAACCCACACAAAACGCATCTGTTCTTAGTTCTGTTGGTGACTTTAAATAAATATATAAAATCTTCTCCTGTGAAAAAAGGTGCAAAAAAGCTCTAAAATAGGACCAATGGTAACTGAAATTGTAGTGATAGTTATCACTATTCAGAAGTAGAAAACTTTACATTATACTGTATAAGCCACAATAAAATTTATGACCGTCCTTAATTGCATTATGATTACCATATTTAAACCTGACCAAATGATATTTTTAAGCCCTAGGACCATTTGATACAGATGCCTTGCAGGGAACATTTTTGCTTTTTCCTTACCACTGAGATAACGGAGCTCATGCAGTTGTTTGTGCTAGCTACATATATATAAAATATACTTATATTTAGTAAATTTAACAAATCTTATTAGTCAATGGGTTTCTAAACATTGTTCAATATGTGGCATAACTAAAGACGTAGAGCTTAAAACATTTGATTTGATCCTTGCTTTTACATAGGCATTCTGAGCACCAATATACAGAAAAATGAGCAGGAGAATTTTGACAGCACTGTGTTTGAGAGCTGAATCCTAGAGCTGAGGAAGTGTTTCATGTGTTTGATGAGGCTGCAGGGTTTTTCATGGTCCATATTACAGGTAAAGCATTCAAAACCAACAGGTGGTGTGGATAAATCAGCAAAGCAGACTCAGGAGGGTCAATACATGACCTTGGGGAAGTAACTTAATAGGTTTCTGTTCTGTTTTTCCATCTTCATAATGAAGGAAGAGAAGAAATAGACGTCATTTCTTTCATCCTTGTCTGCATTCTGGCATAGAGCATTTATTTAATTAGTATTTGAAGAAAAATAAACACAATACTGTGTCCTTGGCTGCATCCCACTAATGCTATAATCATTTATTTACTACTCAAGGAAAAAAAAAAAAAGGAAGCATAAAGCCAGTCATTAAAAAAAAAAAACAAAACTGCTGTTATAAACACTAGTTAAAAATATGCTACAATTTGCACTAATGTTTCTGCCTGAAAGGTCAGTCCTTAGAAAGGAAACTCCTAAAAGGCATAGCAAACCATGCAGTTCACAAGTAATTAACAGTAACAGTGATGTAGATAGAGCTCCCTACAATAAATACAGCTATAATGTGAACAAGAGTTTTGAAAGACAATAAAAAAGATTAAACCAAACAGGGATATAAATAAAGAGCATGTAAAAAGAGATACCACAATTAACAGATTTTGATGCCATTATGTTTGTGTGGCTGAAAACATAAATTGTTTCATAAATGGAGGAAGTAGCATGATTTAAGCACTTCTGAAGCAGAAAACTCATTTAGCTATTTTATGAGGTAAAGACACTTACTGTAAATCATTTCCACACTTGTAGGAGGGCAATATAAATTGCCTTGATAAGATACGACTGATTTAAAATACACTTCTTGAATAGCACTGGCTGAATATAAAGTACCTTATAACTGGATGTGCTCTGAATTCTGAAACCAGGAGTTCATCAACATGTGCAGGAGCTTGAAAAC
Source organism: Myiotriccus ornatus (assembly GCA_036023395.1). Classification (NCBI taxonomy): domain Eukaryota; kingdom Metazoa; phylum Chordata; class Aves; order Passeriformes; family Tyrannidae; genus Myiotriccus; species Myiotriccus ornatus. Next base: position 12,461,483 of record JAYRBT010000001.1, read on the forward strand.
TTTTTATTGGTGAGAGCAAGAGGGAGAAAGTCTGAAGCACATTTCTAGAATACCTTTCATATTAGTGCAATCATTGGACAAATATACAGAAAGTCATTTCAAATAAATCTAAATACATAAAAAAAAAAATCTTCAGTTTGGTGTTTCAGTGTACCACACCCCTTTCCAGAATATATGTATCAAAAACAGAGGCCTATGACACCTCTGGAGCCAAATATAAAAGTAATGTGGAGATAGAACAAACAACAGTATGTACTTTTACCACTGTAGTGACAGCACTTACTGATTACTAAAGCATGTGAGTAACATGACCCCTGAAGGAGCCAACAAAGATGGGTGTAGTGGCACATATGAGGTGTCCAAGTAACCAAAAGCTGGATGACAAAGGACAACCAGGCAGGGCATGCTGCTGAAAGCAGAGGATGACTAGAAACAATAAAGAATAGAAGATGCAGGGAGCAGATGACAATCTCTTCTTTTGATAGTATAAAACCACAGATACCAACAAGGACACTCAGGAAAGACAAACCCACTTGTTTTTTCACTTCTCCCACTGCAAAGCTGGCAATGGAGAACCACCAAGGACCCGAGCTACCAGTGCTAACCATGTGGCATCGTGGTGGTGTGTCCTCACAGCTGACTTAAAGTGTTTAACTGGTTAAAGGCAAACAGTTTTATACCGATTGTGACGATGACTAATAACATGTAGAATGACAGCTAGAAAGGGAAATGCTGATGACAAAAACACTTTAATAAAATTTTACAGTTTAAAATAGAGTTTTGTCAGTCTTCAGAACATTCCCAGCAATTTCCAGTTCCTTGGTTCATACATGTATAAATATTCAGACGCAACACAAAAGAAATGTGTCTTCCTTTTAGAACAATTTGATTTTAACTCTTTTATTGTTTGGTTTGGGTTTTGTTTATATGTTTTTTGTTTAGTTGGTTTTTTAATTCCATGAAATGCATATCTCTAATAAAGGCTATCAGAGTAAAATATTTGTTTCTCTTTTCAAGTGATGTACAGCAATAATAATGGCGGGTAGGTGAGATCTGACAATGTTAATTTTTTTTTGTACTTCAAAGTAGAATTATTTTTCAGCTGCCTTCTTGCTTGACCCCAGTGTTTGGTTTCATACTCTTGAATCTTACCCTCAGTCACAGTTATAAAATTCATGTTCTTTAACTGACTTTGGTAGAACTACATTAATTTATCTCATCTAAAATTCTGGCTTATTTTTTCTGATAAGAACAATATTCATTTAGACTTCTAAACACTCTTTATCAGTCTTCACTACAGAAGTCATTTCAGATATAGACCCTTCAGCATTAGCACAAGTTTGAAGTTTGAACAAGTCTCAGAAAAACACGTTTATTAGTTAAAAAATCATATGAATATGGCAGTTTCATTCCAGTTCATTGCATAATATTGAAGATAATAGAAAAAAACTGCTGAAGAAAAGTAAGGTTAGATTCAATAAGACCTAAAACAGTAGAAAGGGAGGAAATAGATCATAGAGACTTTTAAAAACAACAAACAAACAGTATGCAAAAGGTCTATTCAGTCTTTTGTTCATAGTTTGCTAGTTGAAAGGACACTGGCTTCATTAAATTGCTAGTATTTGTAGAATACTTACCCTCATATATACAAATACGATTGTTCTCACTTTGCAGAATGGAAGATATCCAAAGAGAAAAGTTTTATTTAAAGAGAAAGATAATGCGCCCTAAAGTGATAAAGATCACAGCCCAGTTGTTAAGAACTCTTAAAAGGCTTTCCCCCATTTCCAAGCAATTTAACGACCTGTCAATCCCTATGTCAATCCCTCTTCACAGAGGAATGGATCTCTGTATTTGTGAGATTTTTCAAGCCTGTTTCTGACTGTTTCTGCAGGTTTCACAAAGGCCAGAGTGTGCCACGCACAGAATCAGCAGGTATTTCTCCACTGCAAGATTTATAGTGAATGAGAACATACTACATGTGCCACCTCTTCCTTCTGAACAAATATGACGTGACAATACAAAACTTTTCCTATATTCTTCTGTCAGTTCTGGTTTGGGATAATGCTGGAAATGAGAAAGTACAGACCTGAATAAAAACGAGGAAATAGTGAAGAATATTCAAACAACTTGTAGAAAAAGTTCAGTTTGGATTGAGTTTGAACTTCTGGAATGAGAAACACATTTTTATTCTGTTTTGTGTGTAACTGGAGATGAGCACTGAGAAACAAAGTGATGGGAGCATTATGCTGCTTTCCCTGTAGAACAGGAATACTCTCTGGCCTGCTGTATAATTCTCTATCATGTGTGTGCCCCTGTTATATCATTTTCTTCTCTGTAGGTGGCTGAGAGCTGTACTGTGCTCCAAAATGTATCCCCCAGCATGGGACAACGTGAGGCCACATCTGCTGTTAGCACTGGGCTTCATTTGCTAGACAGTGTTGCCACAGCCTAAAAGGAGCAGAATAGGCTATGCTGAAATATGATGCTTATCAGTTTAAGGTTTCATGTGACATAGTGCATAAATAACAGCAAGAAGACTTCTGAATAAAGTAGAATACTCCAGAACAGTCCTATATTGCTACTATTTTCATAACATTTTCTCTACTCCACAACGTGTCATATCTTAACTTGTCTTCTGGATTACATTTTTGATCATGCAATGTGTACTGAGTGGAATTTAAATGAATCCTCTTTATTTGATCCTCTTCTCTTTCAATTACTATTTTTCAATACTTGATGCCTAGTTTTGAATCCTGATTTATTCAATAAATGCTCAAAGAACCTATAAACAGAAAGAGTATGCGACAGTTGATTTTTTAAAAAAATCTGTATTTAATGATTTTTTAGTTGAAATATCTTTAAGGTTTTTTAGTATATTATAAGAAGCAAATCTCTGCTAGTTTAAAGTATCTTGGCCACATTAAAATAAAGAAAGCAAATGAGAAGATAGAACTTGTCTGCTTTTTTTTCTAATCTCATATTTTATGACGTGTTGAGGGCAGTACATGCTGGGGAACCTCTGAACTGGGCAAGTGCCAGAGCAGGGAAGAAGTTAATGGAAAAACTTGCAAGAGACATTTCTAATACATCATTGGTGAGAGAAGGCCACTGGAAAGGAGGAAGAGCAGATCCTGGTTCAGGAGACGAAAGAACAACATAAAGCAAAACCAGCAGAACCTGATAAGAGCAAAAATAGAGAACTAAACAGCAAGACAGCAAATCACAAACTTCTTGGATAACAGCCTTAAGCTTCAAATCTGTGACTGAATTTAATTTCTTAATACCTGTCTTGATATAGACTTTGATGCTTCATGTTTTATTGATGCCTTTTTCTGTTTTCTGCTTTCACATGAGAAAATAGTGAAGAGGCTTTTTAAAAATATGTTATAAAGGGAACCTCAAACAACATTTGTCATCATTTCAGAAGAAAAGCATGAGAGGCCAGGAAAAGATACAAAAGTTCTGTCTTTTATTTTATAGTGTGGGATGATTCAATTTAATTCAGTTTAAATTTTCTATTCTTTTTATGTTTTATGTCCATCACTAAGGGCAACACATGTGCCTCTATTGTGTTTTGCTAGGAAATTTTCTTGAGGGAAGGTTCAATAGTTTTTCATTCACAGGAAAATTACTAAACACAGTCGAAAAACCAGCTGAATCTTTCAAAAAAGAAGCACAAAATGTCTGAAGTGTATTGTGAAACCAAATCAGGAAAACTAAAAATAACATCTGCTGGTTTCACAATTATGTAACCATAATTTACTCATGCAAAATGTATCGTAGAATTGCAGAATTGTTAAGACTGGAAAAGATTTCTAAGATCAAGTCCAGGTTCTAAGCCAGCATTAAACCAAGTCCCCAAGACCTCATATGTCAGTGTCAGTGGCAACAGCATTTGTCTTCTTTTCCCACAAAGATCCCCTGAGCTATGATGTCTGTCCTCTATAAACTACCCTGGGTTTGACAAGAGATGTCATAGACCAACACTTCTTTGATACCCAAACTGGCCACAAGTGATGTGGATTCTCCCCAGTAAAGGACCCACTTCTGCTGCAAATTAGAAAATACAGAGAGATTGTCTTTAAGCAATATTTCAAAATAAAATCCCTACCAGCTTGTAACTGCTTTCAGAGTTGCTTTCCTTTGAACAAATCTCAGTTCCACCAGGAGGTTAGGGAGAAACTTCTGGAGCTTTCTTTCTCCAGAGTCTGTGCTCTGGGTTTTACTGTAAGTCTGATCCCATACGATAATTTTTTTATCTTAGTGCTAAAGTACTCCCTCACTGGAGGGCTTCAGCACAAATATTTTAAAATAACATTGATCTGAGGTCATATTTTCATCACAAACAGAACTCACCAAGTTCAGAACCAAAGTACAGAACCCAGGCCAATTTGGGTGGTGCTCTGAGCAACCTGGTGTAGGGGAAGAGTCCCTGCCCATGGCAGGGGCATTGGAAATAGATAACCTTTAAGGTCCCTTCCAACCCAAACCATTCTGTGATTCTATGGTTCTATACCTGTCATCACAGCGGCTTAAACTCTTAAGGTTTAGTGGGGCAAGATCCAAACTTCTCATCCTCTCAGAGGATCCCTCTTGCTATCATTTAATGGAAAGGGTATCAAGAGAGACTGAGTGTTCACAAGTCCTACTCAGTGTTAACGTTTTTGGACCATCCTTTTCTCCCTCTTCTCAAACAAAATACTGTAGCCTAATGAAGAACATTCCCGCCTGGGCTGACTTTGGCCAGGATAGACTTAATTTTCTTCATTGTTGATAACTATCTCTTAAGTTAGAATACCCTTCAGGAACAGCAAAGGTCCATTTTTTGTCAGATTTGGAGAGGTTCTCCTGCCAGTGATGTTGCAAAACAGTCAGGTTTGGAGACCTGGCTTGCATTCTGTGGTATTGTAGTAGTTGATCTTGGCTGTACCGGTTTGAAGCTTCCATTCCTCCTGCACAAATAGCAAATATCCGTTGAGCTTCCTCTACCATCATACAAATAGATGTATTTAATATAAATTTAATTTTTTATATTTATAGTTATTTAAATATAAATTTAATATAAAGCAAGATATCCTAATGGCTCTAGAGAGAAGGACCTTGTAGAAGTGCCAGAATACCATCCTGTCTGTCAACTTATGCCAGACACTGATTCAAAAATCACTTCAAGACATCCAAAGCAGTGTGGGCAGCAGGGGAGGGAGGGGATTCTGCCCCTCTGCTCTGCTCTGGTGAGACCCCACCTGCAGTGCTGCCTCCAGCTCTGGGGTCCCCAGGGCAGGAAGGACATGGACCTGTTGGAGCGAGTCCAGAGGAGGCCACCAAGATGATCAGAGGGATGGAGCCCCTCTGCTATGAGGAAAGGCTGAGAGAATTGGGGTTGTTCATCATGGAAAAGAGAAGGCTTTTGGGGGGACCTAATTATGGCCTTCCAGTATCTGAAGAGAACCTACAAGAAGGATGGAGAGAGACAATTTACAAGGGCCTATTTATAAGTGACAGGACAAGAGGAAATGGCTTCAAACTGAAAGAGAGTAGGGTTAGATTACATAGGAGAAGAAATTCTTCCCTGTGAGGGTGGTGAGGCCCTGGCACAGGTTGCCTAGAGAAGTTCCAGATGTTCCATCTCTGGAAGTGTTTGAGGGCAGATTGGATGGAGCTCTGAGCAACTTGGTCTAGTGAAAGTGTCCCTGCCCATGGCAGGGCGTTAGAACGAGATAATCTTTAAGATCCTTTCAAAGCCAGTCTGTTCTATGACTCTATGATTCCATGATTTTCAATACACCGTTGGTCATGCAGGTATAAATGCATATCTGCTTCTCACTTGATTTTTCACTATGTAGCAGCACAAAGAGGAGATCTCTGCAATTGACAGGGAGACAGATCTGGAAAACAGATAGTATTCAAGGTCTTGAACTGGGAGCAATTAAAGAGTCCGGACGGCAGGCTGAATTAATCCTTCAATGCAATCCTTTAATGCAGACATATCTTATGATGTATCTAAGCAACTTAATCCAACAAGATAATGGGGAACATAGAAAGTGGGGAAAAGGGAAAGTATATGGCACGTTAAAAGTGAAGATACACCTGAGGAAACTGCAGTCATATTTCTAAACATCTATTTACTGTTATTCTGTTTTTTTCTACCTAGAAGTCTGCATCTCTATACTGATATGTACTATTGACAGGTGAATTTAAGATTTTATTTTGCATGTCTTACTCTTTGTGAGAAAATAAATTCATTTTGAAAGGAAGCAGTAGATGCTGGTTTTTTTTAAATCTGAGCTATCATCTTTAAAAAATATTCAACAGTTGTTGTGAGATTTAATATTTCAAAATGAGTGCCAAAATCTTTTAATATAGCATTTGATTCTACTCCAGAGGGAATAAACCTCTTTGAAGTATACCTTTGGCTACCAATGAGCTAGACTATAAAATTTTGATTATATATGGTATATATTAATGCAACACCACTCTGTAAGAATTAAGGTACTAAGAACAGGAAAAGACTACAAACAAGGAAGAGAGAAAAGTATCATGAATGGATAATGTAAGGCTGTAAGAAGAAAGAGACATAGGGGAAAAAAAAAAAGGAAAAAAAAGATATTCATAGAACAGTAGGATTTTCAAGATCAGATAAGCATTATTATAATTATTATAATTATTTAAGTTTTGTACTCAAGTTTCTCATTCCCTTTGTCTTTCATGATGAACATAAGTGTGTGGGGAAAGTAAAAGGCCTTGGTGACAGGGTGAGCTCCAGGGATGGAACTGAAGGGAATTTGCAAAGCTAATAGGAGGTGAAAGAGAAACCAAAAACTTTAATGGTTTCTTTCCTGCAGGTCTTCTCCAAATGCTGGGTCCTGCCTACAGGTCAGAAAATGAGGGCAGGTACAGAGAAACAAAGGTCTTACTGACCTTGTTCTGCAATAGAGAAATGGGTTGCTGAGCCTAGGAAGGTGGTTTTATCAAGTCTTGTAATTAATTGCCACAGAAGTGGCAATTCAGGCACTATCTGCGTGATATCTGTGTGCTGTCTTTTTGATGATCACCTCTTATTCCTCCTCTTGACCCAGCCTCCTCAAACACTTCTCAGTAGCACCGAACATTTTTTTTAAATCCACCTGTTCTTTCTTGCCCATCCTATTCAGTCAGGCCTGGCTTCAGAAATGGATGCTCATCTCTCTCAGAAATTAGCAGAATCCCTGTAGCTAAGCATTAAAGATTCACCCATTTACTCAGTTTTCAAAGGCTCATTTTGTCGCTTTAAAGCTCCCGCTGGGAAAGTCTTTACAATCAGAATGGGGCCCACAATCTTGCAGACACCAGTGTTATCAAACAGGGTCTGATTATTGTTAAATATTATTAAACCCCCCATCAATAAGCATATCTGGGCATGATTTTGACATGTGCATAATGATTTAGCTTGGAATGGTACCGTGGTGTCCCTATGAATTCTCAGCATAAAACCACTTTCAGATGAGAAAATGACACTAAACCTGAAATCCACAGCCCTGAGATAATGTCCAAATCAAAATCCTGGGAGATAAAATACTAAAATCTCTCAAAAATCCCCCAATAAATCCCAATAAAATGATAAAAACATTTTTATGGGGAGTGAAAGTGCAGCGGGGCAGGGGAGGGGCAAGGAGCTGGTTGGGTGTGTCAGAAAACTAAATTTTAAATAATATTGACATTTTAATTATATTTGGAGATTTAAAATACTTATTAAATTTGTTTTATTATATATATTATTCTTATATTTTACATTAGTTAATATTAATAATTAAATTAATATACATGTTGTCTTATTATATTTTATTTTCTGTATTATGGTTTATATTTAAACCAGTATTTTTTATTAACGTCTTTTAAAATATTTCACTGTGTTGTGTTATATTAACATGATTTAATGGCACAACCTTATTTTTGTTATCATCTTAATATAGTTTATTATGTAATGGTTTTTATTATATGTATTATATCTTAAAAATAATGAATATTAACATGTTTATTAAATTTTAGTAGCATTTACTGTCTTTTATTATAATATTGTGAATATTAATGATATTTCATTTTATTTTTAATATTATTTTATTTTTATACTTTAATTATATTTTATTTACTAAATTTATATTTTATATATTTATCCATTGTATTTTGATACTAATATTATTTTACTGGAATGAATACTTCGTATTATATTTATACTTTGGTATATATTAATTATATTTTATATTATTTAATATGGGGGAGGGGTGGGACCTGTGGGGGATTGAGGGGCGTTTGGGGAAGGGATGGATTTGAGGTAAACCTGGGGGCATTTTTGGGGATTTGAAGGGGGGTTGAGGGGACCTGGGGAGATTTGGGGGGGATTTGAGGAGATATGGGAGAGGTTTGGGGGGAATTGGGGGAATTTGGATGGATTGGAAGAGGTTTGGGGGGACTTGGATATATTTGGGGAGGGGTAGGAACCAATCCCCCCTTTAGGGGGGATCCCACCCCACAGGGACTCCAGTGCCTCCCACTCCTCAAGAACCCCTCCCAGAAGGACCCAAAGACTCCCACCCCACAGACACCCCTCCCACAGGGACTCCCAGCCCCACTGGAACACCCACACCCATATCGATCCCACAGCCCCCATGTCGCAGGGCGGGGCAGGATCACGACACGGTTTTCAGGATACCAGCCAGCTTTATTGCAACAGTGCTTCTACTCTTATACAGTTCTAGGTGACACATGTACACGCACCACTGGTTTACCACAAACATAACAACTCATGATTGGACACACAGCCACATGTCCGAATACTATAGGTCAGACATGCCTAACAGGAAGCCCACTCTGTGCCACAGTCCTCACTGTCCGTGGTTAAGCCTCTGCCAGGTGTAAAGTTCCATCTTCCATATCTCAGCTTACAGAGAGCCCAGTGCCAGCTGGGCTCCCCCACACTCCCATAGGGAATCCCCAGCTCCTAGATGGACCCCCAGCCCCATAGGAACCTCCTAACCCCACTGGAACCTTCTCACCCCCTATGAGACCCCTAACCCCACATATAGGGATACCCACACCCTACAGGGACCCCCACACCATCTGTAGACCCCCCACTTCCATAGGGGCCCCTCTATCCTCTATAGCTCCCCCCATAGGACCACCCATCATTATCCCACCATTGAGACCACCCAGCCCCATAGGAACCCCCTCGCAGCCCCTAGAGACCCCACATCCCCTAATGGGACTGAGGTGCTGCAGTGCCCGACCTTGGCCTCCAGGTGTCAGTAGCGAGGGCTCTAAGTAATACGAAATATATGTTAATGACCTTATTAATACTGATAAACAAGTTATTTTTTTAATATGTCGATAAATAAAAAGCTTTGCAGCTTTTCCCTGTATTTCACACCAACTCCAAGTTAATTTTCAGGGGGTTTGGGGTCATTACCCCTCTTTTCTGGGGAAATGCAACCTCAATTTCTGGGTGGTCAAAGTCAATTTCTGGGTGGTCAAAGACATTTTTCTGGTGGTCAGACCCCCCCAAAATGGGGAAGGGACACCAAAATGATGAGAAACCCCCAGCATTATAAGGGGACTCTAAAATGATGAGGGAATTCCAAACATTACAGGGACTACCCCAAAATAATGAAGGGACCCCAAATTGATGGGAATGCCACAAAATGATAAGACCCCAAAATTATGGGCAACCCCTCAAAACGACTGGTCAAACCCCAAAAAATAACAGGGACACCCCCAAAATGATGAGAAACCCACCCAAAATGATGAGAGAACCCTAAAGTGATGGGGAAACCCTAAAATGATGAGGGAATCTCAAAAATTACAGGGACCACCCTCAAAATAATCAAGGGAGCCCAAAATGAAGGGGGACCCCCAAAATGATGGGGAACTCCCCAAAAATCACAAGGACCACCCCCTAAAATTATGGGGACACCCCAAAATGATGGCAACCCCCCAAAATGATGAGGAACCCAAAATTACAGGGAGGCCTCCCAAATGACAGGAAACACTACAAAATGACTGGGAACCCCCCAAAATTATGGGAAATCCCCTCAGAATGAAGGAAACACCCCAAAAATTGGAGGGATGCCCAAAAATGATGGGGAGCCTCCAAAATTATGGGAACACCTCAAAATGATGATATGACCCTCAAAATGATGAGGAATCCCCCAAAATGATGAGGAGACCACAAAATGATGGAGATCCCCTCAAAATGATAGGGACCCCCCCAAAATGATGGGAAAGCCAAAAATGGTGAGTGGACCCCAAAATAATAGGTACCCACAAAAAATTATGAAAAGACCCCAAAATTATGGGCAATCCCCTCAAAAGGATAAAAAACATCCCAAAAATGACAGGGACGCCCCCCAAAATCATGAGAGGACCCCAAAATAATGGGGAACCTGCAAAATTACAGGAAACACCCCAAAATGATGGGGAACCCCTCAAAAATAATGAGAGGACCCCAAAATAATAGGAAACCCCCAAAAGTGAGAGGGACCTCCAACATTCTTAGGAACCCCCCAAAAATAAGGGGACCTAAAAGTGATGCAGAGCACCTGAGAAATTACACGAACCCTCAAAATGGAGAGACCCCTCCCACATGTTGGGGCAGGGGCGTTCTGGAGTTATGGGGGCTTTTGGGGTTCCCCTGGGGTTTATGGGGGGGCCACAAGAGTTTGGGGGTCCCGGGGGTTTGGGGGGTCTCTGTGATTTGGGGGTGTCTCCTGTGGTTTTGGGGGTCCCTGGGGTTTGGGCGATCCCAGAGTTAGGTGGTTTTTGGGGAATCTCTGGGGTTTGGGGAATTCCTGGAGTTATTGGGGGGGGGGGAACGGAGGAATTGAGGGGGGTTCTGGGATTTGAGTGTCCCTGGGATTATGGGGGAGTCTTTGGGGGTCCTGGAATTATGGGGGGATTGGGGCAGCTCTGGGGTTTAGGGATCCCTGGGGTTGTGAGGGTCTGGGGGGTGATATTTGATGGGTACAGGGGCCAAATTCTGGGGTAAATTGCAGGGAAGTTAATCCCAGTTTATCCCAATTTCCCCATTTCCCATTTGAGTCCAGAGAGGCTGAATTTACCAGGTTAAAACTGAGCTTTAGTTGACCGAGACACACGGGAAACCCCCAGCTTTGCTCAAGCAACACCGAACACCAACTCAAACAGGCTGGACCCGAACTTGGACCTCTCTCAGGTGCGTCTCAGGCGGGTCTTGGGTTTGGTGCCGCAGTGCTGAGCCTGTCTCTGCTCAGTGCTGTTCTGCTGAGCCTGGCTTTGCTGGGCGAGGCTTCGCAAGGCAAGGCTCTGCTCAGCCTGGCTTTGCTGGGCGCCCCACTGCTGAGCATCGCTCTGCTGGGCCTGGCTTTGCTCAGCGGGGCTCCGCTGGGTGTTGGTCCACCGGGCGAGGCTTTGCTGGGCGCCCCACTGCTGAGCGCCGCTCTCCCGAGCCTGGCCTTGCCGGGCTGGGACTTGCAAGCCGAGCAGTGCTGGGCGCAGAAGGCCCAGAAATGGCAGGGCAAGCCCAGCCAGCAGAGCAGGATTATGTGCAGGACAAAGCTCAGCATTAGGGCCACGAGCAATGGCCAGAAGCAGGACCCGCACAGCTCCTCCATCCTTAGTCCCAGCAGTTCCTCGAGTTTATCTGGAAAAGAGAGAGCTGTACAGGGTACTGGGAGGGGGCTCTGGGGTCCCTCTGGGAGGCCCCTATGGGTTTAACAGAGGAGGATTTACGGGATTCGGTTTCTGTGTTCCTGTGCTTTGAAGCTGTTCCCATAAGTTTTCCCTGTTTTCAGCTTTTCAGCACTTTGTCATCGACCACATTATTTAATTTTTAACAATTTTTATTTCGTATATTATTATATATTTTATATACATTTCTATTATTATATATTATGTTTTAAAACTAATACATTTTTACTTTACATATTATGTATTATATATTTAAATTACTGTACATTTTGGGTTTTTATTTATAAGATTTTTATTTTTTTTACACGTTTTATACTTTTATTATATATTATGCGTTATTTTAATGATAAAATTGTATTTTTATGTATTTTATATTTCTATTTATATTACATACTTTTAAAATTAGTAAGAATTTTATTTAGATATCTAATATATTTACACTTAATATTTATATTGTTTTATTTTTGTTTTATATATTCCTCATTAAAATTTATATTTATATTACATCTTATTAATATTTTAAAGACTTTTAGTATATATTTTACATTTACACTTACATTATATACTATTTTTAATTATTATTTTTTAAATATATCTTATGTGTTCTATATTTTTATTCATAATACATATGTTTATTATTAATTTAATTAATTTTAATTTATTTTAATATTAAATTATATAAATACTTATTCTTATTTCAATAGGATTTTTATATATATTTATTTTATTATTTTTAAACCAGAATTTTAGTTCAGATATTTTCATTATTCATTATATTTTACATTTGTATTTATATATTACACTTTATGATTTATTTTTTAAAATTAACAATAATTCAATAATGATCATCATACCGACACCATTTTGGTGGCAGGAGATGAAATCCCACCCAAAAAAGCCCCAAAAAGCCATTTTATGAACACCTCAAACCCCTGGACTTTCAAATCCCACCTGGGCAGGTCCAACCCTCTTCCCAAGAAGTTTTTGGGAGTAGAGGGGAGGGACTGAGCCAAGGACCACCCCCAGAACCCACCTAATCCCGGGGACCCCCAAACCATAAAGACCTCCAAACCAGGGACCCCTGAAACCCCAGAGACACCTCTCCCCCATCCCCCATAACCCCAGGGACCCCCAAACCTCAAGGCATCCCCCCAAATACTCCATAACCCCGAAACTGTAACCCAGAGACCCCTCAAGCCCCAGACATAACCACCCCCATCCCCCCCAACTCCCCAAACCACAGATCCCCCCAAATCCCCCATAACCCCAAACTCCTCGGGTGCCCCATAACCCCAGTAATCCCCAAAGCTCCCAAATCTCTGTGACCCCACAAACCCCAGTGACCCCCAAACCCTCAACCACAGGGACCCTCAAATCTCAGAGACCCCCCCTAAACACCCCTTAACTCCAGGACCCCTCAAACCTCTGGGACCCCCACATCCCTAGCCCCTGAACCACAGAGATCTCCTCCCCAACCCCCAAACCTCATGGGAGCCCCCAAATCCCCCTGAACTCCA
>JAYRBT010000001.1:12476943-12523901 GCA_036023395.1 Myiotriccus ornatus
CCAAAACCCCGCTGAGACCCCCAAAGCACACCTGAGCCTCCCCAAAACACACCCGAGTGATGAAAAAGGGAGAAAATTATGCTCTGTGGGGGCTTTTTGGACCCCTTTGAGGCACCAACGGGAAGTTTAGGGATGTTTGGGGGAAATCTGGGGACACCCCGGTGACTACAGAAACAAATTTGGGAAGCCCTGCTGGCAGCTGGGGAGACCATGCGGGACCTGGGGACATCCCCCCCACATCCCTCACATCCCCCATCCTTCCTATGTCCCCTCATGTCCCATGATGTCCCAGTATCCCCTTGTGTGTCCCAGATATCTCCCCTATGTCCCTCCAAATCCCCCCATATCCTCACATCCCCAATGCCCCCAGCCCCCCTATGTTCCCCCAATATCCCCAGTGTCCCCAGTGTCCTCATATTACCCCCGATCCCCAATGTCCCCAACGCACATTTGCTGAATTAAAAGGTCGGTCTCCTATTCACTTTCCTTCTCTTCCTCCTAAGCGACTGTCATTTACTTAAATTAAAAAACATGTTGGGGTTTATTTTGATTTTAACTTTTCAGACCCAGAGATATCGCAGGTTATATTGGAGTTACTTTTATGAAACTTTAGTAACATCTGGAAGGAAATGTTTCTTCAGCAAACTATCAATATTCCCCTCATCAGCACAGGGGAAAAACAAGGGAAAAAAAAAAAAAAGAGGAAAGATGCTACAGAGAGATGCTTCAGTAATTTATGAAAGAATAGAAAGTTGCACAGGAATTTATCAAGTACAAGCTGACTTTTCACCTAGAGTAACAACACTGATCAGGACACTTAGCTTTATATGTAATGATAGCACAGGTTAATATGCAGACATAAAGGAGTTAGGTTTAATCATTTAGTAGAAGATTACTGTATACTGTGAAAGGGAGAATTTTGAGAGGAAAAGGTATTAATTGGGCTTAATAAGCATACTTAATTTACAGTGAGTTTTAGAACTGATATTTCCAGCCCTGCAGTACTGATTCCATAGACTGGTTGGAAGGTCTTTCGAGAAGAGTTCTTGAAAGTTAAATGCTTCTTTTCTTAGAAAGCTTCGACGTTCCACACACAGAAAACACAATAATTTACAATGTCTTTATGCTTGCCTGCATATCTGTTGCCTAATCCATATCCATGAAATTTCTGAATGAAGTGAACATTAGTTATGTTGTTTTAAAAATTATAATTACAGTAATTAAAATCCCAAACAAGAAGATTTACACTTTGCTATTACAGGATGGGAAAAAAAAAAAAAAAAAGAAATCTATAGACCTCTGAACTGGCCTTACATTTTTTGTGAATTTCTTCATTAAATTAGTAAATTGTGTAAATAATGTAGACAGGTATACAAAACTTCGAACTGCTTGAAAACTTGCCCTGCATTAAGCCAGGAAAAGAGAGTCCCACCTTTGCTCTACAAACAGCAGAATAAAGACATGTGAAAAGAAAATATCTTTTGAAGTTCAGGCTCAGACCCTATGCAGTGATACAGGAAAGGATTGCAACTTGTGTTATTGTTTCCTGGCCCAGTAGAAAAGTTTTTAAAAAATCAAGCAGCATATTTGCAGTTCTTTCATCTCTCTACAATAAATTTTATGTTTCTGAGACAAAAATTGACATGCTGGCTCTTTTGTGTTTCAGGTTTGTTCTAGAAGTGCCAGTGGAATCAACATCTCTTATTAGAGAGTAAAATAATCTGAAGATTTGGGTCTGTCACAATAGATGGAAAAAAGAATGTTTTGCTCTGTGCTCAAATAATAAATGCAGCATACAAAAATAATGCCCAAGAACAGCCCCAATAATGCTTACATTTAAATTAAATTTTATAGTGACAGAGTAGACTTCTGAAAAGTAATATTTCTTGGGTTGGAGTGAAGAAAAAAGTAAGATCCATAAATATCAGAGTTCTTATTGATATGACAAGAAGTTTTTTGTGCTGAATGATAAGAGCAATACTGATAAGTAAAAGGTCAATGAATATACTGAACTGCAGTTGCCATGGGAACCAGCAATGCCTTTTACCTATGATTAGATACTGAGATAAATCAGGTGCGTGTTTGTGTCTGTATGCTGGTGGGAGGAAGGTTATTTAACTTAAAGAAATAAATTCGTGAGAGACAGACAAGGAAATGTGCGATTTCATATTCCATTTACATCCCGAATTGTCCACCCTCGGAACGGGGTCAGCAATTTAGCTGTTACAGTTTAATAGTTTTGGTTTAGGAAAGTCAACAGCTGTTTTTCTCCAAGGGCAGATGACTCAGCAAGGGAAAATTTCTTCTCAAGTAAACTAACTTCAGAAAAGAACTCTATTTAAAAACTGAATGTACAGGTGCTGACTGAGGGTAATGTATACACACCTGGCCTCAAATGCCTTCAGATCCATAGCTATTGTATGTCACCAGAGGTACCCTGAATTTATCCTAGATCTTGGAATGCATATTTTATTGGTAATATGACTTCTCAATGAAAAGTTAGAAACATATTTTTATAAGTCTACTCCTTTGGCATACAGTCTCAAAAGCACTATAGAAGTTCCTGTAACTCTTTATCTGACTATTAAATGAGAGGAAAAGGTACTTTCAAAGTGATGTCACTTGCTAGGAGAGAACTTTAACTTTTTTGTGAACTGTAATGTATTCAAAATCAGGATCACGGTGCCTTTGTATGCATTAAAAATCATCAATAAATCCTTCTGCTTCTATCAGTACACCAGTGACAGATGATTTGATATTGGTTCAATTTTATCATGCAGGTTTTGGGTTTTATCTTATTATTTCAAGGATAGTTTCATTACTTGCAACATCACTCTAATACCTATATTTGCTGTAATGGAGAATTTCTATTACAGTTGTAACTTATGATATCATTTTGTTTTCTTCAAATTTTGGCACAGGAAAATTGCAGTAATTAATTTAAATCTATTAAGAAATGACATTTATAATAATGAAATCAGAATTTGAAATGGAAATCAAGGCACAAAGACCTATAGAGCAGTTACTAGTCTAAGTGTTGCTTTCAGTACACTACTATCTACACATGAAAAGTAAAATGCAGTTGCGCAGAAGATGGCATGTGAGGAAATAGACAACCTGGAGAGTATTGAACCCCAGAATTATCTGAAAACTCCATTTTTTTTCTCCTGCCACTGAAACATTCCCTTTGCCTCTCTACCTAGGTAATATTCCTTTATGAGAGCACACACAGGAGGACCTCAGCTGTGGACGATCTGAACCACCTTTTTATTGCTGGTTGCTTCCCAGATTTCTTCCAGTTTGACAGAGTTCATTGTGGAAATCATTACGTTTTGCCTGACCAGTCTGAGATTCACCACAATGGTATCAGTCTATGAAGAACCTAAAATAGCTTATTTCAAAGCCTCAGAGTGTGATTGATTTTCCATTTTGCACATCTAGTCAGCCTGGATACACGTGTGTGATCACAGCTATTCTGTGAAGGAAAATTCATTTCTTGTTCTGGTAAAATGAAAGTTGATGCACTGAAGGAAGGGAACATGTAAAAAATTGTTTTCTGGTGTGTTAACAATTAGATCATCTTCACTTCATAAACTCATCAATTTTAGTCAGCATTGTACCAACACAGAATTATTTTCATCAGTTACAAAGAAAAAGGAGAATAGTTTTACCTGATTAAGTACAGATTTAAATGTTAAAGTTGAGTGAGTGAATGATCAACTTTCAAAAGATACAATTGGTTTCAAGAAATCTTGTTTATTTTAATTTATTTCAAGAATTATTGAGTGCATTTTCACTTAATAAAACTGACAGAAAAGAAAAAATAACTT
Organism: Myiotriccus ornatus; assembly: GCA_036023395.1. Classification (NCBI taxonomy): domain Eukaryota; kingdom Metazoa; phylum Chordata; class Aves; order Passeriformes; family Tyrannidae; genus Myiotriccus; species Myiotriccus ornatus. The sequence goes on from JAYRBT010000001.1 coordinate 12,480,774, forward strand.
TTTTTAAGCAGACTACTTCCATCCAGCCTCAGTTGGCTTGACATCTTTTCTGTATCCTTAGAAGAGTTTGACATCAGTTGTTTTTCATGTGTTGCATATTAAACTTAGCATTTATAAAAAAGAATTTGCATTTAATAATGTAATTATACAAAGATAGTTTCATTTTCCTCAGTACGTGTGAAAATTGCAAATACTGGAGTTAAGTGATAAAACTTTACTATATAATATTAAAGTACACACACTTAGAAAATTACAACTCCTATTTCCATTCAGATGATTTTTTTTTTCTCCTGCAATGCAAGTGGGAAAACAAGGAGAGTTTTTAATAGAGCAGCATCAGGAGACCTCTTCATCCAAGGAGGTAACAGAAGTCTAAGCTGAAGTGTTTTTTTGGAAGTAGGATATATAAATCTTGGTTTCTTGTGCAAGACGAAGTCAGACTAGGACTCAATAAATTGGGGTCCTCAAGAGCAAGGAGGTTAATTGTTATTAGAACTATGACATTCTTAATAATCTTAGTAATCATTCAAGATTATTCAGGCCTGCATGAAAGAGACTGTGTGGCCTTTCAACAGCAGAGTGAGACCCACCATCTTCAACTCGCTACACCTACAAGTGGAGAGGAATTCCCTGTGATATAGGATGAAATGAAGAAATGGCGAATTGCAGCATGGAATGTACACACAGTACTTCAAAAGCTGCTTTCAGAAAGGGAATGGAAAAACTACAGAGATTTTTTTTTTTTTTCTGGTGGTGGTATAATAAAGTAAACATAGGAAATAAGTAACTTGCATATAATTACATTCTTGTCCTCTAGCCTATGTCCCTGTAATACAAATCAACTTGTGTTGTAAACATATGGACCTGTTTGGTTATTTTTTTCATTTTTTAAGTGTGGAGGCCATTGTTTACATAACATGGTTTGGGAAATCCACAGATTTCTTCTAATTTAACATGCTAGGAATCAATTATTAATATCCTCTTCCTGTAAGATCAGTTAATTCAGCTGAAGAAATTAGATGAGCTTCATTATTTTACTTCAGAGTTCATAACTTAGTTGACTTCTGAAGCAATTTCTCTTGCATTCAAAACTTTTTTTTTTACTTTTTTAAAGGTTGGCTTAATAACATACAAGCAGCATTTGTTCTAGGTAAATTAATGAGAATTTTTAATGCTTTGCTTTATTTAAAGTATGCAAGTGTTCAAATTATCATGTTATTGAAATAATATCACAAATTATTTTGTACATAAAGAATGTAACATAGAGCAGGAATCAGAAAGGAGAATATCCTTTCTGTTTATCTTTCACTATTTACCTCATGGCATTAACAAAATAAATCTGTTACTGAAGTTCAACCTGACAGATGCTAACAATGGGACACACGCAGACTTCAATAATCCATTCCGTACTCTCTGTACACTACAAAAAATATCTTGTCTAATGTTTTATTAAAGACTATTGAAAATGAAGATAGAGTGTCTGAAATTACAGTGATTGTTTTTAGAATGTAAAAACAAGCCCATCACATGCTCTAATTCACCAATCTTGAAATATTTTAATTTTAATAACCTCTCCCTCTGTCTCCAAAATGCACCCAAATTCCATTATCAAATAAAACTCATCTACCATATGTGCAACACTGCAGATCTGCTTGCTCCTTTTATGATGATTTTTTGATAGTTAGAGACTAATATATTCAAGCTTTAGATGGCCTGACAATAGTAATATCCTACCCTAGCATAGTAGAATTGTTAGCATACATACTAATGTAGAAATACCATACCACAGCCTAATAAAATTTTGATTGATCTATTCATCTACTTCATTAAATCAAAAAAATCTGTTTTAAGAAACCTAAAGGTTCATAGTCTACTCTTCTTCAACAATTAGAATAAGAGCTAGAAGCCATAACAAGATTCCTCAGAAACAGGTTTCTCTAATGTCCATCAGGTGCAGGAGTTAGTAGAAGAGATTATTCTGGTGACTGTTATTATTTTAAATTTTTAAATTAAAATCTGAGTCAGTGATATCACATTCACGCTAGAGGATGACATAACAAGGTGAGCTAAGTACTTGTACGTAATAGAAAGCAATTATTTTTTTAAGTGCCTATTGTAAGACATTTTTAAAATCCCATGTTAATACCATGAAGAGATATTTGAGTATAACTTTGTGCTATATTCTATTAATCTGATTTGCTAGCACTAAACATAATGCTTTTCCCCCTTGATTTACCTAAATGTTGAGCCTATAAAGTGCATGAAATGGAATCTTTAAAGTATAAAAATCAAAATTATACTCATAAACAAAATGAGTTTTCATAGCTGATTAATTAAAAAAAAATTAATACATTTGCCTTCTTCTACATATTTAAAGAAGACATCATTCAGGTGGCTACTTCTACTTACATGCATTTCACTGATAGTTACCATAAGCTTTAATGATAACCCTGCCTTGCAGTGTCCCTTTTCCCTCCAGGCAACAACATCTTGATGATTAAATGATTCTGTGTTATTTTTTTAGTTTCCATAATACCTTTACCTTTACTCCTTTTTTTCTCCTTCCTACTCACAGTGGGAGCTCTGAAGTCTAAAATGGAGGCTGAGCTTACAAGGTTTGTTTTTTTCCCAGGTATTACATAATCTAATATTAGGATATAACGTTATAATGTCAGATTGATTACAGCTGTAAGCAATGTTTTAATATCTGTACTTTTAATTTTGAAGCCATTTGTGTTCAATTATGTGCTGGTTCTTCCTGGGTTGGAGTTAATTTTTTTTGTAATGTCTAGTGTGGGGCTGTGTTTTGGATTTGTGCAGAAAAGAATGTTGATAACACAGGGATGTTGTCATTATCACTGAGCATTTATAACGAGTTCTCTGGCATTCTCTGGCACCAACAGTCGTGCTGAGAGACTGCGAGCCGGCTTATTGCCCAGAAAGCACCTCTCAACCAGCCCTTTCAATTGCTCTGCATGGTCCTGACAGCACCATGTTTCCCACTGACTGACTCTGAAGCTGGATGTTCCAATGGTTTCTAGCTCAGACTCCTGAAGTGAAAAGCAGATCAGAACCTGGAAAGTTTATAACTCATGAGCTATTAGGAATATGTGCAATATTCAAAAGCAACCAAGGAGATAATGATGTTTGGCCTTAACTTGCCGAACAGAAACACAGCCATGCTTTTCATGCTTCAATTCTTTCATTTTCATTTTGTTTCGTATTTTCAAACAGCCAAGGACAGTAGGAAAAGTGGCAAAAATATATCTAATATTTATACTTCTGTTAAACCCCTCTTCCTTTAAAGAGAACACACTGGGTAAACCAAAAACTTTTAAAATGCTAAAACAAGTAAATCCATTGCAGGTTTTAGCAAATCTCACGCTCCCCTGGATCTTTCTTCCTGTAGAAAATTTAGGGGGGACAGGGGGGAAAGCATATATATATTGATTGGCTAGTCCTGTCAACCTTTATCAACACGTTCACTCTACAAACAAATATCAGATTTATGAAGTTATGCTACTTCAGAAACTACAGGAACTGATATTTTATATTTCCCTACTTGTAGGGAACTGTACAGAAAATTTATACGTTGAGTGCATGAGCATTCAGGGTACATAAAAATGAGTAAGTATGCTTTTTGCCTTGTATTTGTGTTTTAATTGAGAATCAAAGCCAAGCTGGGAAAACATATCATTGTTTATACAACCACTCAGCTTGACAGGGCAGATGGAAAATTGGGCTAAAAATAGAAAGCACTGGAAAGCAGTCCTTGCTGGGTGAATTTCAAATACAGAGATAAGCTAGAGGTGTATGCACCCAGCATAGCACACAGAGAACCACTGGCTAACAAATACATAGCTTGAGCAGGAAAATTTAATGGCAGCCTTCAAACAAGTAAAAGTGATAAAAAAAGAATGACAGTCTGCAATACTTGATTTCTTGCTGAGTAAATCTTCAAGATACATTAATAAGGATGTAGTTTACATGAGTCACCTCTTAAATGCCTCATTTTTTTTTCCTAAGTGGCACATTAAAAAAAAAAAAAAATTTAGAAAGGGAGGGAATAAATATTAAATGCTTGGAATACCAAAAATCTCCTCTTATTTCTGGAGTTTTTTGTACCAGCCATATGTCTGGTGACCTGCTGCTTCTTTTGTCCAGTTAATGAGGTGTCCTGGAGATTTTTGTATAGAACAACTGACCTTGGGCACTCAATATTTTGCTCCACCATAGAAGAGCTATCCTTTACTGTCTAGACCTTTTTCAGGAAATTCACTATGAAGTAATGTGAACTGATATAATCAAAGCTTGGAGATAACAAACATGTGGCTAATTTTAGACTGAAGCAAACTGTGAAGGGAAGCACTACACAGACAGGTAGCAGGTATTTTTCCAGGAACACCTACTCCACACCTAAACTTACCCCATGCCACAGATTACTTCCCAACACCCTTTACCATGGTTAAAATTCACAATAGAATTCACATCTCCAGCATTTTCAAGGAAGGTGAGGGTCATCATAAATCTTTAGAGTACCAGGAAACATCACTATTTAATTGCAAAGTGTCTGTCACTTTGAAAAACAAAGTGACAGTATGTCAGAAAAGAGAGATAGATTATGGAAAATGGAAACTTTTTGTGTTTTGTAGATATTACGGAGGTGTGCACACATGCACACACCCTTAACTAATGTCTCTTACATCCTGTGGAGCTCACTTTCCAAGTTTTGACTTCAAATAACCACTCCAAATGCTAAATTTACATTGACAGAGCTATCCAGCTGTCTGAAGGTTGTTTTTTTTTTTCCCCACATTTCAGTGTGTAATTGAATGGATATTAAAATGAAATTGGCAAAAGGTAATCTAAAGAAGATGATGAAAATCCTGAGAGAGCTGTTAACTCCTTAAAGAAAGAGTCTGCTTGTAGGTAGACAGATATTCTCACAGCAGTGGTTATGTGTGTTTTACGGCAGGTGATATGATGTGTGAAAAAAAGGATCAAATTGTCTTGTTGACAAATAGAATAGGAAAGTATAAGACCCAGGGAACAAGGCCAGTCAGTCTCACTTCTGTGTCCAGCAAGATCATGGAGCAGACTCTCATGGAAACTATGCTAAGGCACATTGAAAATGAGGTGGTGGTGACAGCCAACACAGCTGGACTATGGGTGAAATGTGTCTGGCAGATTTGGTGGCCTTCTATGATGGGGTCACAGTGTTGGTGGATAAGGGAACAGTGACTGCTGTCATCTACCTGGAGCTGTGCAAAGCATTTGACACTCTCCCACACAACATCCAGTACCTAAAGGGGACCCGAAAGCAAGCTGGAGGGTGATGATGTACAAGAGCGGGTAGTGCAGGACGAGGGGGAATGGCTTCCAACTCAAAGAGAGTAGATTTAGATTAGATATCAGGAAGTAATTCTTCCCTGTGAGGCTGGTGAGGCACTGGAAGAGGTTGCCCAGAGAAGCTGTGGATGCCCCATCCATGGAAGTATTCAATGCCAGACTGGATAGGGCTTGGAGCAACCTAGTCTAGTGAAAGGTGCTGGGGGTTGAAATGAGATAATCTTCAGGGTCCCTTCCAACCCAGGCTACTCTATCATTCTATGGCTTAAGTAAATAATACGTGGACTACAAAATATATTGCAATATTTCATGACCTTCCCTTAGGTAAGTTACACAGTCAGTTCTCTCCATTTTTGTACCTAACTTTGCTCTGTTGACTTTTCAGACAGAAATGAACATTCAAACATTATAGCCAAAGCAGACAAGCGTATAATTACTGCCACATCAGTTTGCTATGTGAATAGAAAGATTTTGTCTGGGTAATTTTGATAATAATAGTTATTAAATCAGTCCAGAAATAAAGTGAATCTTCCAAATCAAGCAGGGACACATGCTACAACAACAGTGATGCTTCAAAGATTTAAGTGTGGACTACATTATTTTTGAATAAATGGGCTATAAATAATTTCCTTAATTATTCATGCATGTGAGCAGAATCTGATAAAAACTTTATTTACCCAAAATATATTAAAAATTGATAAACAAAAAAACTAAGAGGGCACATTAAATGCAAAAGTTTGAAATATGTAAATAATTAAATCATCATAGAAATGTTCAGGGTTATACAAAAAAAAATACTAGTGCTGTTGATTCTTATCCTTCTCGATAGAAAACATTTGAGAATATCTTGCATTCTGAAAATTGTTACTTTTTCTTCTAAACTTGTTGTTTCATAACCATAGTTTATGAGAACATTGTACCTTCACTCAGTCATTTCAGACACTCTCAGAACATTCCAAAAACTGCCAAAAAACCCCCACAACAACCCAACAAATATTTATGGGGTATTTTTAAATTGTAATTCATACGCATAAAAATACAAGTGTAATTGTCCAAAAATTTGGAGCAAACAGAGCAATAAGGGATTTTCAGGAAGGAAAATGAAAGATGAAGCCTTTAATTTTGGTATTTTAAATGTGAATTGTTCTGATTTTTTTTCTCAACTAGCTAAAACAGGAATGAAAAAACATGAAAAAAGTGTGCATTTCAAAAGCACAAGATTTTTGCACAGGAAACTGTATGTATTTTACCTGGAGTGCATAATCTTTATTCTTGTTTGATTAAAAAAAAATTATTCTCAATAAAACTCTACAAGAACATTAAGCATAATCTGTAGTTAATCATGTAGAAGCATTCATACTCACTTTATAGGAAGAAAATAGAAATAACTTTTCAGAAAATTAATTAAAAAGTCCAAGCATAAGACCGAAGTATAACAATGATATAACAGATAATTATGCTGAAATTTATACTGATATGTTTCTTTTGCCTCCTTCTAGTCAGTCAAGTCTTTACTGCAATGTCTTGATAAGAAATTCCAGGTGATTTTGTGTTCTGAGGTATTTAAAATGTCTGATAGAAAATTTTGCTTTGTCTGATGCAGAGGACAAACTCCGGGGACGGTGAGAGGTGGATGGAAACCAAAACAGCTCTGCCTGTGAGCAGAGTCCTGGAATTGGTGGCTTAGGGTTGCAGAAAGATGGTGATTGCCACAGGTACACAAAAGACTTCTGGGCTTTCCACTACACAAGGAAAACAAACCTTTGACACCGGCTCAATCCTTTACCAGCAAAGCATTGCTCAAAATAGTCAGAAAAGATGTGAGAGATAGAGAGTGCAGGGGCTATGTTTATTGCTCTCGAATAATTACACTAATTAACTCTTCCCCTCATTTCAAAAGAAAAATTTGCATTTCAATAATTTTATCTTCTTTCTCTGACAGTATTTTCCATACATGGTTTCCATAAAAGAAAGTTAATGTTATTACCCATTTTGAATGCACTACATTGGACATTACAGTGCCAGAAACTTTATTCAGGAGCGTGCTAACAAAACATTGTCAGTGTTTGTAAATAGTTTGAAATGCTGTGCAGACAAATTCATAGAAAGCATTGCTTAGTTTTTAAGCTTTATCTTATAATTTTGACAGATTTCCAAATGAAATTCTGTCTTACTTCAGCCTCAAAATTCAAGTCTGCCGTTTTACGTTCATTACCTGATATAACTAAGATGGAAAACAGAAAAAAAAATAAAATAAAAGGAATGTTTCAAAGCTTTTCAGGCTTTCACTGGGAAAAAAAAAAAAAAAAGTAAGTTCTTCTAATTATTTCATCTCCTTTGTCAGAGTTTCAGTATTTATCTTTCAGATCTTTGACACAGTACACAGTGAATAAAAGCTATAAAACATCTCACTGCCTGTTCTTAAATGCCTTTTATTTTATAGAACCCTCCACTACAGAATTGTATACCTGCTGTTTAAGAATCTCAACAGCCTCTGCCCTGCTTTCATCCCTCCTTTCACAGTGACTGTATCACGCCTGGTCTCAAGGGTCTTTAATAGTTTCTACCATCTTTCCAGGTACAGTTCAAGACACTCATTTTATAGAGCAAATATCTCTTTTTTTTGTGGACTGTTGCTAAGTCAAAAGCTTCATTTCTTCTGCAGTAGTAAAGATATACTGAAAAACATAACCCAAGGTGCACTTTATTTCAACAGGAAGAAACGGACAGAATACTGGTAATCTTTAGTAAGACATCCTCAGGGCATAATACACGTTCTTCTTTGATCTCAATATAGGGACATTTTGACCAGTAAAGTATCCATGAAAGTGGATAAGTACTTTCTCTCTCAGACTTTTGAGAGAGGTAATTTAAGAAGACATTGAAAATCTAAACCTGCTGCATATCTTTGTGTCCTACTGTTTAAATGGTAAAAAGAAACTGTATTTCAGAGTCAAAATGAGAGAAAAGAAAGCCGAAGTCTCTTGGACCTTCCCAAGAACACTATGCTCAGAAAACAGAGCTTAATTTTCTTCTTTTCTCATCGCAGCAAAAAGCGCAGAAGATGCAACAAAAGATTATATTGGTATGTAGAGATGGTAAAAAGTTCACACTGAAAACTATAAGAAGTATAGTATATCTTATACATATAAATATATATACTATATATACTATAATGTATATAATATATATGCTATATATTATATAAAATAAATAATATCTAATATATATATTATCTATTTATCAAATAGTGAAATGGTACATGAATCTGGGTTTAACAGTCTGCATAAACAACAGAGTAGAAAACACATTAGAACACCTGAAATAAGGACAACTAAGCGACATTTTCAGTGTGTGTGACATTTCATTTTACACCATTGGAAATCTCTCGCAAACATTTCTGTTCTCCAGATTTAAACTTCACCTTCCGATGGTATTTTCCCCCCCTTTCTCTGCACTCTAAAAGACAGGAGATGGTGCAATAAAGATTTAATGATATTTTAAAGGAAGACATACAGCATTTTGCAAGAAGTAAAAAGAATGGGGGGAACAGAGATTCAAGGAATAAGGGGAAGTTGAGATTGGTGACAGAGGCACGATGTGAGTGGAGAAACAAAACAGTATATATGAAAGGGAAGAAGGTGGGAAGGAGATGGGAGGCAGAATTGAAATGAAGATTGTTGAAGTAGACAGAGGTAGAAACTCTTTGAATGAAGAGGAAGGAGATGCATTGTTTAAACAGCAGACATGAGGCAGAGGACGATCAAAACTATCAACAAGGGGAAGACAGAATAAGTGGACTGGGGACAGCAGAGGGGGTAAAAAAGAGAGGATCACACGTTTACAAAGGCAAAAGAATATTGTAACAAGAACAAGTAAGTGAAAAATGGGCAACACAGAAATGATATGCATTCATTTTCATACCCACATCTTACTGAACTGAATGTTTGCCACTACAAATAGAACTGTCTAGCACTGTCTCAGAGATTATTTGCTCTCAGAAAATAGGAAAGGTCTATTTTCTTCCAGACAGGAACCCTTGCTGGCTGGAAGTAGGCAAGCAGTCTACATGCAGCCTTGAGAGCTACAGCATGACAGAGCAGAAGGGGCCTTGAGGCAAAGTTTATGGTTTATTTGTATTCCCTTTGGCGTGCCTTTTCAAGAAAATAATGGCCTGCTACATAGGCCACTTCTAAGAGGTTTATTTCTATAAAACAAATACATTGACTTTATTGACCATACTATTCCAACCACTTTACAAATGATGCAGGGATGTAAAGCTGTAAACCCGTGTTAAGTGGTCAGGTTTATAACTTTTGCAGCAGACAGGTAGCTCAGAAAAGATGTTTCTTCTTTTGTGTGTACTCTTCTATCCCAACACCTTTTTAAGTGGATGTCAGACAAAATATAAATCACCTCTGTATAAAATTCATAAGCCTGAAACTCCAAGTTTTTGTACCCCAAACTACCCACATTACTTTAGGGCTGACCTTGTGACATAAACAGCATCATGAAGAAAACAGGCTTCATCTCATCTTGTAGGGAAGTACTGTGCAGATAACAGACCCAGACTACATCTGCTAGCTCTGATTTAGCAAAGGATGTTGGCATATGCTGGGAAAACAAATGGCACAGATGATTGTTTTGGGGACAGTTTACATGAAAGTTCTGGCCTACATTTGCCCTGCTCTAAGGTGTTAATTGGACACAGGAAAAAAACCCACAGAGAAGCACAACTGAACTGATAACTGGTTTCTCATCCTTGTGACAAATCTGGGGGACAAAGGAGTACCAGGAGGTAGAGTACCCAGGTAATAAGCACTGACTGGCTTTAGATATGGAGCAAGTTTCAACCATCTAAGTTAGAAGAGTCAAAGTGATAGCGCCATGATGGGAATATCAATGTCCAGAGCCTGCCGTGGTAGAGAAGCCTGAGCCTTTGGAGAGATGTCAGTGGGTAGGGGCTGAGCCACCAGACAGTGCCTCACACATCAAGGGACAGCAATGAGTGTCCTCTTTCCCTGTGTCCATGGCAGAAGTGACAGCTGCACCAGAGGACCACACTACTGTCACTATATACTAAATACAGGGCATAAAGCACGTTTCAAAATGGTGATTTCTGTTTATCTGGTGTTGTCAACCCTCTTCATAACTACATGAAAACACATGAAGTCTCTGAGCATTGAATCTCTCTCCTTGTGGCTAGCTCACCCTGAGACCCCCTGTCATATCTATATTTGAATAATGATCAAAGAACAGGTGACAAACGACAGAGAATCTCTGATGTCTCCCTTTATTATGACAATTTTAAAACTCTATAAAATGCAGCAGATTGCTATACTTTAAATATATACCTGTAATAAAAACACATTTTACCACAGCAGTGTGCAAAAGCCTTTTCCATCACTTCAGGGAATATGTTGTTTGCTGCACCAAGATTAGTTATTTTATACTGAGATCAACTAGTTTGATGTCAAAGACTCTTAGTTCCATGCACCTCCTGTTTACAGAAGTGCCCAGAAGAAACGAAATCAGCTCCAAAAGTAATTTGAGAATAATTTTCCAAACAAACTAAAATAAAAAAAAAAGATTATAAAGGGCAAGCTTGGTCTTTAAAGTAATTATTCATGAAAACCTCTGAGAGTGAGATAACTTTACATTAATGGCCTGCATGTAGCACTGGTCAAAGGCCACAGGAGGAGATTTTACTGCTATTATTTTTTAACGCATAAACTATGAAATTTGACTTCAGAGAAAATTAGGATCTCTCATTTCTGGGGACTGCTATAAAAACCTTGAAAAAAAGTGACAGAATATTAATGATAACCCAAGATTATCATCTCTCAGGAAGTTGTAGTGTGACCACAACTGGCAGATGTGTCTCAGAGGTGGTTCTTTGTAGCTTCAAGCAAAGAAAGAGCGAACAAAACACTTCACTAATAATATCCCCCAAATACATTTACTGCAACCTTCCAATGTTCTGTTCTGTATCATCACAACCATCTGGCAATAGAAGGAGTTGACCAGGTGTTACAGGAAATAGCTGGCATGCAATTACTTAGGATAATACGGTGTTAAATAGGATTAACAACAAGAAGAAAATTATGAAATTAACAAGAAAACACCACAGAGACTTAAGGCAGTATGATTTTTTTTTTTTTTTCTAGAAAGACTTGAGGACTCTGAGCACAGACTGGGAGAGAAGACATTGAGAGCAATCCTGCAGAGCAGGACTTGAATATTCTGGTAGAAGAGAAGCTGAACGTGAGCCAAGCCTGGCACTTGCAGCTCAGAAAGCCAAACGTGTTCTGCTCCTCTGCTCTCATGAGACCCCATTTAGAGTGCTGCGTCCAGCTCTGTGGTCCTCAGCATGAAGAAAAGCATGAATTTGGAGAGGGTCCAGAGGAGGGTCACAAAGATGATCAGAGAGCTGGAGGACCTCTCCTAGAAAGGCTGAGAGAGCTGGGGTTGTTCAGTTTGGAGAAAGAGAAGGCTCAGGGGAAACCTTTTTGCAACCTTTCAGTACTTAAAAGGGGCTTATAAAAAAGAGGGACTTTTTTACACTGGCAGATACTGATGGGAGAAGGGAAAACAGATTTAAATTGAAAGAGGACAGGTTTAGATTAGATATTAGGAAAAAATTATTTCCTGTGACAGCGCTGAGACCCTGGAACACATTGCCCAGAGAGGTTGTGGATGTCCTGTTTCTGAAATATTCAAGGCCAGGGTGGATGGAGTTCTGAGCAACCTGGTCCAGTGGAAGGTGTCGACTGGAAGTGGAAGGAACTAGGTAATCCTTAAGATTCCTTCCAATCCAAAACATTCTATGAGTCTATGAACTTGAAAAATACTCTAAAAATATGTCAACATGAAATAAATAGGTTGCATTGAGCAAAGGTATTTGCACTTATTCAAATGAACATTTTTTCATGAGGATTATTTGCTTTTCTACAAAGTTTTCTGCCTTTTTTATTATTTTTTTTTTTAAGAAAAAAACAAATCAGGCAAAATCAGGATCAAATTTCATCACTGGAAGAAATAATGTGGATTTCAAGAAGTGTTTGTCAGATTACTCTATTACAAAAAATTAAACCTAATATTATCATTGTCATACACAGCAAATGCCACAACAAATGTGGGTTTTGAAAGGTAATACTGTATTATTTATGTATCACTGGCTGCTCATTAGTTACTTTTTGAGCCTTCTATCTTCTCTACCTTCTGCTGTCGCAAAAATCCTCCCTGCCAACTAAATACAATATTTTTTTTTCTGTTTTTAATATTAGTGTTTCTTCACTAATGGATTCGTACTGCCGGTAAAGCATTTTAGCAAGACATTTGACTGAAAATAAGGGAAAATATTTGTGTAGGTAAAAATACATAGCATTCAGCTTGAGAAAAGATTTGAACACCAACAATTCTTGAACTAAGGAAGGGATTGTGCAAAAGCCAGTCCCACTGCTGTCACTGTGTCTCAGAACTTTCAGAGGGTGGTTTAGCACACCTCAACGCTGTGAGTACGGACCTGTACAACCAAGCTATTCGTAAGTCAGTCCCAAGCCACAGAAGTGCAGTGCAGAGGCAAAGTCCTGATTTGGTACCTCCCATATAAAGCGGATGTAGCTGTGATGAACAGCGTGTGAACCTGCAGTTGCCAGGCTGCTCTTAGGTCAGATGGAGTTAATGCCCTTTGAGATCAGCTTGGTGGTTTTTGTTCTATGTTCAGTGTATAGAGAGCAGTAGCTCTGAGGAGAAGGACCTGGAGTCTTGGTGGATGACACGCTGACTATGAGCTGAGGGTGTGCAGCCTCCTTGCAGCCAGGAGGGCCGATGGGATCCTGGTGTGCATCAGGAAGAGTGTGGCCAGTAGGTCCAGGGAGGCGATCCCGCCTCTTTACTCAGCCCTGGTGATGCCACATCTGGAGTGCTGTGCTCAGTTTTGGACTCCTCTGTACAAGGAAGACAAGGAGATATTGGAGAAGGTCCAGCAGAAGCCACAAAGATGATGACAGGTCATTTCTTCTGTTGTGAGGAGAGACAGTGGGAGCTGGGCCTGTTTAGTCTTGAGAAGACTGAGTGGGGACCTCAATAACGTATATATAAATATCTCAAAGGCAGGTGGCAAGGGGATGATACCAGACTCTTTTCAGTGCTCCTCAGTGACAAGACAAGGTGCACTGGCCATAGACTAAAACACAAGAACTTCCACTTGAGGAGGAACTTCTTTAGAGGGTGGCAGAGCACTGGAACAGGTTGCTCAGGGAGGGCATGGAGTCTCTCTGGAGACATTTCAAACCAGCCTAGATGCTTTCCTGTGTCACCTGCTCTAGGTGACCCTGCCTTGGCATGAGGGTTGGACTGGATGATCTCCAGAGGTCCCTTTCAACCCCAGCCATTGTCTGACTCTGTGATTCTGTGGAATGGAGGTGTTCTTGGTCCCTTTTTTCAAGGAAATTATTAGTTGGCGTTGTTCTTGCTGTGGGCATGCAGGGGCTTAAGTTTCCGCAGGAGCCAAATGGTGTAAGCATTCCTGTCTGTTTTGGAGTTCTATTTGCTCCCATAAGTGACTTCTTTATTTACTATACTGACTATTGTGAACCTGACTCTGAAGCACTTAATTGAACCTATATTTTGTGCCACAAGCTCATAGGGGGGATTTCACTCAAGAACCAAGGCATTTAAAAGGCAAATTTTGACATGCTCCAGTACTTTTCTGAATCACATCTTCAATCCTTTTTCCTAAATGGGGTTTTTAGCTCCAGGAGCATTAAACATTTTTGTGTTGTGAATGTGCTAGAAAAGTACAATGTAATGATAGTTCTGCATTCAGTGAAACTGTACAGGATCATGGAAGGTCAAATATAGTAGGATGGGATATTTTCTTGATTGAAGTACAATCTTTCATTTTCAGCTACTTACTGAACCATTAAACTTCCTGACTGAGTAGGTGTAGGCCAGAATATTCACTGAAGAAACCTTTTAATTTTCAGTGCCTTTCAATATTCTCTTCCTGTTCTGGAAGACTCATTATCTCCAAGTTCTTATGCAGATGCATGCCAAGGTTGATCTTTCAGTCAAAAACACTGTGAGCTTATATTACCTGAAATTAATTCGTATTATATCTATGCAACTGCAATAAAAATAATTGAAACCTTAATGGATAATAAAAAAGACATATTAAAATTTTAAAACTAGTTTTGGTGTAACCTGAGGATTTATAGCAAAGGATTATGTACTATCATAATATGAATTTGTGAAATATATATTTGACACAGTTGTATTTTGCATTTGGTAGGATCTAATGAATATGTACAGTTGATTAAATAGTATGTTATAGATCTAGTCTCCTTTTTCATTTCATGAGAATTCTGGTTTAAATTGCAATAACCTAAAGGTCAGCCAGAGACAATAGCTGTGTTAGTAGCAATTGTATCATATTATTAATTCAAATTTACTACAGCCTTTAAAGTTTGTGTTAATGTGAGGCATAATGCTGGAGAACTACTAATACTAATTGAATTATGGTTCTAAAGTAATTAGAATTTCAGGATAAACTACATTATTTTGGGTATGTATGACTGTGGTGCTGGAGACTGTAAGCTCTACTTCATTAATTAATAAAGAACCCATGTGTTCCACTTATAGTGGTGCTGGAGGCTGAAGTATTTTGTTTATCAAGGGATAAATATTTTATAATGGTTTACATCTGAAAGCTGATGAAGGATATCCATCGTTTCTGCAACTTCCTTCATCCACAAGACATTGTTTAATTATAATTTCATATCAGCATTTGTGTATAATGTCTAATATCATATATGAATAGAAAGTTGATTAAACTATTTTAGCAAACTGATTCCTTCAGTTATATTTGAGTTGGTTCTTGAATTAAATTAAAATATTAAAATCAAATCATCAGTCAACAATATAAATTGGTTTTCCATCTCCATAAGATTCTACACTTTGTGATTCAGATAAACTACTTGGAGAGGAACTGGACAAAACCAATGATTAATAAACTTTCCTTCTCCAAACTATTTTTGTTGTCACTTAAATCTGTTTCTGAATGCAAGTGTCTGAATTTGGCAGAAAGCTTTGATGAGAATGCAATGTCTCTTGTTTAGATTTGGGGTTTTGTGAATGTTAAAATAAATCTTGCACCCCCATACTCACACATCCACACAGAGGTCTACTTGTGTTTATTGTTATAAAAATTGAAAATGGCAATAGGTTTCCCAGCCCTGGCTGTAGATTGGTGTTATTCTCTTTCCCTGCCATGTTAGAGCATGCATTTCCACCCTGTCATCAGGAACTTTATCTATCATCAAGAACTGTATATGTGATAGGAGAAGGAGTAGTGGGTTTAAACTGAAAGAAGGGAAATTTAGGTTAGATATACAGAAGAAATTCTTCCCTGTGAGGGTGGTGAGGCACTGGCATGGGTTGCCCAGAGAAGTTGTGGATGCCCCAGACCTGGAAGTGTTCAAGGCCAGGTTGGACAGGGCTTGGAGCAACCTGGTCTAGTGAAAGGTGTCCCTGCCTATGGGAAGGGGATTGGAATGAGATGATCTTTAAGGTCCTTTTCAAATCAACCATTCAATGGTTCTATGATCCCTCCCAGAGCAGGAAGAGTTGAAAAAAGAGCATCAATAATCTAGAAAAAGGTAACTTCAAAACGAAACCCAGAATCATGCAGTTGCCCTTAGTCTGTGGTGAAAAGGCATCTTCTGATTGCTCTTTCCTTTGGCTGAGCATCTCTGCACATCTCCTCTGACATCATGCCTGCCAGTTCTGCTTGGGAAGCTCCTGGTACCTCACCTTCTTCTCAGCACCCTCTTTTTCACTTTGCACTATAGCCCAAGATAATCTGTATCCATCATTTGATACCAGCTGAAAATTTGCAACATGGAACATCCATGTAGATATCTGTATATTGTTTTATATAGGAAATAGTGTTTGTTTGGAAAGTGATTTGGAAGGGAATTTCCCTCTTCTACTTTTATTTGCTATTGAATTCATATACTATGGAATATGGCAATACTGTGTCACCTGATTATTGGTTGGATTCTTCTGATCTAATCGTAATCTGATAATAGTTTATAATTTATATCTCCTTACCTTCTGTCATATTCTTGTTTACTGAAACCACATCAATTTTGTTATTGTAAGGAATGCCTAATAATGATATTGAAATTATATAAATACTAGCATATTTTTTAAACTATTGGGGGGGTTCTCCCTGAATTTACTAAGTTTTAGAAGCACTGGGCCTAAACAATGGTCTTTCTTTTCAATGACAACCAAACTTGTGTATTTTCACACTAAACTGAGTAGTGTAGGGAATGTTAAAAACAGTATGAATCTCCCTTTTCTTTGTATGTGTACACTCTTATCATTCCACTTCTTACCACTTGCTAGTATTTTATTGTAACTTTTAAAGGAATGATGTGTAAAAAATTCAACACAGATGGCCATAAAATTATCCTGAGATCCTCTCCTGCTTCAATTCAGATGCACCAAACACTTGTGTATGTGTTTCCAGGTACTATAGTAATTCTATTTATGAAGAGCTGTATCCTAATACATGTGGTTTAGTTTCATCAATTGCAGATTAAAATGGAGTTCTCCAGTGTGGCCTTTGTCTTCAAAACACTAACAGAAAATGAACAGGACTGTAAATAATATTATGCACCAGGAATTGATTAGCAAAGAGTATATCAGTGAAGCACTTGGGAAACTTTTGCAATAACCCAAATTGAAATTTGGAATTTAAGTGGTCTTTTAGTAATAAAATAAATATTCTAGCTGTAAGATACCCTTAGACTTTCACCATTCCCTTTATTTAGTGAAATTAAATAAAGAAAAAGCTGGGACTGCAATTTTAGTAATTATTAGATTATTTTTAGGCACAAGGCAGTTCACTGAGTATGGAAATTATACTGAATACTAACATAACACTCATCTGAATCATTGCAAACTCCAGATATACTGAATATGGTTTTGACCTGTCTATAATTGCCATGCATATTTGAGATTATGTCGCTCATATTCTATTATCTGTGCACTCTCTTTGTTCATATGGAATGATTATATTGGCAGCAGTGATACTTATGTATTAGTTATTTCTTCATATGAACAAAAACTTCATAAATTGTTGCAGATGTACTTTTAATTTGGAATTAATGACGTATGTGGTACTTCATTTTAAATCCCATTTGGACCCTTAAGAAACATTTTTACATACCTGTGTTTCTAAATTTGGATAATGGTTTATCTTTCAGAAATCCTTTTTGTGGTTGGCTGGGACACATGTAGGAGGGACACATGACAGTTTATTCATTACAGTTCTCATAGAAAAGTCGGGGAGACTTGTGCTCCTTCTTTCCAAAATTTGCTTTCTTCCCCAGTCTGAAAGAAACAACAACATTAACTAGAACTATCTTTTAAGGCCTGTATCCAAACCCAGAAACATGACAAACCCCACACTTCTAACAAAACCATTAATCCAATGCAACAGTGACTGTCACTAACCCTGAGGGCAGAGTTCCACAACTGGGAGGTCGCTGCCCATACTGATAACCAGGATTTCTGACACTTTGCACCTCTCCAGACACTTTTTCCTCTTCCCACATTCTCAAATGCCTTTCCAATCTGTTAGATCTGCTGGTGGAGATAACTGAAAGATCGTGTCAATGGACTCATCTGAAGGGAAAATAAAAGCCGAACAGACAGTATGAAAATTCTCATTATATTTGTGTTGTTCATGGTAATACCCAGGTACTTTATCAAAAAGAATCTGCAGAATTCAGAAAATAATGTATTTTTCTCATGGAGAGGTATTCTGGGGGTATTTCTGTATGTAGAAAATCTAATATGTTGAAATTGGAAGACATAAAAATTTCACAAGAACACTTGTGAATAGCCATGAGTTTGCATGGGATTGCCAAAATTCCTTTGGAATAAGTTTTGAGTTCCTTTCAAATTGATACACAAAAATCTTTCAGCACAGTTATTTTCTAGATCTAATAATCATAATTATTGGTAGCAGACATTACTTTCAGCTCTGGTATAAAACTTTCAAGTTTTCACAAAAGTGTGTTTACAAAATTGTACCTAATTAATATATCCTGGTTGGTCTGAAATAGACTGAAACTTCACAGTTTCATTGAAGGTTAAGGATTGGAAGAGGCCTTAAAAGTCATCTAGTCCCAAAACCCCTGCCATGGGCAGGGACACCTCCCACTAGACCAGGTTGCTCAAGGCCTTATCCAGCCTGGCCTTGAACACTTCCAGAGCTGGGGCATCCACAGCCTCCCTTCTTAGTCTTTTGCACCACACACAGAGGAAGAAAAAAACCCAACTGGTACTTTCTGTACACTGAGTCTGTTATCTCAAATATGAACCTGAAGCCTTGCTCTATAATCTTTAATCCTGTCGCATCCAACACCTACTGAGAATTTTTAATTTCAAGAAGATTGCTATAATTAAAATATCATGAACATAGGTTGTTCCCACCCATTGCAAACTCTTTGCTTGATAAGGTTCTTCTTATCATTACTACTTGGCACCTGTTGCATCAGGTATAAAATCGACATAACTTTTAACACCTAATTAAGCACTGTTTAATCAGGTGGCATTAGTCATAGTGGTCCCTGCAAAAAATAAAAAGGGAGTGAGGGATTTATGATAATAGTGTTCCAATTAAGCCTCAGCTACTGCTATTCCCTAACACTCTCTGGACTCCCTGGACTCCCTGGGAGACATCCCAATAAAGCAACTAGTCTAATTAAGTGGAATATGGCATATATTGTCTTATATGATAATGAGAAGATTAAATATTAGCTCTCTACATACCAGCTTTTCTGATGCATAGTGATTCACTGAGGTCATGGCAGGACCAGTCAGTCTTTCTATCTCATTGTGATGAGAAGCAGCACAGGTGTTTTCCTACCATTTGGTTTCTGACATTATTCCCTAACAATAGTCATAAGCTCATGAGGCATAAATGACATGAACCCAGTGTCTGACAGGTTTGCCAGAAGTTAGACAGAGTATAAGAAATAATATGGGAAAAAGTAATAAAAATCAGGACTATCCAAAAATGCGAGCCATGCAGGGAGTGATAAAAAGCCATGAAACCACAGACCAGAGTTTACTTTCAAACAACTAGAGAGACTGCTATGAAAGAAAAAACACTTGAAGAAGCACCAGAAATTTTCATCAGGAACTGTAGTGACAGGACAAGGGGAAATGGTTTTAAACTGAAAGAGAGCAGGTTTAGATTAGGTATTAGAAAAGATTCTTTTCTGTGAGGGCGGTGAGGCACTGACATAGGTTCCCCAGAGAAGCTGTGGATGCCCCACACATAGAAGTGTTCAAGGCCAGGTTGGATGGAGCTCTGAGTAACTTGGTCTAGTGGAAAGTGTGACTGCCCATGGCAGGGAGGTTGGAATGAGGTGATTTTTAAGGTCCCTCCCAACTCAGGCCATTCTATGACTCTGAATCAAAGAGAAATGATGTACAATGCAAAGACGTTTATAAGAATAAGTAAAATGTTTTACAGCTGTGAAGGGCACAGGTAGACTAAGTGACTGGTGAATAGGGTGCACGAATCTTTGCAGTGTAAGGTGACACTATGTCATAGTGATCTTAGTATGTCTTGATATATTTTATACTTTAAAAAATATTATTATCAAACTGGTCTTTTATCGATAATTTATTATACTGTTAAAATACAGAGTTAAATTTATTCTTTTACCTTCAGAAAATGTCATCATTTCAAGACACAGTAGTTTTTCACTCTTAAATGTATAATTCTTGATGCAGGTCTGCAAGCCAAAGAGCTTTTATGAGTTTCACTACTTCTAGTAGAAGTGCAGTTGTTATCACAGATTATTGTACTTCTTGTTTATAAGATCAGAAATGCAATGCTAGAAAACTTTGAGGTGTACTGAAATATTCTATAAGGACCACACATTTAAAACCCACAATATAATTACATTGTGTTTGAAATCATTGCTTCTTTAAGTCAATGGTTTCCAGTGGTGGGGTGTGAAACCCAAGAAACCGAAAGATTTTCAACTAAAAGATTTTCTGATTGAATAAAACAGTTTTACACCACAATAAATGGTTTATGTGATAATAAATGCATTAAAAATAAGAAGTTTATCCAGAAAATAAAGACATGATAAATTAAAAGAGCATTGTTTTGTATCCTTAGTAATGCTTTTTGGGAAAAATACCACATGGGAAACTGTCATAGGCCTTCAGATTATGACAGTAAATTCAAAGCATCTCTTAATATTTTATTTCTAAAAGAAGAGAAAGTGAAACCTGATAGGAAACAGTTCACACTTGGAGCTTCTTTCCCGGATGAGAACATGAACATAAAATACTTGATCCACAACTGGCATGAAATGCTCTGACAAAATTCTTCAGGAAGACTATTTCTTTTTCATATGACTTGACATTTAGATAAACCGAATCTTATACCCCATTTCAGTAAAAAGGTTTCACTTAACATTCCATCTCTCTTGACCAAAAATCCTGACATACCCGTAGTAAACCTAACTTTAGTTTTATAACATGATTTTTTCAAGTGTAGAGATAGTAAATGCTTCCTGAAGTGAAGTTTAACTACTGCTACATTCTAAATTGTAGTTAATATAAAAATATGAAGTACAAGGGCAAACTGCAAAAGGTATGCTTAATAATATATAAATTATACTCTGTTGTATATAAAGGTGTATAAGAGCATCCATTATTCATAATGTGAAAATTAAATGCTAAGGTAAATTTCACTTATCATTTTCATCATTATCATAGAAAACTAGCACTGGACCTGTTTGGCTTTTTTTGGTCTTGCTTTCATCTGAAGCCAACAATATTTCAAAGTGACTAATCCACTGCTAATACAAGCACAGGATGAAACAACCCAAATGTACAGTAAATGCTGTACTGTATGATTGTATAGTATCTCAAGGACAAGACGTACACTAAAGAGAAGAAAAGCAGGTACAGTTATTTAAACAGGAGAAAAACACAAATCATACAGTGAAGAACAACTAGAACAAGCTGCTCCCGAATAGGTGCAAGTAATTTTCATTAATTTCTATATTGATAACATATCCAAGATTAATCTCTCCATACTTTGAAAGAAGAGGTATATCATTATGAACACACTTTATTAGCTGACCCTAAGTACACTTTGGTGTACATATTTT
The DNA here is from genome assembly GCA_036023395.1 of Myiotriccus ornatus. NCBI lineage: Eukaryota > Metazoa > Chordata > Aves > Passeriformes > Tyrannidae > Myiotriccus > Myiotriccus ornatus. Next base: position 12,502,343 of record JAYRBT010000001.1, read on the forward strand.
GATGTATTCAGTTCCCAAACATTACACTGAATAGAAGAGACCACCTGGAATACAGTTCCAGATGTCAATCATATCTTCTTTAGATGTGTTGAAATTGATGTGTTACCTAGGAAGGAAAAGGTAGCACTTAAGGGTGTGTACGTATTATTCATGATGAAAGAGGGAACAAAGACAAAAAACTGCATTCCTGAATCTGATTAGTAGTCCAGCATCAGAAGACAAGGGCATAATGAGTGGTACTGATCAGAAAAAGCATCTGACAGAAAAGGATCAGTTTAGAATAAACTCGTCTTCCATCTCTAGAATATACGCAAACATCACTCTCCAGGAAAGGCTTTGGATGCAGAAAGGAACCAAACAAAAGCAATGAAGAAGCATGAGGGACAATCTTACTTGGTTGATGGCTTTTTTCTCTTTTTCTCTACTATAAATAGTGTAAACAAATAATATTAAAAAGTTTAAGCTCAAAAAGCAAAGGAGTTTCATATTTTCAAAGGCTTTATACAGTGTTGTTGGCTCTTTCTCTCAAAATATATTAACAATTTTTAGGAGTCTAATATGAAACAAATATAAATACTTTCCAAAAGGTCTCACATCATGATATATTTTATTTGGAGAGTAATTTGCAGCAAGCTTATAGCATTTTTATTTAGCCCTCATTAGCAAATTTCAGAATTTTATACACAGAATTTTATACATATTAACATTTATCAATGTTAATATTTGCCTTCCACATACTGACTTTAAAACTTCATCTTTAACTTGCAAACTGGGGTTTCATTTTGACATTCTACCAGCTACTTACACACACTAAGATGAATTATCTGTTTGGCACTATCTGCAATTCTGCAGGTCTACTAGAAAAACTCTTCAAGAACTTCAGAAAGAAGAATGTTTAAATCTTGTCAATTCCCAGATTAAATCCCAGGTCTTATAATTATTCTCAGAATAAAACATGGCATGCATTTAGAAGGAGTCAAATTCTCCATGAAGGACTCATCATAATCTGTCTATATAATAACACGGTGCTTAAAATCGTAGAAGTGACATTAAAATGCAGAAAAAGTCCTTCCAGTAGCCACTATATCAAGAGTGAAAAATGCTGTCAGGGTAGTCTCGATGAGCAGAATGTCTGGTTAAGATAACTTCTCACAGTAGCTGATGCAGGGGGTTTCCGCTTCACCAAGAATCAGTTTGAGAGTTTTCTGAAACAGCAAAAGGCTGAGTGAGTTCAACACTGCAAATAGGGCTGGGACATATCACACTGGCTTCTATTCACTGAATTCAATTTTGTTTTTCTTTCGGGTCATTCGAAAAACAGAAGTGACAATCTCAATTACATGTATTCGAGAGAGTCTTTGGACAATGTGATGGAAAACGTAGCCAAGGAAATAGTGTTTAGATTTCGATCTGAGCTGAATCTGAAAAGTAGCAAAAATTCAGAATAGGAGCACATGTATTCCTGTGTGGGCACAAAATTTTTGAGTGCTGTTTCATGAAAAAGTGTCAATATTTCTGATAGCAACAATTCCACTGTTTTCTGAATAGCTGTTCCTATGCATTTCTGAGGGGTAAAAATTGTGTCCAAACACTCATATTGAAGAATTAAACTGTTATAGGTCAATTTTTCTCCGATTGAGTTATCTGAAGATTTTACACCTCTTTAAGGAAAAATAGTTACCCTGTATTAAAAAAGAATCTGAAGTTAGTGCTTGAAAGAACAGAAAATAAACCGAAGATCTAGTTTTATGGATCTGACGTCCAAAAGCATAGCAGAATTACTCGAGGTGAAAAAGAGCAAGAAGAGCTTTACTTTCTGACTACATTTGTTACCATCAAAATAAAGCCTTTTCTTTTTTTTTCCCCTACTTCTTTACTCACTGATAAACTTCCAAGGGGTTAAGAGTATTTTATTAGCTACAGCCGATCAATGCATGGTGGTATCTCTGTAGCACTTGGTATTTAAAGTGGTTTAACAGGCAAATAGATTTATGTGTACAGCAGGGAACTTTGATTCTGACAAAACTGCTGCTTCTCAGATATGGAAAGAAGAAAGTGAAATTAATGTAGTTGTACTTTATGGGTTTTACTAGTGTTTATAAAACAAAATCTTTTATTCTGAGAAATGAGAAAATCCATACCTGAAATGAAAACTTCTATTTGCTTTTAGAAATAATCCATCTCCTTCTTAGAGTTGTGTTCTTTATCCGTAGAGGTAAGTTTATTTTGGAAATGAAGGATGTGAGGCAAAATGACTTTTTTTAATAGCAGTCCAGCACTGATCTTTGTGATGATCCTATGCGGAGTTCAATAAAACCTATCCAAGAACAACGTGATTTTTTTACACATCAAAATAATTTGCTTTTAGCTAGTCACCCAGTAACATGGCTTGTGGTATTCATCTTATTGTAAACTTGCAAGAAAAAAGTCAGAGGATATAACTGCTTTAATAACAATCTTTTAATATGAAAGTATATCTCTGTCCTTTAAAATTGTGCATTCAATCTGTAAATGTATTTTCAAACCACCATCAGCAAGTACTAATAACAAAGTGATGAGTACCAAGGCAGTGGATTTGACATTAAAATGTCTCTTTTGAGGAGTGTATTTTGCTACATTCCAACACAAAACAAAGACTGTAAGAGAAAACTAAAGTTGCCAGAGCTACTCTGCTCTATACATCTGGTGGGGGCTCATGAGAGTTTTCTTGCATTTGTAGGGTTTACACTCAAACCACAGGGTTCCATACTGCCTGTGGAAAGATCTCAGCTGGAAACAGCCGTGGACAGTACCCAGGAGCACGTGGAATTAATGCTTTGGCACAAACAGACAGGCACAGAACTATAATTTCAGTGAAGAGCAATGAATCTGCTTGTGACATCTGCATAAGGAGAAGCTGTCCTAGTGAATGCACTTCATACTAGACACAACTAAAATTCAAATCGACACAGAGTGTGGCTGCTAAGGTACCAGTAACATCCATTTAAAAAATGAGAGTGCTGATCATACTGGATTTCTAAAGGACTAAAAGTATGTGCCTGGTTTTGATAAGTCCAGTTGCATATTTGTAATTCTGTATTTTTCACTTCTTCCAGTGATGAAGTTCAAATCTGAATCTATTACTACCCAGTGGAAAACAAATTAAAATAAAATTCATAATTGGTTTTAAAATAAATTGATCCACTTTTATTGCTACACATCTTATTTCCAGGATACTACAAATAAAAATTTAGGAATAATTGTAATAGTATATGCAAAAATAGCTTTTCCTCACTTGTTTCAGGGGAGAGCAAAAGTCAGAGTCCACAGACTGAGAGACAATAATCTTATATTTTAAACATTTGAACTGGTATGCACTTACTATTAGATTACAAAGTAGAGCTTGGAAAAAAAGAATTTCTTTTATATAATTTTTCAAGTATGTGTAGTCAGAGTAATTTCTTTAGTTATATTTGTTATTTGTGTCTGCTTCTGAATTTCTGTCTCAGACAGTCAGTCAGTAGGATCACAGTAACAATTTAAGAATCCAGACCTAAGCGTGGTAAGGGCATGAATATAAATTAACAAGGTTAATCATCTGTTTGTTAGGCAACAACTGACTGAAAAAAAAATAAATAGAATACACACTCATTTACCAGTTAGCTTGGCTTTAAAAAATTTGATTTGCATCAGAAACATTTCTAGTTCAGTCTTTTTTTTTTGCAGAATAAATAGAAATTCATTGAGATGCAATTTGCACTCAAAATATGAAAATGAATATTTTTGTTTTCTTGGAGAACTGAATTTACAAGAAACCAATGGTGAAATTATTTATGAACACAAGTCTATTGTAACTACATTCTCATTAAGGAATCCTTAACAGACAACGAATGTAGGAAAGGTTAATTACTTCACCTGTTACTTCTGTACCTCAAAAACCAATTTTTACAGAACCAGGTGTATTTCATCAAAACATGACTTGTTAACTTTCAAATGGCAGAACTGACTTTCTTCTGTGTAACTTTATTTTGTGTGTGTTTGTGTTTTTGTTTGTTTGGTTGGCTGGTTTTGTTTGTTGGTTTGGGCTTTTTGTTTAATTTTTTTTATATGAGCACAAAAATAAAGCAGTAACTTCCTTGTACGTGTGCAGTTTTGGGCACTATATAAGAAAGACATTAAGCTCTTAGAGAATCTCCAAAGGAGAGCCATGAAGCTGGTGAAGGGCTTAAAAGCAAAGCCATATGAGGAACAGCTGAGGTCACTTGGTCCGTTCAGCCTGGAAGAGACTGAGGGGAGACCTCACTGCAGTTACAACTTCCTCATGAGGGGCAGAGGAGGGGCAGGCACTGATCTCTTTGGGGTGACCAGTGACAGGACCCAAGGAATGGCCTGAAGTTGAGCCAGGGGAGGTTTAGGTTGGATATTAGGAAGAGGTTCTTCACCCAGAGGGTGGTTGGGCGCTGGAACAGGCTCCCCAGGGCAGTGGTCGCAGCACCAAGCCTGACAGAGCTCAAAAAATGTTTTGACAATACTTTCAGGCACATGTTGTGTTTCTTGGGGTGTCCTGAGCAGGTCCAAGACTTGGATTTTGATGAGCACTGTGGGTCCATTCCAACTCAGGATATTCTGTGATTCTATATATATAAGTACTGTCAAATTAGTAAAAAAAACACCAATTCTCTGCTAAATCATGCAACTGGAATTTCTGTTGAAATTAATTTAACTTGATATAGAATAAATTTATTTTTAGTTAAAGTCCTTCTTTAAATTTTCCCTTTTCTTGAATTATCTTTCTGTATTTTGCTATTAAGCAAAGTAACTTGAACTTAAGTCTCTTTGAGGTCAGCTATGAAATTCATTTACCAGTAGCTAAATGAGTTTCCTAAGATCTTTTGCTTCTTCAATAGAAAGTGAAGTTACATCTTAAATTAATTTTCTGTCACATTCCTATGATATCTCAGTGACTTTAGTGTGTCTGAGATGCAGAGAAAGCATCTGAGGAATGGCTCACCATAGAGTTCCAGGTTTCAAAAAGGAAAGTGATCCTGCCAAGTGCACACTCTCTCATTGCATCAGAGTGACAGGCTGGCCTTGAGAAATTACCTTCACCCAAATCTGTAATCCTGGCAGGTCCTTCAGACCTGCTTAAATGTACCCTGTGTTCATTACAAACAGGATCCCATGATTTCAGGAGGGTTTAATTACAGCAGTACATCTCCTCACATATCCATATTCCATTGTGAAACCTCTTGCTCTCCCTGTGGATCATTTGCAGCTACATCTATCTATATTCTACCCAGCTCAAGGTCAGTTTCTACAGCCACATTTTAAGTGCCCAATCCCTCCCACCTTAGATTTTCATTGCTTTTAATGTTCCCAGCTGAGCTACCTTTTAGGCAGAAAAGGTCCAATAGTTTCATTCCTGACAGCTGCACGCCTCAGGTTTTTTCCTTGGTTTTATTTATTTGGTTTGGGTTTGGACTTTTTTATCTATAAGGTACTTGCAGAGGATTTGTATATAAAACCCCCAATACAGCTGGAGGATGACCTGCACACTAAATCCAGGAGTTTGGAGCCTGCATAGACACATATCAGCTCTTGATCAGGGAAACAGCACAGACCTTGCCTACGTTTAATTGGGGCACAGGCTGCTGGAATTGTGAGCAGCCGAAAAAACCCAGAACAACAACCCAAGCTCACAAATCCACGGAGGCAACATGAAAGCACCTGCCAAATGCAAGCTCAGAATAAAGGAGATTTTGGTCTGTTTTACACCATCACATAATTTCATTAGCTGATAAAAGCATTTCCAACACCTACCATCCTTTCTGATATCACTCAATACAGTCCAACATGTCGTGTTGAATGGATACTTTGCTACAGAAAATACATTTAGTAAAACTAGGATATGCTGATCTAAAGGATAAATATCTAAAAACTAAGTCGTTGCTCCTTCTGTGTTACGTATGTAGGAAGCACAACTCACAAACTTGTATCTTAGGTTTTATGGCACAAGTAAGTTTGTGATTGTTTTTTAAAATATTTTATGTTATATCCCTCATTACAACAAATTAAACTGATTTCATTCATAGTTTTATGGTAAATAGAAATCACTTAAAAAATTAAATCCAGTGTGTAAAGTCTCATCAGTGTGGAGATTACTGTTATCAGGAACAGGGAAAGTCAGAGAATCCAGTTATTTAAAGATCAAGTTCAAAAGTCATATTCTGTGCATTTGTTGGGTTCCAGGTTTTGTTTAGGTTTTTTTAAACTTTTTTATTTTAGTTGTGGTTTTTTACTTCACCTATTTTTGCCACATTTAAATTCTGAGAGAGACTTACTATAACATTGTCTATGACTACACAGTGTTATCAGACAACTTTAAAGGAATCTGGATCCTTGTACAACTAACCTTTTTTTCACCTTTTTTAAGATTCTTTATCACCCCTCCTCAGAGGTGATAGTGTCCAGTAATTAAAGTAGATACTCCCCAGGGATTTTTCCCACCATAGATTTTTTTTCCTTGATCAAAGAAACGGTGCTGAATATGGATTAACACCACAAGCATACTAATTACCATAAAACAAATCATCTGTAAGATCATCAGGAATATTATATGTAGTAAGATATTCAAATAGTTCCCACTCAAAAAAGCCCTCCTAGGAAAATAAGAGGCTGTGGTCATCTAATCAGACATGATGTTACTGGAGCAGTTTGGCATGTTTCAGCTAATAAAGCACAGGCGGAAGATTACATGATTGCATTCTCTAAATTCAAAACAAATACCCAAAGTCACACGTGAAAAGAAATAGGTAAAGGACTGGTGGCACAAGGACAAATGTCAGTACAATTACTCTTAATAAACTAGACCAGAAATTGGAATGAAAATGTCCACTGGGTGAACGACATTCAAACTCAAATTCATCAAGACATGGTTTAACATTAGTCCTGGATTACATGACACAGCTGCTTTGACAGCAGAGATGTCAAACCAGTGACTTGATCTTTCCAAACCTATATTTCTATGGAGCAAGAGAAAGCAAAACAATGGCAAGAAAAAATAGGAAACCCCTCCCTCCTAGTATTTACAGAAAGCATTATAACCTGGAAGAACAAATCTTTAACCAGTATAGTATTTTTTTGGGGGAGGGGGGAGAGAAAGGGGCTGTTAAAGAAATAAATCCACCAGGAATTTTCATGCAGACTCCTTGCATTCTGAACACACTCCTTCTTGGTATTCTAACTGTCCAACTCTAATCTAAAAACTTTATTCCCCCTTTGACTTTAAAGAGGCCACTGGTGTGAAACTGCAATTTACATGTTAATAGAGGTCTGCTTCAAGCAATGTGTGACCTAGAACAACCAATCATAAATATTGTAAGTTAATGACTGTATTGCAAAATATTCCAACAAAAATTTAATGAAAAAATATTAATGCATTCAGAGGTAAAAAAAGTTGCCGTGCAAGTGAAAGCAAAATAAAAAAAGTCTTTATAGAATGTTCTTTTGTATTCTTTGTTTTAAGCTAGGCAAAACCAGATGGAGAACAATGAGAAAGTAACATTTGTAAAAGAAAAAAAAACAACCAAATATCAGTCTATACAAGAAATTTGTCAGAGAAAATGCTAATTGCGATTTTCCACTGATTGCCTCTTTAGGTAATACAACTTTAATATATGCAATAGAACATTTTCAAGTGACTGAGGGATTTTGAAGCTGATGATTATCCAAGGCTGACGGTCAAGCCCTGATTATATGCCCCTCTCTGAAGGGCTGAGTGACCAACCTGATTGTTACAGCTAAATAAATGCATGAATTGAATCTTCTGAAAAATCTGTCTCTTCTTCAAATGTTATTGCAACACACAAATTGCCACATCAAAACAAAAATGTTGGTTACCCCATCAAACTGATGGGCTGAACACAGCCCTCCACTCTCCATCCCCACCTGTGCCATGAGGGGCATGTGTGGGAGGTGTCCAGAGAAGGAGTGTTGGGAAAGATGCAGGGGGAGAACCTGTTTTGATTTTTCTATGTTTCTAATTATTAAAACCTATCTTTAATTAATATTCCCTAAGCTGAGGTTGTGCCAGTGATGGTAATTGGTATGTGATCTGACCACCTTTAACTCAACCCACAAGCTTTTCCTTCTTGTTTTCTCCCCCATCTTCTGAAGGGAAGGAGTAAGAGCAACTGGGCAGGCCCCTGGCAGGCAGCCAGCCGTCAACCCACCCCAGTGACTGTGACTCACACAACAGCCCTGCATTATCCTGAGCTTGCTCAGCTGTGGAGCTGTGCTAGATTTGTGATTCTTTTTACCAATCACCTTTAATTTTCATGGAAGACTTTGTATAACTCAGTACCAAAATACAAAACAATTACATTTGATCTTATAAGTCCTGGTTCATTGAGGAAAAAAATCACTATCTTTTATAATTCACTGTACAAAACTGTCGTGAACACATCAGAACTAAGGTAAGACAGTTTTAAATACCTTCCTTTCTTGTTCTCTCAATACCACTGCCAAAGAACTTTATGAATGTTTCAAACAGGTGATAAATATCCTGTATACACATAGAGTGGGAGACATCACACTTGCATCAGATCAGAGAGACTAAAAGTGTCAGGAGAACCGTAATGAATAACTTTACAATCCTAGATCAGTAGCTTCTGTTAAGCTCAGATAGATAAGACTCAAAAGTAGTCACCATTTAAAGACAGCCCAAAGACATATAAATATGCTGATAGATCAGAAGCAGTTGGTGCTTAAGTTTTCATGTTAGAATTTTTTGGTTTGTTGGTTGGATTTGTATTCAATGTTGATCGTCATACAGTGTGGGGCATCCCTGTGGTCAGTTGGGGTCAGATGTCCCTCCTGTGTCACTTCCCAAATCCTTGGGCACCCCCAGCCCACTCACTGGTGGGGTGATGTGAGAGGCAGAAAAGGCCTCGGCTCTGTGTGAGTTCTACTCAGCAAAAATGAAAACATCTCCATGTTATCAACATGCTTTTCAACACAAATCCAAAACATACCCCCACACAAAGTACCATGAAGAAAATTAACTCCATCGCAGGCAAAACCAGCACGTAAATGAACACAAATAGCTTTACAAAGGAAAGTACAGATATCTAAACATTTCTTACAGATGTAACCGAACTGACCATTATGTCGATATCATACATGAAAATTAGATTGATTCCTCAGTCTGCATAGCACAGTCTAACATCATTAAACCATTAGTTGTATGTTGCTTTTTTGTCTCTGGAGTATGTAATCTCTGCTCAAAAAAAAAAAAAAAAAAAAGAGAAAAAAAAGATTTATATTCAAATTAGAAAGCCTTTCTTTCCCCTGCAAAAGGAAAAAAAAAAAAAAAAAAGACTTTTTCATTTGGAAAGGATGTACAATGATCACCTAGTCCAACCGCCTGATCACTTCAGGGCTGACCAAAAGTTCAAGCACATTATTAAAAGGCATTGTCCAAATGCCTCTTGAACACAGACAGGCTTGGGGCACTGACCACTTCTCCTGGAAGTGTCTTCCAGGGTTTGATCTCCCTTTCAGTAAAAAAATGATTCCTTGTGTCCAAACTAAACTTCCCTGGGCGCAGCTCTGAACCATTATTGGCAGGTCTGTTTTATCATTGCCCAGAGAGCTTTCACATTTCAGTGTAGGTTTTGTCCAGAAATACTTACTTGTTTCAGAGATAGCAGGTATGCAGACCAAGAAAGAAAATAAAATCCTTTACTTCATCCCAAATAGTATGCAGTAGTCATTTGCTGCAGCTATTCTGTAATACCAAATATGGGGTATTATAATTTGATACCCCCATGTAATCAATCTAAAACCTCTCTGACTGCACTTAACCTGAAAAATGGAATTATGACACAGTTAGGAAGCTTGTTAAAAAGAGGATAAAAAGGGATAACTAAAACTTAATCCTTTTAGGCACAAGGAGAACACTGCAGAGCACCCCACTGTTAGTGAGGCATCAGTGCACACTACTTATTAAGGCAGAGTAAGTAATTGATGTGATTAAATAGAATAGCAAGGGAAGGTATAAGAAAGAAGAAGCCTATTCCAGAATAAGGAAGTTGCATTTAGATGAATAAAGTAGAATCAAGCTCTGGGACGATAAATCAAAACATTCCGGATGAACACTGTTTACAAATCTACCTGGAATAAAAATATTGCAGCCTGTACACAGAGCCAGCTAATGACTAGTGTATAAAATGAGCCTTCAAAGTGACTACTTTGAAGAGAGGTAGTGATTTTTTTTTTTTTCTAAATTAGTGTTTACTGAGAAGAACAATCCAGAAATGCATTCTGGAACTTCTTGTGGGAGGGTCAGCAGGTCTGCCTCAAGCTGAAGTATGAATACAGTTAATTTTGGTTTTTATCATCATATTTAACACCACTTTTGTGTTAAGTGAGAAAAGTTGCACCAGACAAAAGGGAAATAACAAAGATTCTAGGTACCATCTAGGTAACTGGAGGTCAATAGGCCAAATGTCTATGAAAAAGAAAAATGTCAAATAATGGACCCCAAGGTCTGAAAATCTTTGAAAAAAGTCAGTACTTGCTGAGTGGTTGAAAAAAATCTGCTTACAAGCCTCTGAAATTTCTTTGCAAGGGTAAAAACCTAGTAGTCTTACATTTCAAGAGGCTTTCACTAAATTCTAAAGGCTTTAGAGAAACCAAGAAACCATGGCATGAGAAAAAGGTTGTGATACAGCTAAATAGTTACCTTATAAAAAATGAGAAACTGATAGCAGTATGTACTCGGTTATCAAAATAAAATCCATGTAGAAGGGCTGATAAGATCGTATGAAGTTACTGATAACACTAAAGACAACAGAAAGAAATAAACTCCCAAAGGATATTTTAGTCCTGAGTGATAGTAAAACAACTAATAAAATTTGTTATAGACAGACACATAAGTGAAGGGTGCATAAGCAGTTCTTCTTAAACTAAGTAATTCATGAAGGATATAACCCAAGTTTACATGTGGAATATCCTGATCTTTGAGGACCATTACCAAACATGAGTGGTATCTAGGGGCTGTAACAGTTTTATGAAAACCTGACCTCAAAATTCATTAGTTGACAAAAATAAATACTGCTAGAAGCTACTAAGAAACAATAAAATATGTCTGAAAAAACATTACACTACCACATATGTCCATGGTTCACTTTTCTTTTTTGAAGCACTGAGTTCCCTGACTTAAGATGGATCAATAAACTCTGAAAAAAAAATTAATTGTCTAAGAATGTCTAATCAGAAAACAGACAGTTTAGTGTGGCACAAAAGATCTATAAAATTCAGGAGGACAAATTATTTGAACATTTGTCATCTCTTCCAACACAGGCCTTAGGAACTTACTAGTGAAAGGATGAAAGTAGAAGGAACAAGGGTGAAAACACTTAGTAAGATGATACAGCTTTTCACAGGGGAAGATTCCTGTGTAAACCCCTACTTAGTGTAGATACTGATAGGTGACTCGGAGCTGATGGAAGACTGGACAAACATTCAAGAAGGCATTGAGAGTTTTTAAGTAGAAAAAGCACAGCACGCTCAAGAAACCTCCAAAGCTAAAATAGTTACCAGCAGAGCTCGCTGGGTAAAAAACCCATTATAATAAAGTATCACTTAATCTACCTTCTGTCTTCATTACGTGCCTGCATGTGGCTGCTGCAGAAGGCAGACTTCTGTATTGCATGAGCCTTTCCTTGGTCTGAGGCAGTGCTGCTGTTCCTGAGAGCTGCTGGGAGGAGGTGGGTCTCTACAACCCCTTGTACTGGGGTATGGATTTGGCCTCCTGATACTTTTTGTTGCACTTTTACCCCATGGAGTTAAATCACTCAAGCAGGATTTGATTAGGGTAATTATTAAATGTACAGGTGAGGAGAAAGAGGATGTGAGAAGGAAGGTGTTCTTGCACTCTCACCTCCTCAGCCTCTCAGAAGTCCCACGATTCTTTGACAAGTTCACTGTAACTGCTGGGAAGGAGAGGGAAAAGAATAATAATTTTTGGTATTTTTAAATATACTACTGGTATTACCGTATGTTAGCAGCTATTTTATGTGCTTGGGCACCTCAGGGACCAATTAACGAAAGTCTCTAGAGCAAAATCCTGATGCAGCTTTTCTTCATGATACAGCATTCCCAGAATTTCAACACGGACCAGACGTACTCGGTGTTTTTGAAGCACGATAGAAAAGTAAGGAAATGCACTGAATAATATATTATAGACAGAAATTTTGAGTGTCCTCTTTGCTAGAAGGTAAGAAAAGAGACAAATAAAAAGAAGAAAGACAACTCCAAGATTCTTTGTCCTCACTTTTATACATTTGCTATATAATATACATATATTATATTCCCTTGCAACTATTCTCCTATATATGGGTTCTTCTGTCATGTCAGCCCAAGTATTAGCAAAAACTTACTTCTTTCCTAAACATTTAACTTGATAAAATCTTAATTCATTATTAGAATGCTTTTGAAAAGAGAAAATTTTGGACTGAATGATTAGCATATTTGGCAAAAATTCCCATATAGTTTTAGTTTAATTTAGACTTAATTTCTCAATTTAGAAGAATAAGCAAAGGAAAAAAAAAATCTTCTGGACCTATTCTGATTAGATTTCATATACATACATAGACCACATATGTCATCCTTAAACAAAATAGAACATAATAAAATAAATTTTTGAGAATTATAACGAATGATTTTTTTTTTCGTATCACTAACAAGGACTGATTTATTGATACCAAGAGAAAATATTTACTTCTCAAAGGCTTTTAGGAAAGAGAACCAACCAGTTATACCAGATCAACATGATAACCTAAATTGTCACATACACAAATAGATTCCCCTGATGTCAAATGTACTCAAAATTAGACATGATCTTAATTTCCGTGTTGGAGATAGGCTTTCCCAAAACAGTCAAATCTCATTAGCCAATAGTTCTTGAAGACAGAGAGATAGATATTTTGCTGCATGTTCTATATTATGATCCCAGGCTTTATAATTGATTTTGAGGAAAACAAACACCATTGGTGAAGCAACAACTATATTAGTAGGAACCTATTTAAAATGCTCATAATCACAAAGATTCAGTTACAATATTATTTTTACTAGCTAACATTTTCAAAGTGCTTATATGATGCAAGGATTGTGTCTCATAGCTAGAGAAGAAATAAACTAAAGTTCAATCAAATCTTCTTTAAGAACATATTTACAACTCCCCTTCAAGCATGGTATTTCCTAGTCATGTTTAATAGTGAATGTTTATAATAAAAGACACAAAACCTTTCTGTCTCTGCTTTGAAAGTGTGAGTACATGAAATAGACTTTGGAAGAACCTCTGTTAGCAAAAGTTCTTCTGGGGAATGCTTAAGTTTCAATATACTGATTTAGCTCGGGCATGACCAGGATAGTGAATATCTGCTCCGGAGCAAAACGGAGAAGAGCAAAGGTACAACTATACTTAGCTGAAATCTCCAGCTTTTCCTCATGACCCTGGACACATGACATGTTTTCATGCCAGGCAATACTCCTCAGTCGCTTTAGTCAGTACAATTAGAAGTCTTAAATAGTGATCCTGGTTGCATATATGAACTCCATCCATGTTGCTGTTGGACCAACTTGTATAGCTCATTTTCAGCTATTTCTTCCCCAAGAATTCCTCAGAATAGAAGTAAATATTTAAATGCTACTTAAATATATGCTGAGACTCAGGGAACCTCTTTCTTCCTCCAGGACAGCCATTGGACATCATATTGCTGATGAAAATAACTCCTCCAGAAAAACCTCAGTTCAATCGAATTTCAGCTGGAACTTGGATTGTAACTGTTTCAGTCACTGTCGAAGGGAAAAGATGTAGTTGTTTTTAAAAGGCTATCCCTAACAGACTCACAAAATAAAATATTTGTTGCGAAACATAAATGATATGATTTCAGTGTATATTAAACATTAATGTTTCTTTGTCTTACATGCTAATAATTCTTACAGTGAATTTAACAGATTGTGCACAAGATTTCAAAACAGTTTACAACATAATCTATTCTATTTTTCTCTACTTTCTCATTAATGGAGCCATTCATTCCTATAGTTACTGAATTAATCCTATTTATAAGATAACTTATTTATAGGTAGAATAACCTGTTGCATCCACAATATTGTATCAAAAGGGTTTTATCTTTTTATTTTTTTTATGATTTTACAAATGTGACTGAAAAATGTAAGTTTTGAGCTCTGGCAAAAACTCACAAACAGAAAGCAATAATAAGAATACGACTTTTTTTTCTATCTTCAAATTTACCCCAAAAAACTGTGTCAGTTTCATACTATTTGGATATTAAGCTTCAACAAGACAGGTATGCTCAGAGATGGTCACAGGTTTTGAAGTTTTGAAGTATTTAGTGCAGCTGAGGCTGAATTTCAAGTCTATAATTAAAATTGAAATAAGCAAAAAAAAAAAAAAAGGAAAAAGGTAATTCAATTGGGATTCCCACAGAAGCCTTAAAGGAATAAAACAACCATACACAGGATGTTCTGAAAGGGAAAATATAGCAAGGATGTGTCATCTGGGGGTCTCGATAGACACCAAGTGTTGATCTTTACTGTTGCCTACTTTTCTGCAGAAAGTTTCTAAACAGCAAAAGTACTGCCTGCTACTTTTGTATGTTAAAATTGCTATATCTGCTGAGGAATTAAAATGGGTTTTAAAGAGAGAGCACTGCCTAGACTCTATGAATCCTTCAAAGACAAGTCTATCCTAGGAAAAGATCCATAACCGAAGTCAGAGGGTCAGTACCTTTTCAAAGTGCAAATACCAGAAAGTGCTCCTGGCTGCTCTTTCAGAGCACTCAAACTGCCTTTTCTTTTCACTACATTCTGTTTTCTTTCCATTTTTACTACCAGCTCCTCTTGGCACCACTCTAGTTTATGTGCAGAGAGAGGTAGTATTATACACCACTCTTCCTGGCACTTTAAAACTGACCCAAGAATATCTTTCTTTCATGTGAAGGGTGTCACATGAACCCTTTTTTTTATTAAATTGAAAAGTAGTATAGCTTGCAAGGGAAGTCTAGTACCAGCATTGAAACCAATTTGAATGGACATTGATGCCTTAAAACCAAATAGTTATTTTGAATTGTATCAATAAATCAAAATTTTATTATGTTATTTTTACAAAATAAAAAACCTCTCTCTTTTTTTTACTAGTAGAATAAAACAAAACAAACAAAAAACCCAAAACACCCCCCCTCCAAAATTGCCCAGACATTTAAATTACATTACAACTACTTTCAGATCGTCTGTTCTATCAATGTTTTATTTTCAAGAGGTCAAAACTAGGGAGACAAAAATATTTTCATTATTATTGTTATTATTATTTTCTAAATCTTGATATTGCTTTCTACATTTCAGGAGTTACTTCTTCTCTTAGCTACATGAAAGTAAGATTACTGTCAAAAGGATTTTTGGACACTTTCTGGACTGATGGGACAGGTATTTACCACAACTCCAGAACTTTTTCCATTATTTGTTTTTCATCTTATTCAGAATTTGAAGCAACTTGGGATATGAGTTTTGCATTCAATTCTGTTATATAATTTGTAGTGAGACAGCATGAGGGTCCCTGGGAAAGCTGCTGCAATATGAAGTTACCTTCCCTGGTAAATGATGTTAGCATCTGGCTTGGATTACTTCTGCAAGTATTCTTAGTCACTTTGCATTTATTTCTCTGAAGGAGTTTAAAACTTTTGAACATGTTGTGAGAAGTCCCTGACTGAATACACAGCTGTCCCATGGCAATGACTTGTGAAGAAAATCAGCAAAGTGGCAAATAACTCTGCTATTGCTCTAATAACATATTTATTCTGCGTGACGCGGTAAAATTTGCATGCCAGCAAAAGTCAGTCCATTTCCCATTGCAGATAGAGCAGGAATCTGAGTTTCACAGCCTCACACTAAGCCTGGTATTTATGTTTCTTCTCTGTACAGTGATGGTACGACATCATTTTCCCAAGAATAATTATCCATCAAAAAAGAAACAAGCTAGTGCCCAGAATGGACAATTCTCTGCTCTCTGTTTTCTGTTTACTACTTCCAATAAACTTGATGATACATCTTATACAGCAAGCTACAATTTTTTTTAACGATGATCACATAAAATGATCCATTGAACAATAAACTGTGGCCATTATCCATCTAGATGTAAGCATTGAAGCACCTGTACTGTTAATCATTTTTATGTGACTATTATGTGAACAGAATCCCATGATAAGGACTTGGCTGAGGAACTAAACATGGGGACCAAACCAAAATGATCATTGGAAGGTGTTTAATGGCTGCAAATTTAAGGCTTCTATGCCTTACTGTGTCTTTATTAAATGACATTATGCAAAAAGAGAAGCAGCATGACAAAATGGGGAAAAGGTTACAGTGAACAGTTGAGAAATATCACAGAAAACAAGAAATATATGTAGTCTCTTAAATACAATATAATATTAGGTTTTCAAGTGGGAAGAATCAAGGAGAGAAAGTAAGAATTGTTGATGTACAGCCAAATAAACTGTCTGGTTTTTATATATCTATAAAAACATTTTAAAGCTGATAACACTGGAGTGTTGTTGCATGGATAATAGAGGTAAGAGCCTCTATAGTTAAGCTAAGTCCAATTAACCAAACAAGAAACTTCCTTGTGTTCACTGGGAGATGGATGAATTAGTAAATGTATTTAGTTCAGAAGACTTAATTATCTAATAGTTACATAGACATAAGAAACAGAGAACAGTACAAAACATTATTTAGGAGGTTGGAGTGGCTGACTTATGGAGAAACATCAAGGAAACTAAGCACATGTGTCTGGTTAAACAATTTTTAAGGAAACATTCATCATGAAGTCTAAAATGAAAATACTGAGAAGGAAGGAAATGATATAGAAGCCCACAAGAATTACTAGGACTAATTAAAAAAAAAAAAATTCAACAAATAAATATCCAAGTGGACCAACAGTAACAGTTATTAAATAGGAGAATAGTTTTCTCTCAAGGAACTCACAGGAAAACCATTTATTTACTATCAGAGAAAAAATGTGAAACATGGTATATGATGTGGCAAAATTTGGCACTAAAAAAATTAGAATAGCTTTCCTAGGGTAATTTTTCATCTTTAGCACTGTTATAGAAGTAATTCTATCCGTAATTCTGTTGCATCCAAAACGTACTTTTTAAAACAGGAAGAATACAGAAGCTTTAATTAAATGAGACCTGTGTGTGGAAATTCAGTAAAGAGATCCAAATAGTTTCACACATTGCTATACTTTTGGCTTTCCCTCATTTTGGTTAAGTTCCAGGTGGTAAAGCACTGTACAGTTTCACCTCTGAGCTTTTTTACTGTTTTAATGGAAGGGGATATCCTTTTATCTTTCTCTGAAGCATTTTATATAACGGCAGCTAAAAATCAAATGCTTTTGTGCAATAGTCCCATTGAAGTCTTTCAGCTATTTATTTAGAGGGCTTTGCTCACCTCCTGGAGATAAATGAATTTGCCAGTAGGGCAGGGCCAGGAGGGAATTTTCCTTCCGTTTAAGGATGGATACAATTGCTCTTTTGTTCTGCTTCTTTGTTTTGTCTCCTTTCTTACTTGCACTTCTATAAAGTGTACCTTTCCTAACCAGCACATAGGAATTTAGGTTTTCTTTTGGGTCCTGGCAAAGAATAGCTCTTCCTTGATCCTTCCTGCTCTCTACTAGTGGCGCACTGAGGTTCTGTTGTTTTGTTGTGAGTGGTTTTTAAAATTAAGTTTATTCTGTTGTACTGAGTGTTTTTTTGTAGTTCAGAGAAGAGCTCTTCTGAGCTCATGCTTCAGCTTCCTTCAGGTTTTTGGGGAAAAGCAGAAGCATGATTGCCTCCCATTTTCTGTTCCTCTCTCCTTAAAATACAGTCAACAAATTGCAGCGGCAGTGTAGACTGCCTGTAATTACCAAAGGTACCCAAGCAGATTGTTTTGGATTTCTGCTTATTCTGACAGTTCATTTCTCCCAGAAGAATGAAACATTTGGGAGGTGAAAAGTTATGTACACAAGGGAGCTGATGGATGTATACAGAGTATCCTGGACTGTTTTAGAGTTCATCATACTTGCAGTAAGCACTAATTTGGTATATTGAATTGATGAAACATTTGCATCTTAATTCTGATAGAGTTTAGGATGCAGATACATTTCCTAACACACTGTTTCTATTCCCACAGCAATGTCCAGTCAGAGAAGATCTGGATATAGAACTGCAAGATTTAAAAGCCTAATGCAGCAAATCTAGGGATTTGGCAGAATGCAGAAATTAATTACATCAATAAAGGTTCCACCTTAAGGAACAGTCTAAATGAGAATTGTGCTGTAAAGTATATACAATCCCCACAGTCACAACACTGTCTACACATATGGCTTCTGCTACATCCATCCATCTGTCTATCATCTATCTATCTATCTCTCTCTCTCTCTTTCTCTCTCTATCTATCCATCTATCACTCTCTCTCTCTCTCTGTCCTGTAAAGTACGTGCTTGATAAAACAACACAAACTCTTAAAAATACTTGCATGAACAGCTCATGTTAAATAAACAATCTACATACTTGGCTAACAAATTTAACACTGGAAACATGCAAAATTTGCCATATGGTAGATCAACACTGGAATCTGCTACATCAGTCAGGAACATAACATCTTGATTGGAGGAAGGGAGGTCTTGCATCCCAGATGGGTTGTCTCATCCCAGATTCGAGTGTCTGACCAATTAGTTTTGTTAATAACATAAATGTAATAGGCTAGAATCAAGACAAAAGCAGCAAACCTTTTCAGGGTCATGGAAACTGATAGTGTTTATGAGTAGTTTAGTTTTAACACTTCATGAAAGTATTACTGGAGAATAAATTTCACTTCACATTGGATTTCTTTTTTCATGTATCACAGTTCCTTCCTCCCTGCATATTTTACATTACATTTTTCATGTAATTATAGGAAGATAACTTGATGTACCATTCTTTGTCATATCTCACTGAGCTGTGCACATTAAAAAACTCTGCAGCCTAGTGGAGAGCAAAAATGAAAATAACAGAGTAAATCACATAGCTAAAGCCTTTGATCATATATTGTAATAAAATGAATTTGAGTTATATGTAATCCTTGAGCATATGTCATTAGTTTATTTGGCTGCAGATCTCCTCTGTGCATTGCTGTTTTTCATATAGAACATTTTGCCATGTATATATTTATTCTTTGACGCAGGAGGAGTTTGAAAATTCTTACCAGCGTATATTTTCTCCTCCTCCTCACATCTGTTATGGAAAGAAACAAATCAAAACCTCAGCTTTTTGGAAAAAAAAAAGAAAAGTGTAAAACCATCATTAAAATACAAATAAGACATGAAATGCTGGAAATGACCTGTCAGATGTTATGTTCAATGACACTTAGGTTACCAGAGTTTCCATTTCAGCAGAACACTTGGGATCAGTGTTGGGGAACTGGGATTTGTGAAAGGTGAGGTGTGTATAAAGACACGAAGAGCTGAAGGAAAATGAAGTCACACAAGGAGAGGAAGGAAGCTCCTCTGCTTTCATGCCCCTACGTGCAGGGATTTGTACACAAGGCTTGTCCCAGAGGGAAGCACTGCTGTCACGTTATCCATGGGCTCACACAAGTTGGCGCTGGTGCCCAAACGAGGGCAGCAACTCTTGCCTGCAGCTGAAATGGGTGCTGGATGTCGAAGGTGAGGTTTTATGGATGTAAAAGGAGAAGCAAAGGGTGCTTTGTTCCATCTTCAACTCTGCTGCGCATCATGCCCACGTACTGAAACTCCAAGGGTGTATGCCTTGTCATTTTAGAAGTACTCCTCAGCCTGTGGAGGATTAGTATGCAATTTTCACAGGGGCAGTGAAGTGTGACCCACTAACTCCTTGTTCCTAGAGCTTATGCTCAAAAAATGATCTGACAGTGCTTCTTTTTCCCTGCTCATCATTGTCAGGGCTAGATGTGTATCACATTTGTGATACACCACTTAGACCTGAGATAAAATGCCACATTATTTGTTTCTTCTAACGACCCCTTTGTGTAACTGACCCTTATTGCATTCTGCTAAAATAGACTTATAGAACACAGCAAAATGACTGTCATTTTGCAGAAATGTTATTTTATCTTAGATTTTGCTTCTGATTCATGTGCAGCAACAAACCCAAAACAGTTAACTGAAATCAGTGTTGAATGACCACCTCAGTGAAAATATTTGAAGAAAAGCTTCACTACCCTGTCAGCTTTTGATATTTTCTTTTATAGATTTTTATCTATCCTTTTTCCTACATTTATTTCTTACCTGGTAATACATTAGCTTAGTTAAAGAGTTTTGCTTTGAATTTAATTCCATTATTATGAGCAATAACCTTTCCTTTTAACTTTAGCTCCTTCATATCTGAAACAAAGATGACACATCAGTAATATGTGTAACTGAATTATGACATCTTTATTCTGCAGAGATATGAAATGAGGTTTTCAACATTTCTTTCACTGCTCAGAAATTTCAGCCAAAATTCCAGAGGCAAGCAGATACTTTAGAAGCCACCGAGGTTTTGTAGAATGAGGCCTTTTGAAATCAATTTGCACAACAAACCTTGAAAGATACATACAAAAAGTACCGCCCAAAAAACCAACCAACCAGCCAACCAAAAAAAAAAAAACACTTTACATTTACAGGAAGAGAAATACATCTTTGATTAAAAAAAAAAAAAAGGCTTTGTGATACAATATTTCTCTCTATGATTCAGCTGTGAAGACATGTTCACAGACAGAGTAATCTTAATCTTGTAGTCCAAGTCAGTGGAAAAGATCTAGCATTTCAATCTCCCAATCAGCTCAGAGGTGTTAAATGATTGCTGTCATCTGACCTGAGAGCCAGTCAATACAGGCACAGGATTTTAATTGTTTGAGGAGTGTAAGTTTTGCACCGGAGCCCTGTCCAGTGTGAAAAATACTCTCCATGTACCAGCAGCCCTGACTGTAGGAGCCTTCCCCTGCGCCCTTCCCCTGCCCATGGCTGTGTCCAGTTTTGAGGCTCACAGGGGTCTCTCTGTGCTGTGCTGGGGAGGGTCCGAGCTGAGCACCTCACCCTCGTTTGACTGTTCCTCCTCTGCTTCCAATACTGTGAGTGCTGCAGAAGAGCATCAGTCACCTCGGTCACAATCTTGAATTCTTTGTGCCCTTTTGGTCACGGCAATATAAGATAAATGTGATGCTGTTAGAGAGCACACAAAGGAAAGCAACAAAGACGGTGAAGGGCCTTGAGGGGAAACCATGTGAGGAGAGGCTGAAGTCATCCTGGAGAAGAGCAGACAGAGGGGAGACCTCACCACAGTCTACAACTTCCTTCTGAGGGGAAGAGAAGGGGCAGACACTGATCATTTCTCTGGAGTGACCAGTGACAAGGCCTAAGGGAAGAGCCTGAAGTTGTGTCAGGGGAGGTTTAGGTTGGATATTAGAAAGAGGTTCTTCACCCAGAGGGTGGTTGGGCACTGGAACAGGCTCCCCAGGG
>JAYRBT010000001.1:12524001-12542256 GCA_036023395.1 Myiotriccus ornatus
GGGGAGGTTTAGGTTGGATATTAGAAAGAGGTTCTTCACCCAGAGGGTGGTTGGGCACTGGAACAGGCTCCCCAGGGCAGTGGTCACAGCACCAAGCCTGAAAAAGTTCAAGTGTTGGACAATGCCCTCAGGCACATGGTGTGACTCTTGGGGGATGGTCCTGTGCAGGGCCAAGAGTTGGACTCAATGATCCTTGTGGGTCCCTTCAAACTCAGGATATTCTGTGATCTCTCTTGCAAGGAATAAAGTTGCAGTTGCCTGCAAAACTTGGATGAGTATGTTTTGATTCCATATACACATTGCCTTTCTTCTTCAGTCTTTTCACATTTACATTGAAGTAGACACTGGATTATCAAATTTCTACTGGATTGTCTATTTTCCTCAGTCTTGTCCCTATAGCCCAACGCAGTATTGTTTTATTAAGGATTTTCTGTTTGCACTTTTTTTCCGATTCTTAAGCCTGCTTCCTCTCTCCTTTTCAAACACTTTCCCTTCTGTTCCTTTTTTTCATTTGTGTGTGCATTTCTGGATTTATTAATTTTCTCAGATCCTCTTCTACTGCTGGTTAAGGAGCCCTGCTTCCAGCAAGTTAGATTGCTGAGTTATTACAACTGTTTTCTAGCAAGCAGTGCATCAGGTCACATAAAGATAATGAGGGCCTTTCGTGGAAACAACAGCATGCCAAGAGCGCGTAGGCATTATCAAAATATAAGCTGAAGTATAACTTGAGATGAAAAGAAAAGAAGCATCACAAAACTCAACTAATTTCCAAAATAATTAAGGATTTGAAAATATTTGAAAAACATCAATAACGAAGAACAGTAATTTTAATTGCCAGAAAACTTCAACAAGAACTTCATCATTTGATCTACTATCAATTATAGGTAGGTTATAAAATTGCCTATGAAAATTTCCTATTTAATTGCAAAAATCAAAATAATTTCTGTTCATGTCTATTTGTTAAATAAATTGTTCTGTCTCAGCTGATGTCAGTTTGTGTTTTTAAACTTATGATATCCTTTACAGACATAAATGGTGCTAGTCTCTTTTCTACTTCTCCCTTGGTATATTTATTTTTCAGGAAAAGATTCTCATTTGGTTTTCATATACCTATCTATTTCAGCCAGTAGTTAAGAGGTTTTTTTTTTCTCCATGATTTTTTTGTTGTTTTAAAAAACTTCATTTGAAAATTCACTGCTACCTCCACCCCAGCTCTGTTATCATTTTGTCCTCTCCTCACTGGTCTTTTCTATTCTATTCTATTTCTAAACCTTTTCATAGCACCTCCTCTGTAATTCCTATTTGCTCTTCCATTTTTCCACTCTGCTACATTCTCATTTCAGTGGAGATTTTTTACAGTTCCCCTGAATCATAACTCTCAAGAGCAGATGGATAGGGACAAACCACTGAATAATGAAACTAGACTTGCTTAGACTGATTACTTTGTACTCTTTGTGACCTTAGTTTTTTCAAATGGAGAATTCCCTCAATGTCTTATTCTGAAAAACAAACTCAGTATAAAAGGGCATCCTGAACTGATCGCAGGATCAAGAGTCCTAGAAAATGTGGGCTAAGAAAAATATCTGATTTCCATCCCCAGTGACTTCAACCTTAAAAAGAGAATATAAAACAATATTTGTTGTTGCATTCTTGAAGTTTCAGAGCTACTCTTTTTCAGTCAAAGAAGTTTCCATAATTTTTAATTTTTTTTTTTAAAATCTGGTAACTTAACTATAGACGGCTATGAGGTATTACTCAAACAAGTAATTTTCTGACCTATCAAAAAATTTATCAGTAAAATAATGTAACCCAAAGTAAGTTAAAGAAGTGAGACCACAGTTTCTCTGTAGACATTCTGTTGTATAGCTCTGGTTATTCTATTCTAGTGAAACTCAAGCTGTAATAAATCACGGTATCTCGCAATGGCAGTTTCAAATGAACATGTTTATTGGGACAGACAAGTACATCACTAAGAGTGTTATTTACTTCAGGTGCTGATATACAGTACCAGCTGTTGGATTTAAACACTGATTCAGTCACTGCAGCTGAAAACTACAGGAATTTTTCGAATCATACACCAATATGAGCAAAAATGGGGGCATCATATCATAACATAAGTAATGCAGATTTTTTTCCCAACAGCACAGAAACCATGATGTTTGAGAGAAAATTCTGTAAAACCAGGCAAAAATTTCACTCCAATCTCTAACAACAACAACAAAAATACTTTGAGATTAAAAGTTAAAATTGTGATGATAGTCTTTAAGAAAGTTTAAAGAAAGTTTTACTTTGAAAAATCAGAGACTGAACTCTAGAGGCTTGTTAATTTTCACAGATTTCTTCATATATATGCCCAAAGCATCTCTAATCTCTATTTTTCTCAAATAAGTAATATGTTTGCCAGCAGGCCAAACACATATGTGAGATGGGAATTTTTCCTTCACCACAGAATATGGGAAACCAGCTCATGCAGAGATCTGGGAAATCAACCTGATACAAAGGGTGGTTTTGTCACCAGTAGAATAAAAAAAAAAACCCTGACCCCCACAACCCATAAGAAATCAATGGACTAAACAAAACCCCTACAAAATAAAAGCTAATTCCAGAACACACACAGGTGATGGGCACACAGTGTGAAAGGTGGAATACTTCAGGAAGACGGGATGCCTGTTGATGTTGTGGGAGCTCCAATGTCTAGAATTGCAGTGATTTTATCAGATAGGGATATTTAGCATGGAAAAAAAAAAAATCTGCTTCAAGAGTTTATTAGTAGCCTCGTGGGAGGAAAACACCTATTCTAAAGGGAGGAAAGGAGGTGAGAGTTACCTCATAAGTGAAAGGACTGTTCAGTAGCCTCATCCATGTCCCCTGTCCTTCAAGATTAAGAACCATTGTGTGGAGCTGAAACCAAACGTAAAACAATGACCACAACAATCAGATGAGAGAGACTTTATGTCCTGATACTGAGAGGAGTTTTTGTGGTTATTCCAGCATCAAAAAATGAGAGTTAATCCTATCTGAAAACTAGCCCAGGAATCATGAAACCTAACTGGAGCCAAGTCAAAGATATCAAAGATATATATATTGACAATAGTAAGCTGCCTTTCGGCCATGCCTTATATCTTCTTCAGTATAAGCTGCTTTACTAATTAATCTGTACAGTCATATATTTTCCTCATAGGAGACTGACATGATGACAGTCCTCTTCTGGTGTAAGTCAAGGAGATGAGTATAAAGCTGGTATTAAGAGACCTTCAGCTTCAGCACATGAGACTTGGCAGTGAATTACAAACACTGCAAGATTAATGTGCAACTCTATAAATGGTTCACATGAAAACCAAAGTTAAAATTTCTGTTTCTTTTTATAGATAACATTCCATGAACCAACACCACTGACGAGACATAAAGTTCCAAGCAAAAAGGCAACCCCCAAAGTGAAAATTCCCTGCAGTATTGTTCTGTTGTGGTGGATTAACTTTTCCTGGCTGTCAGGTGCCCACCAAAATGCTCTCTCACCTCGTATGGACAGGGACAAAATATGATGAAAAGCAGATAGGCTGAGGTAAGGACAGGCTGATAACTCACACATTATGACAATTATTGTCATAGGCAAACCAGATTCAACTGGTTAGCATATAGACCTTCGTGGTCTTCTCCGCCATAGGTTCCTCTCACAGGCTGCAGTTCACAAACTGCTCCAGCATGCGTCCTTTCCATAGAGTCCAGTCTTTCAGGAACAGGCTGTTCCAGTTTGGGTCTCCCATGGGGTCACAGGTCCTGCAACAAAGCCTGGTCCTCCTGGACCCGTCTCCACAGGCCTCAGTTCCTGCCAGGATCCTGCTCCAGTGTAGGCTCTCCATGGGCTGCAGTGCCTTTCAGGGCGTATCCGTGTCCTCCTCTGTTGTCCACAGTCTACAGGGGGGATATCTGCTACACTGTGGTCCTCCATGGGCTGCAGGGGGACAGCTTGTGTCACCACAGTCTTCACCACAGGTGCAGGGGAATCCCTGCTCCAGGACCAGAAGCACCTCCTTCTTCTTCCTCCTCCTCCTTCTTCTCTCAACTCGGTGCCTGCAGAGTTGCTTCTCTCACATTTTATCACTCCCTTGTCCAGTGTGGCACAGCACTTCTTTCTTAAATCACAGAGATGCCACCAGTTGCTGCTGGGCTCATTTTTGTCCAGCTTTGGTCCATTAGAGATGACTGAAAGTGACCAAAGCCAAAGAATTCAGTTAACCCTGTACCAAGCAATACAAATTTCTGAAATGTACTGGGATACATTTTATCTTTCAATTCATCTTCCACATTTAAACTTTCACGCAGTGCTTTGTGGTACTCAGGATCAAATGTAGAATAATAGCTCAGCACTAATTTCTTTAGTTTGTAAACCAAAACAGGTGGAAAAAAAAATTAGTAAGGAAGAAGTTGTACAACGATATTTATTATTCTAGGTCAGAGGACAGACAACAACAGCAGACTAAGGACAGCAACTTTCACAAAAACAGACCACAATTTGAAGGGAATAGGTAGGTGAACAATCTATAAATGTGTTTTATATATGAGAGCATTTTTTTATACCTATTAAATTGTCCTACAGGAGAACTGGCAGATCCTGAAAATGAGCATATTGAAAGGACAGCAATCAGACCAGTGTAATTCAAAGGGAGGACAGTTAATTCAGTAAACTACCAATCTAATCAGACATGCAGCAATGTCAAGGGGAAAGAAATAGGGAAAAATTGCAAGCTGAAAAAAATGCTGTTGCCAAAGTGTAAGTATGAAGGAGAGACAGAAGAATGAACATGAAAATAATCTGAAAGGCTGGCTATACAGAAAGAAGAGGTTTTATAAACACAATAGAAAAGGAAATCAAAGGGAAACGAAAGTCTCTTATTCAACAGGAAAGGAGAACAAAAAAGAGATTACGCACAACAAACTAAATTCAATATTTTCTTTGAATATTTTCGTTATAAAAGAAAGAAAGAAAAAGGTAGTTTTTGACCAGATACTTCACAAAATGAGTTTTATCACAAGGATAAGTATGTCAGAGAAAAGAATATTTAGATAAACGAATATGTCATAATAACCTGATAAATTTGTCTTTAAATGCTTTAAAAAAAAAAATCTATCCAAAGAGATTTATAAAACATTAGTGATTTTCTTCAAGAGATCACAAAAGACAGGAGACTTGAAAAAGGGGAGGAATGTGAAATTCTATATCAGGTCTCAAGAAGTGAGTGGTAAGGAACGTAAACGAATTACAGGTCATGGCACCTACCTTGAGGAGTTAGGACAGAAAGAATTATCAGTCTATTTATATTGAAAGAGAATAAATTGAAAAAGGCAGACAGCATAGTTTTGTCAAAGTTCATATAGTGCCAAAGCAATCTTATTTTTTCCAAGATGGAACATGTATCAGGTTAAAACAGAATATGTAACTGACTTAAATAAGGTTTTTCCTATTGCCCCGAGGGACATTCTCAGAAGAAAACTAAAGAACCAAAATCCAGATAAAAACACAGAGGAGCAGTCATTGCTTTATAAATGACATGTCAAGTACTTATGAATGCTTCCTCCATAGTGAGAGGCTCTTTCATCAATAGGGCAGCAAGAATAAAAGCAGAACATGACAATAGGTGTCAATGATTTCAAATGGAATGTCGCTGGGAAAGAACTCATGGTGGAATAGCAAAAAGGCTCCATGGGGGAAAACTGAGCATGAATGGTTAAAGAAAAATTCATATGGAAAGACAGACTAGAAGAGAAGAAAGGAAAAATTACTCCAGATATATGGATAATGCACACTCTACACAGATAATGGAAGGGGTCATAGATACAAACACTGTGCTGTGAAGTTGACTAAATCTGTCCGTTTGATGCCTAATCCAGTAAATTGTGAAGACTGTGGCTTTCAGATGCTTACTTCTCTTTATATCTAATTGCTTAAATTTGGTGAGGGAATGTTGTAGCACAAGCTTCACATGTAGCCTGTTGACAGAGCTGCTGCTAACATTAGATATTCTGTTCTTCATCTCTGCAATCAATTTCTTACATCTCTCTCAGTTTCATCTGGAAGCAGACTGCTTAAAAGTAAAGTGATATAAAGTGTTTCCCAGCAACTACTTCATCACTTCCAGTGACCTTCAAATTACATTTAACATTTGTCTTGGACAAAACTATAAGGCTGCTCAGTGTTGTGGACAGGAAGATTCATCTGGTACTGTTAACCTGATCAATAGTGAAATAAAAAGTCAACTGAGCTTACATTTTTACAACCCCAGGAGAAAGTTAAAAAACACATTAGTTGGTTTAACAAAATGATAGCAGACAAAGAATCAGTATCCAAGGTTATAAATGATAATAGCTCAGTAAGCCCTGTACATCATATACAGTCATAAACTACTCACACTGTATTAGTTTAAGGACAATCTCACTTTTGTTTCTTTTACTTCAATAGTTCCTTTGATTTGTCCCAGAGAAAGAAAATAAAAAAAAAACACCACCCCAAAACCTAACAAACCAATCCAAAAAAAAAAAAAAAAAAAAAGAGGCTGTGGGGATCAGAAGCTCTGAAGCACACAAATTATTATGAATTACATTAAAACAGAAGGTGTCATGTGGTGGGGAGATTTATTCTATGAGCTTTAATTATCCAAACTACATGTCCATTAGTAAGTTGTTTGGTGCAACAGAAGTAGATCGGTAGACTGAAACAGATGGTTATAAAGCTCCTGAGCTTTGTTCCTCTTCTTTCTTATGCTGTTTTTAGAAAAAAATATTGTTCAGTCTTCCTCTTTAATCCACATTTACATCCTCTGCACATGACCTCAGGGATGATGTGGTAAACTCAGAGAGTTTAAACAACATGGTTGTTAAACTTCCAGCATTCCTATAAGGTACAAGCAGATGTGCAGACTGACTTCTTTGGGAGTCTTTGCACCAGGACTGCTTTACCCATGATCACTTACAGATGTTCTGAGCACAAGAAATGCATCTTATTCTTTTAGGACACAAGGACTGCTTTGTCCTCTATGCTCCTTTCGACCTCCCCTAAATGTTAGTGCGTGGCTTTCACTGCTGACTCCTTTAACCCTCAGAAAACATCACAGGTCTAAACCTGAGCAGGCTTCTGCAGAGAATAAAATCGACGAGTGTTGCAGTGTGAAGTTTGAAAGAAATGTTTAAAGGAGGATGCTAGCAAAGGAAGGTGTTATTTACTGCTTCACTGGGTAGCAGAAGATAAATGGGAAAAGAGACTGTAAGTGATCGCTGCTGCTTAGTGGAGGCAGCTTTCATAAGGGCTAGCGAAGTAGTAGGAAGAGCTGGCTGCATAGTCTCTGGTGTCAAGGGGCTTGCTTTATGTCTAAGAAATCCTTCTCTTTTCCTCCCAATGGTATGTGAAGTTCTGTTGCATCCATCCAACTTCACAGCTTTCCACGGCAATTGACAAATAGTGCTGTGCCAAAGTATCTGAAGCCACTGAGAGAGAGACAACACCCATCCACGAGACACCATCACCCCAAGACTGTGTTCCTTTTCCAGGCTGCCCTCACATCCAAACTCTTCAGTCTCAAAAGCTGCCTCTGCCCTCTTCCTGGAATAACCTGGAGGTCAATGTAGCCCTGTTCCCACAGGGGGCAATGGATAGTTGTCTTTGCAGCCTTTGTGCCTTGCAGAGACCCAAGGCAGACTGAGCACAGCCCTCAGGATTCGGATGGGGCATTCACACGCCACAGCACAGGGTTCCTACCCCATCTGTTCTCTACCACACCTCAGGGAACACACATACCAATGTGTCAGGGAGAGGATGAATGTCTGAGTAAGAGGGAAACCTGCAGATGAAGAGGGAGGAGTTCAAACAGCAGAAACTTTTTCCCTAAGCAGGCAAATCTGGTCCATTACTTCACAAACCGTACCTGTTAGAAGAAGGGTCTGATTGTGACCTAGATTTTCACAAACACACGGCCTGAATTACAGAAGTTCCAGCAAGAAAACATAAACAAATTGTAGCCAGCATGTTACACCCAAAATCTTCTTACAGGCAAAAGAGAACTAACCATTTTTAGGACCAAGGATTTTTTCTTAATCCAGTTAGTATTTTCACACTCTACTAGTCCAGATAATCTAATAAAGGAAAACCCCAGTAATCTAGCTTAAATTGTTATATAAAAACTTAGTATCTACTACCCCTTTTGTCTGTTACAATTGTTTTTCTACCCTGATTTGAGCCCATCTGTATTACACAAAAAGACACTTAGATGTGTCTGTAGGAAGAACTTAAATGACTGATTTGGTCATTGGCTGGGACTGAATATTTCTGCTGATTCCATTGATACCAAACTGGAAACTAAATTAACACTGGAAATAACATGGTGCTGCTATTGTGGATTCATAATATTTTTTGTTCGGAGAAATAATATTGAGTTATTATACCAAGTTCAGCAGGGATGAAGTCAATTTTACTCTAAGCAGACCATATGTTTTGACTATTTATGAGCAGTGCTTGCACAGTGTTAAGAATTTTTTTTCCCACTCTGCTCCCCACAGCAAATTGGCAGGGGGTGGACAAGAAACTGGGAGGGGACACAGCTGGGCAAGGAGATAACCCCCCTATATGATGTCATGCTCAGCAATAAAAGTTTAGGGAAAGGATGTTTGAGCTTATGGTATTTCTCTTCCCAAGCAACCATTAATGCATAATGGAGCCCTGCTTTCCAGGAAGTTGCTGAAGACCTGCCATTAGTGTCAGATACTGAATAAATTCCTCTTTTTTGCTTTGCTTGCACATGCACATGCTTTGCCTGTCAAACTGTCTTTATCTCAAATCATGACTTTTCTGCTTTTGCTTTTTTAATTTTCTCCTCCCTCTGAGGTGGTAATGAGTGAGGAACTGATGGGTGCTCACCTGCTAACTCTAGTCAACCCATTGTTACCATCTAGCATCCCAAGTAATTAATAATAATAATTACACAAGATCTAGAGCAGAAGACTGTACCTCGTTTTGGAAATACGTTGAAGTTAGAGGACTTCAAACAGTTTTGTAATGTTTTTAAGTATGAGATTAAAGCAGCAATCAGAAGATGCAAAGTTTTCTCCAAACACTGTGAAGAAGTATTTTGTAGATACAGAATAATAGAATGGTTGGAAGGGACTTTAAAGATCATCTCGTTCCAATCCCCTGCTGTGGACAGGGACACTGATATATTTTCTTCTGAAAAAGAGAATGGAGTAAAATTCAGTCAAAAAATGAGTGCACCATAGTCAAAAAAATAGGAGATGTCAGTTGGTATTATTTATATGCAAGCAATCACTGTCAGTGTCAACTAGGACCACTTTTACAATACAAAATAGAGGAGATACTATAGCATAGCTAAATCTCGGAGCAGAGCAGATGAGGCTGAAAGGAAGATATATGACTCAGAGTGGGAACATTTCATGCCTGTGAGGTGCTACAAAGATGGTTTTCTTTGAGATCTGTGTCTGTGTCCTTTAGCCTGGTGGCATGGTGTGCCTTTGGAGAGAAGCAAAAGAGATTTTTCTCTGGATCTTATCTTTGAAGCCTTCTTCATGTCATTAATCTGGAATGCTTTTAGGGAGGACTTTTGAGTTATTTGGAACAATTTGCTAGGCTTCAAGTGTTATTTAATCACAAGCAAACTGGATGTGAAAGCCTGACTAGTAATTTTAAGTTTTCCATCCTGATTATCTTGTCTAATCCAAGGCACCATTAACAGCAGCAACACTATCAACAGGCAGCAACCATCAACAGGCAGCAACACTAAGGTATCATTAAAGCTCTGAGTGGCTGTTACAATGCTGTTTTATTTTTTGTAGTAGAAAACAGTATGAATACCAGTGATAGAATTGTTTTAGCATCACACAGGTGACAGTACACAATCTAAATGTGACATTCCTATGGGAGAGAAGAAGTTATGCTGTTCTGGTATGTAACTACAAGTATGCACAACATGAATTTCTAAATAATCATAGGAAAAATCAAATCAAGAGTCACCATCAGTAGCTGCTAAACTGCCAAGGATGCTATTAAACCTGATAATCCAATTAAACAAGAAAACAAAAAAGATACTATAAAGATTAGTAACAATCCTGATGACACTACCTACATTTTTTTCTGAGCTTTCTTAGTCATAAACTGTGTTAACTGGTTCCACAGTCATTATGATAATCAGGCTGTCTTTCTGGGAATCCTTTGATAGTTTCTGCATTAGACTTAGATACATATGAGATAGTCATATATGTTTTTGAAGTATGGTAAAGAAAGGAGATATTTTACTTCGTTTTCTCTGCCGAAAAAATTTCCTCACAAACAAAAATACTCATCAAAATCGTATTTTCTCTTATACAGTGGTGGAATGGGAAAGTATTCTTAAAGTTCCCAAGACACATTTTCTCCAACATTTTGACAATTTAGGTAAGGAGTATAGGAATCTGTATATGACTCTGGATTTAAATACCCCAATGAAATTTTGTTATTAAAGCTTGGGCAAAAAGTTTGGAACTGCATTTAAGTTTTATTGAGCTCATTAGCTAAAGGGAGATGATCAACCATGGTTAACAATTTAGTTCTGCTCATTAAACTGGTAAAAGAATTCTGGATAGTATCGTGCCCTTCCAGTCCAAACCATTCTATGATTCTCTGTACCAACAAACACCTTCTGGAGAAGAAGCTCATCCTTAGCTCCCAGGACAGAATACTTTTTCCCTCTTTTCCATGTGTGTCTAACTGGGTAGCTGAGTTGAAATGTGTAAAGTTTTTGCCTCTTGGCCACACACTGAACCTTGCACAGCATAGCTAGCAGTGAAATTAGGCTTCACTTAGAGGCTCTTTTTATTCTAGTCTAAATTACTATCTCTATCCTATGATTTATGTATATTTTTGATACTCAGGGGAGAAACCTCCCTTCCTACACTCCTTTTCACAAATATGTAGATCAGCCAAGCCAGTTTCAGAAACTCTGCAAAAGTATCTCAGCAGTGATTCAGATATTTTCCGAAGTTATCAGTTATAGACCCAACAAATCACTTCATCAGAATTTAGCTAACCATTTCTTTAATATCAGTTTCACCTAGTTAAGAATAATCTTTGGACAAGTACAGCCATTTCACTGTGAGCTCAATGTCAAATCAGATACCTGAACAAATGCACATTTGTCATTATGATCCTAGGTATCTATGAAACTTATGCTAGGCATATATGTTGCAAAAATATTTACTTCAAATTTGACACACAAAAGCATGTATTAAAAAAACCAAACAAACAAGTGAGACTTCTTTGGTCTTCAGTGCTTACAACTGTAGTCACTTACATAAGGTCCTAAATGTGTTCTGGACAATGACACTGCATTTTGTATCCCATTTCACATTTAGTTTTACTGCTGGATCTTAATTTATGATACAGTTCTTCAAATTTTGTTTATTTTACATATTAGAATATCCCACTATGATTTAACATAT
Source organism: Myiotriccus ornatus (assembly GCA_036023395.1). Classification (NCBI taxonomy): domain Eukaryota; kingdom Metazoa; phylum Chordata; class Aves; order Passeriformes; family Tyrannidae; genus Myiotriccus; species Myiotriccus ornatus. Next base: position 12,535,477 of record JAYRBT010000001.1, read on the forward strand.
CTTTTATTTGAAACTTTTATGTTTGAAAAGCTGGTTTGTAATTACACATCTTCATTTATCACACTCTTGGTGCATTTCCCACATAGTAGGGAAATATCTATATTGTTTCATTCATAATAGGGCAGGTATGATTTTTTGCACTGAGGTTTTCTCCGATTTTTTTCTTCTTTTCTTATTTTTTAACTGTGCTGCCCCATTGCAGGGTATTTCCCAAGAGATGTGCATTAACAGCAGGTGGTTTTAAGGTGCATGAAGAGTCATCGCTTTAGTTTTTTCACTTTTGTTTTTTCCCTCTCAAAATAAAAGAGTTTCCTTTCCTGCACTTCCATGAAACTATAATGAACAGTATATTGTGATCAGTATTTTATCACATTCACCCTTTGTCAAGGGTCATTTATACAGCTGAGGTAACATGACAAAGGAAAAATGCATCACAGAGTATGGATTCCAGTTCTGGGTTTGTTGCATGTTAGATGACATCCAAATGCTTAAAATTCACAGAATTATGTTATCTCATCCCTCCCTTTATCATATCTCATCCCTCCCTATTCCTACTGAAACAAATAGAAGCTTGGAAGAAGAATTGAAAATTTTGATTTTTTTTTTATTGTTTGGCCTTTTTTTTGTTTTGTTTTAGTACTCTGAGAGACTGAAATTGCTTGCAGCTTGCCTTGAATGTGGAAAAAGTTGCTCACCACCTGTATCTGTTCATAAATAATTAATTAATATCTAATTTAAGCAGAATTTTATACAACTTTCCTTTAAGGGACTGGAGGTAGGAATGTTTGTAGATTCTCACCATTACAACATTTCATTTTCACAAATGCATATGATTTTAAACATCCAGCTTTTAAAAGCTGATGAGAAGTTATGACCTATCTGCCGAGCTGCCAGGAATGACTAAATAGTTGCTGTTAGGCCTGTTCAGCTGTTAGGTAGAATTCATTATAATGATTTTTATGGCTCCTTAAATTGAAATGTTTTGCTTCAGCTGTGGTAAGATAACTGCACATAGCTTTGGTAGCTCTGTCACCAGGAAATAACTTAAGGCTGCTGTAACTTGCTTGTTTTACATTATGCTCCCATATTCTTATATAACCACTACTGTAAAATTTTTTTGCTGTCCTTTTCTACGCATCCAATAAAAGCATTGCTTTCGAATTATTTCTAGTACTAAGATATAATATTCCACCAAAACAAAAAGACATGTATATTCATGCTTGTAACCTGTGTAATAAATTATTTTAGTTGGTAAAAGTCATATTAAGCAGCAGAAGTATTTGTCACAGTCAAGTCTGTGTGACAAAGTAGATTCACTTCTAACTATTAGAATAGTAAATAGACTGGTCTAAGTAGACATTCTTATAAAAAAATATAAAAAAAAGTATTAACAGCACAAAAAAATTACATTCTTAAGAACCTGAAACAGGCATTTCATCTCACTTCTGTGCAGCATCATAATTTCCCATCCCACTTAGTCAGATTAAAGCAAAAGTGGTGATTCTGGTCTCTCCATGCACACAACTGCAAATTTCTGCTCTCCATCTCTGTGGGAGCTGTGGTATTTGTAGGTAAGTACTTAGTGTTAGCACAGAAAAGAAAAAGAAAGCAGTAGAATTATGGACATAACGTGCAGGGTACAGAAATATTCCCCGTGGTGACATACCACCTTTAGGATTGCTTATACAGATTGTGAAATCACAGTCTTTCAAGAGTGCTTCAAATACTGTAAACACAATCACTTAAATTATAGATATATTTTTTCAACAATAAGACTAACATAATTTAATCAATGTTCTGTCAAAAACCTTGGGATGAACCTCAGGGTTTCACATAATGTTACTCTATCATGCCTAATCCTTTACTAAACATCAGTTATTAAGCAAAAACTGTTTTCAGGGCTCATCAGTACACTGATGTGAAACCCAAAAGTTCCAAATAATGAGGTGGGGCGTCCCAGTTCCTTCTCTTCAGTAAAGGGTTGAAAAAGTGGAATGGAAATCTGTTTTGCCTTTTAAATTTGTACACGAAGCTGGCAGCAGTTAACAGGATATAAAATGTCCTACTTTCCTCACTGCAGTGAGCAGTAACCACAAAAAAGAAAAAAAAAAGAAAAAAAAGAAAAAAAAAGAAAAAAAAAAGAAAAAAAAAAAAGAAAAAGTTGTCACTGTGTCCAAACCAGTGTCATTTCTGTTTTTCAGCAAGCAAAGTACATAGGGCTGGCAGCACAACTAAAAGAATCAGCTTTCTCTGGGACTTGCCTCCCCTCAGCTTTTGTCAGCCAAAACCCATCATTATTTGCAGAAGAAGGAAAAGAGTACAAGTATAAACAGATCCTGAGGTAAACAGGGCTTTGGCAGGAATAAGACCTTTCCAGTGCCATTCAGAAAGGCTTAAGAAAGTGTGTTCATACTGAATTAATTATGTTTTTATTGTTTATGGGAAGATGGTGGAAAGAGACGTTCTCACTGTAAGAAAGGAGAAGCTGTTAACTTTTCATTCATGCACCTGAATAATGCAGCTGAAAATGAAGAGAATGCATGAATCTGTCATTTTCTACATTGTATAACATTCCTTATATCTGGTATATTTTACTTAAAAAGCAAAAATATTCTCAAATTTGAGAGCAGGCAGAGAAAGCCAACTGTGTCCTGGGCTTCATTCAAGGCAGTGTGGGCAGCAGGGGAAGGAGAGGATTCTCTGCTCCACCCTGGTGAGACCCCACCTGCAGTGCTGCCTCCAGCTCTGGGGTCCCCAGCACAGGAAGGACATGGACCTGTTGGTGACTCTAGAGGAGGCCACCAAGCTGATTAGAGGAGTGGAGCACCTCTCCTCTGAGGAAAGGCTGAGAGAACTGGGATTGTTCGGCCTGGAGAAGAGAAGACTTTGGAGTGACCTAATTGCAGCCTTCCAGTACCTGAAGGGAGCCTACAAGAAAGATGGAGAGAGACTATTTACAGGGGCCTGTAGCAACAAGATAAGGGAGAATGACTTCAAACTGAGAGTAGATTTAGATTAGATATTAAGAAGATATTATTTTCTGTGAGGGTGGTGAGGCACTGGCACAGGTCACTCAGGGAAGATGTGGACGCCCCATCCCTGGAAGTGTTCCAGGCCAGGTTGGATGGAGCTCTGAGATACCTGGTCTAGTGGAAATTGTCCCTGCCAATGGCAGGGAGTTGGAACTAGAGGATCTTTAAAGTGCCTTCCAACACAACCCATTCTATGAAAGTCTAGTAGAGTTTAAACACTAACAGTACAAATAGTTACCATGTGCAAGCTGTCACAGCATCTAAGGGTCAGTGAAACACCGAGTTCCCTGAAACTGTCGCACATCAACTGAGTATCTGTAAGTGAAACCTCTAAGAAATGAACACTTGAGAAGGTCAGACCTCCAAGAGGTTAGTTCCAATTCATTTATTTGCAAGCTTTGTCCTCACTTTGCAATGCGTTATACTTGAATATAAATCTTACTTGATCTTTCCTAGGGCATGCAGAAATATCATTATCCCTGTTGTAAAAATAAGACTGGAAATATTTACAGATAAGTGAAGACCCGTGAAGTTATGTCAGGTCATATAATGGAAATGTTTTAGAGAAACTGAAACTAACACAGTGTCAAAAAGATATTTGAACTGTTTTTTGACAATATATGAAAAATAGCTTAGAAATTTAATAAAATCTCATAAAAGAATGAAGCCTCATTTACCTCACAAATATTTGAAACACATAATGATACAACATATGATTTCCAGAAGGAGGTGTACAAAATGCCATTAAATACAAATGATTTGTACTTGAACTTTCAACTTGTACTTTCAACTTTTTATGTGTTTTTCAAAAACACTATTTGAACATCCCACTGTTGCTATCTACCGCTGCTCAGGTGTCTGAAAATTTATATAATATTCATTTATGTTTACACTAAGGCCAGAGAGGAAAACGCTATTAGATTTTTCTCTACACGACAAGACCTTAACATCTCAGAATTGTTCTGGATTTTTATAAAATATTACCATATTATATACACACAGGTGCAGCTTGTGTCCTGCTATCTTCCTTCAATTTGATTTAACAGTATTGTTTTCGGTGGTTCAAATCTTTCCATATTAAAACTCCATTGCCTCTTTTCTGTTTCTGTTCTCAGACTGTCTTTATGCACTTTTTTTGCCCGGTTGCATATTATTCAGCATAGAGTACAAAAATTTAAGCATTATTTGAAAGCATTAGTACCATTAGCATTATTTTCTCTGACAGATTACCGAAAAAAAAAAAATCAGCCAAGAAAACACCATTCTGCAGTACTCCCTGCCTTCTTTCTCTTCATTTCTGTATGATGTCGTTTACCATCACCTTTTTTTGGCAGATTAGCCCTTCACACGGGAAGAATTCATGTATATCTTCTCTTTTCCATGATGCCTCCCATCTCTACTTAGCACTAAACAGTTATTCATTTCCTAAGGACTTTTCTCTTGTATTGAGGCCCTTTTTGCATGAGTATCCTGTTTCTGTGATACATTCTTTCTGCCTAAAAGGGTTTTGAATCCTTAGTAATCTCCATAATGATTTTGAAAGAGATTGCCGGCTGGCATCCTTGCCAGGTTAGTTCATTGCCCAAATACATCATGATAAACTTCCTGCATTTGCCTATTAGTGGCATGTCTCTCATTTAGATTCACAAAAAGCTGCATATGCTATCTCAACTGGCAGAAGCAGAATTAACATTCTGCCCAAAAGGGAATGAAATGATCTCTTGGAGGGAAGAGGAAGGTATAGCACAAACAGGCAGATAAGTCTCAGGAGCTCCCGGGAAATGATGACTCCAAGAAGCAGTACTGCAGCTGGAGTCAGTGGACAAAGACATTCCATAAACATGCTGAGGGGGGACTGATGGTGTCCTGCAGAGTAGCATCAATTATCCCCCACCTGGGAGTGTCAGCACTTGTCGTATCCAAGAGACTATTAAAAAGGAATATAAAACCCTACTGCTACTACCATAAGCTGTTTCAACTGATAAAGAAATAGGTACAAGGATCTATCAGCTTTCATGTCTTTTATGACGGAAAGGAACAAATATAAGGAAGAAATGCAATGCTATGTTTCTTTCTTGAATTTGTTAAAACAAGTACTTGCCCCTCCCCTTCTTTAAACTTCTTTTGCCAGTTTTTTAAATGTAATTCAAAGGCAAACTTTGAAATCTAACTTTAAGAATCTTGGGAAAATGTCCAATAGCATTTCTATATGTCAAGCTCTATATTATGTATAGATAACATTAATATTTCGTAGTTATTACAATTTAGACTTTACTAATGTAATTTCCTTTATATACAGTGTTCTTTATAAATATATATTCTCCCTACTCTTTTTAATCCTCTAGTTTTTCTTGGTCACTTAAAGAATATAGGATAGTGTGGAGTGATAAAATCACTTCAGGGAAATAAATACCCTAACAAACTAACTGTATTCTGAGCACTTTTATGCAAATGCAATAATATTCTAGGCTTTTTATATGATGTGACTTAAAGTCTCTGTGAAATCCTTGTGGTTGAGGCTGACCAGATTTAAACCAATTGAGAACTGAGCTCTGCATATGTCAGCTCATTTCTGAATAAATTAACCTGGTTTAAACAATAGTATCAAATCTCAAGCTACACAGCTAATGACATCAAATCTGAGGGTCTTATACTAAGTGGCTCAAACCCAGAGGAAAATGTCATCCTATATAATCTAATCTAGTTTATTGTTTTACTGTAACAGAAGCTCCACTTCTCTTTAAATATATTTCAAAGAGATTATGAGAGAAGGAGAATTAAAGCATTAACAGGATTGAAGCAGATAGAAAAACCTCCTATTTTTTTCTCATGAGCTGATACAGACTGAGGAATAAAAGAGTGTACTGCCAAGAAATGTATTTTTAACTCTATTGCTAACCTTCCAGAACTCAAAGTTTCAAACTGTGCAGATTGATAAACATAGAGCCAGTTTTATTTCTTAGGTGGCTTGACTCAGAATACCATAGAAAATTCTACAACATTTGAAAAAACTACCACAATCTCTCATTCCTCTCTCTGATTAATCTAGTTTTTCTGCCAGCGTGTGAGAAATTGAGAACACTTCAAATGCCTTTCACAATGATTTTTTTAAAGTAAAAATTATATACTTTTCATTAGAAAGACCATCTAAAGCTAGCCCAAAAAGCGACATGGAAGGTACCTCCCACCCACCTCTGATTTTGTGGGCTTTTATGGATTGAAAGGGAGGAATGAGAATAAGCAGAAAGATTCTGCAAGAGTGAAGGAGACCATCAAGTCTATGGGACCAGACGGGATCCATCCTAGGGTGATGAGGGAACTGGCAGAAGAGCTCACCAAGCCTCTCTCCATCATTTACCAACAGTCCTGGCTCACTGGGGAGGTCCCAAATGATTGGAAGTTGGCAAATGTCATGCTGATCCACAAAAAGAGATGGAAGGAGGACCCAGGAAACTACAGGCCTGTCAGCCTGACCTCAGTGCCTGGCAAGGTTATGGAGCAGAGCATCCTGAGTGCAATCACACGGCACCTACAGGATGGACAAGGGATCAGAGCCAGCCAGCACTGGTTTAAGAGGGGCAGGTCCTGTCTGACCAAGCTGATCTTTTACGATCAGGTGACCCGCCTGGTGGATGAGGGCAAGGCTGTGGATGTGTCTATCTGGACTTCAACAAAGCCTTTGACACTGTCTCCCATAATATACTCCTGGAAAAGCTGGCAGCCCACGGCTTGGACAGGGGCACTCTGT
>JAYRBT010000001.1:12542356-12563891 GCA_036023395.1 Myiotriccus ornatus
AGTGGATCAAGGGTTGGACTTGATGATCTCAGAGGTCCTTTCCAACCCATCTGATTCTATGATTCTATGATTCTATAACTTCTCACTTTGGAAGGGGAGTGCAAAGGGGAGCACGGCGTAGGTTCTGCATCACTGTGTGTTCTACACCGCAGTCATAAGATGTACCCCAGACCAAACTACCTTTTTGTCAGGCAGCTCCATCGGTGTACTCCTGTTAAATTCACCACCGAAAAAGAGCATTGCCAGACACACATTTATCTCCTGTTAGGAGAGGCACATTCATCTCCTCTCTTTCTCATAAGACTTGCCTATATTGATTTTAACTTTTTGGTTTGGTTCAGTTTTGTTGTATCACAGGATGAGGTTAGAATGAAGCTCAGGAGATGATCTACTCCAGTATCTTGCCTAAAGCAGGGTCTCCAATAAGATCATGGCAGCTTACACAGGGCTTCGTGCAGTCAGGTCTAACGAGCAGCAGGCAGTGATAGGTAATCCCTTCCCTCAATTTATCGGCTCTGCTCCTGTAGATGCATCCCAGGATGCTGCTGGCTGTCTCTGCTACCAGGGCAGGCTGCTGGCCCACACTCAGCTCACCATCAGCCCAAGACCCGAGTCCTGTTGACAGAGCTGTTTCCCTCTCTGCCCTGTGAGAGGCGCTTCTTGCTTGTAGAAAACAGTGTAGAAACTTTCTGCTGCTCCTCACAAATAAGGCAGTTTGGTCTCAGTTGCACCTCAGCTGCAATCTGGACTCTCTGGGTGCAACTTAAATATCCATGGTTTTAATTTGGAGTAGGAGGGTAGCATTGGAATAAGGTTCTTGACCTTCAATAGCAACTGAAATTTGTTTCACATTGAAAAATATGCCAACAGGATGCTTTTTGGATGGAAACCAGAGGAGAGGTGAACTTCAGAAGCTTGCTAAGTGCACTGTAGCTGCTTACAGAGATTCATGTCACAGAGGTCTCCTGAAGTCAAAATTACAAAACTCAGCACCTGAAGAAAATTGTTCCTACAGGCCTGAGTACTCACTAATATATACATATTGTTTCATTCAAAGCTTGATACTTACTGTTACAAATAGCAAAGATCATAAAACTCAATGTTTACAAGAGACTGGGCTCTTTTTGGAGCATGAAAATTCTTTGGTATCACACTGACAGAAATATATGACCTTTTATTCCTATAATCAAAAAAGTAATTGAGAAATAGTTATTTCTCTACATATTTTTCCCCTTCTACAGGCAAAAACAATAAAATGTAGTAAAGAAGTGTTATTGCTCTGTTGGTTCAAATCCTACAAAGCTTAGTTATCTGAAATATAACACTGTTAACACATGTTGAAAGGTATCATTGAGAATGAAATATTAAACCCAGAGATCATGTTTTACAGCTACTGTTTTAAACAGTACCAAAAACCATCACAACTCAAGGAGACACAGAATTGACCTGTTATGGAACGTTTTCCTATTGCTATCCCTCTGCTCTGGGGAAAGAAAGATGTTTTGCTTAAGTCAACTGTAGAACTTCAAAGACTAAATTATTTTAACTATGTTAGTGTTTGGGAAAAGACACAAATCTCACATAACTGTCTCCTTTTATTTCTATATAAAACATAACTTATAAGTGAAGAATTAAAGGAATTGCATTTATTTAGTTTAAAGAGGTGACACTTAGGGAAAAACATGATAATTCTACATAAATAGTTCAAGGGCAATAACAGGATAGAAAGGAAGAGCTAGTCACATTGAAATTTAGTCATAAAACAAGGACTAATGGGCTGAGTTAGAAGGATAAATATACTTTGGTTATTACAAGAACTTCCTGAGAGAAAGGAAGATCAGAGTACAGAAAGATTTCTCTTGTGAAATAGCTATGGCATAATCTTTGGAGACATTAGAAGTAAGATTAAAAAGCTATCTATAAAATATAATGAGTTTTCAGAGACTGAACTGGATGACCAGTAACATCCTTTTAATTATATATGTAGTGGATTGGCCTTGTCTGGATGTCAGATGCCCATCAAGTCTCTCTATTACTTCCCCTCCTCAACAGGACAGGGGGAGGAAATACAATAAAGAGCTCATAGACTTGGAGATCACTCACCAATTACCAGTACCAGCAAAACACTCATTTTGGGGAAACTAATTTAATTTGGTGTTAATTAATACAAATGTAAAATGATGAGGAATAGGAATAAATCTAAAATACCTCCACCACTCCCTTCTTCCCAGGCTCAACTTTGCCCCCAACTCTTCTAATTCCTCCCCTTGGGTAGCACAGGGGGACAGAGGATATTGGTTGGTGTCAGTTCACAGGGCTTTGTCTCTGCTACCCCTTCCTCTTCCCACTCTTCCTCTACTCCAGAGGAATGAGATCTTAACCACAGAAGACAGTCCTTCATGACCTTCTCCAATGTGTACCCTTCCAACAGCCTGCTGTTCTTCAAGAACTGCTTTAACATGGGTTCTTCCTGCGGGTTACAGTCCTTCAGGGGTGCTCTGCTCCAGTGTGGATCCTCCAAGGATCCTACCAGAAATGCTGCTCCTGCACGGGCTCCATGGGTTTCGGCTTTCTTCAGTATGTATTCTCCTACTGCAGTGTTGGGTTCTCCTTAGACTGCAGGGGAACAACCTGCATCACCATGGTCTTCTCCAGGAACTGCAGGGGAATCTCAGCTCTGGCACCTGGAGCACCTCCTCCCCTTCCTCCTTCACTGACCTTGGTATCTGCAGAGCTGTTTCTCTCACATATTTTCATTCCCTTCTTTTAGTTTCAGTTGTGCAGTGTTGTTTTTTTTTTCCTTTTTTTGAACATATTGTCACAGAGACACAACCAAAATCACTGATTAGCTCAGCTTTGACCAGCAGTGGGTCCTTGAATCCAGCTGAAATGGCTCTGTTGGACATAGGGGCAGCTTCTGGTGTCTTCTCACAGAATCCACCCCTGCAGCCACTCTGCTATCAAAATCTTGCCTCATAAACCCAATACAATACTTTTTCACTGTGGAAAAAAAAGTGCATGCTTAAAAATATCCAGAGCTGGAGGAGCACAAACTCCCTCCCTGCTGAAATCAAGCTGTTTTAATAAGGGAAAAAATGCCACACAAAATGTAATAAGCACTCTGACAGTTAATTTAATTTGTAATCTGCTCTAGCTATGATTAAAACTGTATTGACTGACTTCTAAGATACTTGCATCAAATTCTACTGCACTAAGCAAATTTTTCCACTGAAGTAAAATGAAGCCAGACAAGGCATAGGTTCAGAATTCTCCCTGCTCACCCCTTGTGTTTGTGGGAGATAAAAAGTTGAATAAGACACATTAAGAAAGTTCTGTATTCAGCAGAGAGAGTGAAGATTTGTCCCTATCTTTTTTCATTACCTTTAGGTTTTCTCTGGTGGATCAGCAAGACTTACTCCTGGACTTTTCTGACATATGAGCCTCTAAGAGCCTGCAAGCTGGAACTGCTTCTCAACAAATAATACATAAATTAGTGAAATTTTCTAGGAACAAACACATAAATGCAACATATAACATTTTCTTAAGCCATCAGTTTTGGTCTGTGAAAGCAAAATGAAGTTCTAGACATGGAGGGAATAAAACAAGGATATAACATCAGATATTAACTTTTGATTGACACCCTCCAGTAAAATTTGTGCAGAAGGTCCCAGCCTCTAACTGAGGCATTAAACACATGTCTGGCCACATGATATGAAGGTGCCAGGAAAAAAAAAAAAAAAAGTCTGGTTTTTAGTTTGGCTTTATTGAGGTTACAGATGCTAAAGATTAAACTTCATGGTTGCAATAGATTAGCAAGTTTTCTTCTCCAGTTCACAATCTGTCACAGTTGCTGAGGAAACTGCAGATTATCTTGAAAAGCTGTGATTTACAGATGGTCACTGGGCCGGGCTGACCATGATGATACAGTTCCTCAAGATGCAAAAATGTTTGTAAGAAAGGAACAAGACAAAATTCAACTGTTTTTGGTTTCATCATTTCAGTGAGAGATGTGATAGTTTTGCATAGTTTTTATAGTTTTTTATCGTTTTTGTGCTTCAGCTACTTTGGCCACCAGCAGTAGTGATATAACACTTATGCTAGGAAAAGCCTCAGGACCCAGCTTTGCAGGTTCAGAATTAGAGTGATGCCACTTTATCCCAAGTTCATGTATTTGCTCATTGCAGTTTGTACTGGGTTTATGTGCAAGGTGCTGGCAGCATGGATCTGTGTCCCTGTGGGAAAAGCCCAGGGGCTGCCCCATGCTGAACACAGCCAGATCCACCAGCTCCAGTGTACCCATCACTGGCCAAAGCTGAACCCATCAGCCAAGCTGGACAGAGAGGGGAGAGGGAAAGTGAAAGAAACAGCCCTGCTGACACCAAGGAGGAAGGGGAGAAGGTGATTCAGGTGCCTTAGGAAGAGCAGATTCCCCCACAGTCCCTGGAGCAGACCATGGTGCAACAGGTATTTCCCTGCAGCCTGGATACAGAGCAGGGTGGAGCAGGTGAATATTCCCCAAATGAATCAGAGATTCTCAGAGAGTCTGTACTGGAAAAGGTTTTTCCTGAAGGACTGCAACCCAGAGGAAGAACCCACACTGAAGCAGAGGAAACTGTGAGGAGGAAGGAGCACAAGACAGGAGCTATTACTGACCACAAACCTCATTCCCCATCTCCCTGTGTTGCTTGAGAGGGGGAGGTAGAGGAGCTGGGAATGAAGGACTGATGTTGAGCCTGGAAAAAGGGGCTGGGAAAGGTATTTTAGCTTTTGTCTTCGTTTCTCACCATTTTAATCTGTTTTAATTGACAATAAACCAAAAAAACACTAAAAAGCTTTCCCCAAGTTTAGTCTGTTTTGCTCATTGTAACAATCAGTAAGTGATCTTCCTGTCTTTATCTCAACTTATGAGATTTTCCATCTCAATTTTTCCCTTCATCCAGCTGAGGAGGAGGAGTGAGAAAAAGGCTGGCTCGGCATCTGGCAGGCGGGCAGAGTAAACCACAGTTAAACATACGATAACACGTGAGAACATATTTCACTAATGCTCTCATCTAAAATAGAGCTGAGATTTATTAGTTGCATTCAGATAAGTTCACTGTATTCAATTTTTTTTGCTACCAACAATCCAGTGGCAAAACTTTAACCCACCATCCCTCATCTTCTGGTTTTGAAGCCTTTTAATCTCCAGTGTTTTCTTTCCCAATACCTGGTTCGTTGTAGTGTCACCTGTTCTGTCTGCCTTGTCCTCAGAACACGGGGTGCATCTAAACGTGCTGTACAGTTTATTTGACAAAAGAAAGATGAGCAAAAACAATTTTTCTTCTGAATTACTGTTTCACTGTATTAACCAAAGCTCCAACTTATATAATTCAACAAGATCATAAATTTTCTGCCATCAACAATGACTGCTGGGATCTCCACTAGGCAATAAATTATGTAAGACTTGTTAACAGATCACATTTTTTGATAGATTGTACTACCATTTTGCATTGGGGTGTGAGGACCAGAAACCTTATGGTAGATGTCAGTTCCTTACTCTTTGTTCTGCCTTACATGAGTGTCACTTACTCTTTCTTCTGTCACTTATAAGTCGACTAATAAACTAAACTAAAAGAAAAAAAGCTGTGCAAATAAAAATATTGAGTCAGTTATACTGAAGGTTCAGTTTCATAAAGTGATTGTTAAATTATTCATGAGCTGTATAGATGATCTAGATCCAAATTAGGCCCTAAACAAATTTACTGATGGTAGAAAGAAAAGAAAAAAAAAAAGGAGCACACCCCTCAAAGAGTTTACATATTTTAATTGATACATCCACTAAGCTACACTGAAGGTCCAAAGATGCAGAAATAATGCTAAAATGGCTTATAAAGTTTTCAGGATTTGCTTGAACTATTGTTCTTGAATATTGTATTGATTTTTTTTTTATACTAAATATAGTTTTTAGATCCATTTTATATCCAGAAGCGCAGCAGTTATTTTATGCACTGTCATTCACAGTTTTCTTGTTTTTTTCAGGTGACTGGATCAGGCAGACCCTCTTCAAGGGAAAAGGAGATCCATTTTGCCCAGGGAAACAACAGAGAGTACATAGAAAAAAGGTTTCAAAGAGTGTACAGAGCTGGGAGGCTGAAGTAAAGAGCAGAGTACAAACTGTCAGACTTCAGAGGTGAAGAAGGAGATTCCTATGACCAGAGGGGACTACTAGTCAGGGACTGTTGCAATTCAAACTGCAATATGCATAAAAGTAAGTTTGGACTGAAAAATTTTTACTCTTAGGGTGGGAAATAAGAGGTTTGTGCATCTCTTCCACAGTCAATTTCTTGTACTTTAAGGGTTTGGGTTTTCCTATTGATGTATTTGTTATCTGTTATTTTTTCCATAAATTATGGCTTTTCTGAGATAAAAATCTTTTGATTGTCTGTGAGGAGCACTGATCATTCAATATCCACCTCAAAGTTGTGAAGCATTTGGGTTTTGTCTCACAAAGAAATGGAAAAAAAAGCCTCACATTTTGAAAGAATGTATACTCTGAATGTTTATAAAAAGTAATTTATAACTTCAGCATATTAGCATAAACTCTGCTGATACTACTTATGCTTTTGGAGCCTCCTTGGGACACTGCATGACCTCATTATTTTCACAAAGCTGACAGCAGAGCACTTACACACACTCCCCTGCCCACAGCTTTGTTATGGTTCCAGAAAACTGGCTGATGTGACATTGCCAACAAAGGTGGTATCCTGATCAAGAGAGATATTAGGTGTTTGGGTAACAAAAAATCAAGGAGTTTGTTGAGTCACTGAAGGCACCGGAGGAGATGATGAGTCACTGTGCAGAAGTGAAAGCCATTCAGCCAGCCCTGGAGGTTGCTGGCACACAGTTCACTCACCAGTGTGAAACGTGCCACAGTCAAGCAAGCCACACAAGCAAATTCTACCTGGAGTAGAGAGAGACAGCTGGCTTTTCAATATCATGAGGCCTGGCAAGCTGACTGCACTGGACCACAGCCACAAACACCCCGAGGCAAGTGCTACACACTCACCATGGTGGCAGCAACTACCAGCTGGGTAGAAGCACACCCTGTAAACCATGCCACTAGCCAAAATGCCATCTTGGGCCTTGAAAGGCTGTCTGGCACCCCAGGAAGAACTGAGTCATAGGATGCGACTCATTTCCAAAGTAACCTCATAAACCTGTGGGCCAAGAAACACATCGTTTCTTCTATCACCCACAAACCTCTGGAGAGGCTGAGAGTTAGTGGACAGCTAAAGACATTTCTGAGAGCATTGGACAAGGGGGCATGGAAGCACTGGGAGGTAAATTGAGCAGAAGCCTCTTGGCCAGATTGACCCCCAGTCTTTCCAGCTGACACTACAGGGAGACCCCAGCTTTGGGCAGCAGAGAATATCCAGGCTGTGGAGGATGCTCTGCTCCAGATACCAGAGCCTGGGGGAAGACTTGTAACTTCCTGACAGCACACGCAGGTAGCTCCTGGAGCAGATCTGCCTGCAGTGTGCCTTGGAAGACCTGGAGAAGCAATGGGCTGTCCTGGAGATGGACAATTGCCTCCGGAGAAAGGGAAGCTCTCCAGAAGGGTACGGAGGCAGAGAGGTTCCAGCAGAAAAGTGCTAGGCTAGCTGGCCTCCCCAAGCAACTGAAGGAAAGATGCAGGCATCTGCAGGAGACCACTGAGTGCCTTATGAATCCTTCAGTGCCACTGCACATCCAAAGCACTGCTTTGGAGCTGGGTATGAAATCCTTGCAGGATGTTTGCAGGGCATGTCAAGCCCACTGCTGCCCCTGCCGTTGCAGCCTGGAAGTCAGCTGAATTAATGTGCTGGGCTTGTTCAGGGCTTTCCACATTGTCCCTGCATCATTTCCCCAGCTCAAACTGGTCCTGAGGTCTTTTGGCTCAGAGATGCTTCTCCTGGCTTCCTGTGAATGCTGCCCATTAGAACTCTTGGGACACCTGAAGCCTGGTGCCATGACTGCTGATGGAGCACACCGCAGGAAGCACAGATCAGCTGTTGACAGATTCCATTCTTTCAGCAAAGTTAGAGGAAAGAGATTAAGAAAGTCTAGGAGGTGATAGAACTCCAGGTAAAAATCACTAGTTGGTAACAGAAGGAGATTGGCCTGGGTAGATGTGACCACTGAGGTCACTGGTGACTTATGCCAACCAGCTCAGTTAGAAAGATTGTGATAATGAACACAAATAACCTCTTGGGGTGAACACCCCTTATCCAGAGGGTTGCTGAAGGAGCCTGAGCTTCTGGTGGAACTGTGACATGTAAGTGCTGCGCTGTCAGCCCAGATCCACGTGCCAAAGTGTTGGAAGTGAGGGTACTTTTGCCTTGGCCCACACCTGGACTACGGGAGCGTGTTTCTGTTCACACTGTGTGAGAGCACGTCATAGGGTAGAAACCTTGCAACAGGAACTGCAACCTCCCTGCTGTGCATAGCTTGCTTAATAATTTTATGTCACTGAGTGATGTAGTTCTGTTCTTGAAACTCTCCACCTCTGAATTCCCCTTTGGCAGGCATAAGGTCCAGGTACAGTAGTATTTTTCCAGTACTTTTCTGGTAATAGTATTTTTCCAGTCCTTTTTCTAAAAATATCTAGCATTTCATGTAAACCTTCAATAACCCCAGTGGCATATTGCAGCACCCCACTATCACGTTCTTTACAAGTATTCTCAGAAGCCAAGTATTTGCTTACACATTCCATCTGCTCTATATGCTTTTTTCTATGGTGCTTCTCTACAGTTCAGCTGATTTCATTAATATTCTCTGTTATAATCATTACTTTTGACACAAAGTGTTTTAATTCTGTCATTGTATTTACTTGTCTTCTTTTTTCTTTCTTTTTTTTTTAAATTAAATTGATGAAATTTTGCTTTTGAAAAAAAGACTCAGATTAAAATATGAATGTGGATGAAACTGTACAACCTGTTTATTTCCATTTTTTTCCCTTTAACACTGATGTTTTTGTAGATATTACACTTCATTTTCTGGATGTACAATGACTTACTTTTCTATTTTTGTCTTTTTTTTTTTTTCCCCTTTGTGGGTGAGAATTCACAAAATCAATGCATTTGAAGTAAGTAGGCTGTGTGGTGTTTAGCTGCCTGCTGGGTTAAACCATGACAGTCCTTTTTGGCCCCCAACACGGGGCACGAGGAGTTGAGATAATGACAGATCTGACCAGAGCATGTTAGACCAACTTTGCCATAAGCATTCATTATGTTAGTTTAATAGTCTGTGGTCATGGTTGATTTGTTTGCTCCCACAGTTGTGCTTGTTCTCAGAGTCATGTTATGTAAGACCTTACTTGCTGTTTATCATCTCTGGGGGCTGGATTAGGGTTATCATTTTGCTGCGCTGCGTGTGTAACACTGGCTCACGATGTGATAAAATGACTAGTCATGAGGCTAATCTGGTTTTTGTACTCAGCATTGCCACCATCCTTCTACTTCAGGAAACATCTCTCTGAAACAAGTAATAATTACATTCTTTACTATTTCTCCTAAAAGAGCCAATCTTTGGTGACACAAGGAGGTACACTTTTCCATGCGCCTTCCCCTTTCCTTTCTCGTTCTTCTCCAGGCTTTTTAAAATAACTCTTGAAAATTTTGAATATCCTTGGGATGTTCAAACCAGGATGTTTCTATAGTTATGTCTTCTGAAATTGTTTAGGGTCTTGTTTAAGATTAAGCAGCCATTTAAGTATAAAACCCAGGGATCTGCCCTCAGGCTCAATAATTATGAGTGGCAGGGTGTGTGGTATGTTATGGACAAGTAGCTAGAAGAGTGGGCACCTCTAGAGTTCTGAAACTTAAGCCCTGAACAATTACATAATCTGAAAAATAGTATTTTTTTTTTTTTTTAATTATGCTGTCACTTTGGAAGTTCCAGAGACACACAAATCTCTGCAACATGCTGGAGCCTGGCTCAGGGCTGTTAAACCCTGTTCAGCACCGTTCAGTACCCTCATGGGGAAGAAGAGGTCTCTGGATCTGATGACAAAATGACAGGTACTGTGGCCTCTCCAAGCCCCAAGACAGGCCCTGCATCTGATCCAGAGAACTTATCCCTGCCAGTGTCAATTGCCCCTATACGCACAGTATGTAATACTGGATGTAAAAGTCGGGTAATTTAGTAAGGGAAGAAACTACTAAGAAGGCGAAGGAGGAAGAAGTAGACAAGGCATGCTATTCCAAAGCAGGGCCATCACAAGAAGAAATGGAGGAAGAGGCAGAACTCTGAAACAAGTTGGTAAAACCACCTGATCCCTGTCCCTGAGTGAGCTGCGAGTTATGTGAAAATATATTTCAGCCATAGTCTAGGCAAGAATATTGTCACCTGGATGCTTCAGTGCTGGGATAACAGGGCTAGTAGCCTGGAATTACAGAGTAGGGAAGACAAGCAGCTAGTATCTCTTTCTAGGGATGGGAGCATTGACGAGGTGATTGGAAAAGGGACGTGACCCTCACCCTCTGAAAGTCATTCCTGTCAGGTGTGAAGGAAATGTACCCCTTCAAGGAAGATGTCCTATGTCACCCAGGCAATGGACCACTATGGAGAGAGGTAACCAGTACCTGAGGGGATTAGCTGTGCAGGAGATGATTTGTTACAATCTGGAAAACAAGCAGATATCTAAAGGTCCAGATGAAGTGAAGTGTACAAAAACCACGTGGTGGAAGTGCATACAGAGTGAACCATCATCACATGCCAACTCACTGGCAGTAATAACCTGGAAAGACGGTCAAACAGTGGATGAACTGGCTGCCCAGCTCTGGCAATATGAAGAAAGTCTCTCTTCCTCCCTATGGGCCTGCATCTCACCTGTATGGATCAGTATCTCAGCTGTTAGGAGTAAGTGGTCCTTTGCTCAAAAAGAGGATATAGCAGGTACACACCATGGATCACCCTGCGATTTTACCTTCATGACCACAAAGAGAACATGAAGAAGTGGAATGGGAAACTTAACTTGATGCCAGAGTCACTGGTACAAGAGTTCCAAGGAAAAACAATCACAAATGGGGCCCTTCCAGGAAAATTCCTGCTCCAGTTTCCAGTGAACAGTTCCCCAGAGTGGCAGGGTTGATCTTACTTCTGATCTTAATAGAAGGACTTATCATTTATATTTATAAGAAGTGAGTTACAAATGCTATGACCAGGACAAGAGGGGTCCTGCCTTAGTCAAGTGGAAAAAGAGGGCAACTGGGTTTACTGGACTGTGTGGATCTGACGGTCTGGAACATCAGACCCACAACACTGTAAGTCTGACACTGGTGTGTAGTGTACACTAATGCCATCAAGCTATTCAAGGGCAGAACCCAGTTGTATTTCTGGATCCCAACAGCTGACTGTGCTGGAGGCTGAAATCAGCCTGACTGGGAATGAGTGGCAAAACCCCCATTGGGACTTGGCTTTTGTCCATCCTTGGCACAGATCATCTCAGGAGAGAGCGTTTCAAGGACCCAAAAGGGCACTGGTGGTTTCTGGTACAGCTGCACGGGAGATGGAGGAAAATAAGCAGCTACCTACCTTACCTGGTCTCTTGGAGGACCCTTCTGTGGTGGGACTGCAGATGGTTGAAGAACAACAGCTGTTGATTGCTATCACAACAGTGCACCAGCAGCAATATCACACCAAGACTCCGTCATTCTCATCCATAGTCTTCATCAGTTGGAAAGCCAAGGAGTGGTCAGCTCACAAGGAGTGATCACTCACCCTTTAATAGCCCCATATGGCCAGTGCAATAGTCTAATGCAGAAAGGGATTAACAGTGGGCTATTGTGGCCTGAACAAAGTCACACGACCACTGAGTGCGGCTGTGCTGGCCATGCTGGAACTTCAGTGCAATGGAGTCAGTGACAGCCCAGTGGTGCCACAGCTGATACTGATAATGTGTTTTTCTCAACTCCTTTGGCAGCACAGTGCAGGCCACAGGTGTTTTCACTTGGAGGACTGTCCAGCACACCTGTAATCAGCTGCCTCAGGGGTGGAAAAACAGCTCTGCCATCTGCCATGGACTGATCCAGATTACACTGGAACAGGGTGAAGCTCCAGAACACCTGTAGTCAGTTGAGGACATAATTGTATGGGACAACACAGCAGAGGAAGTTTTTGAGAAAGGCAGTAGTCCAACTCCTTCGGAAAACTGATTTTGCCATAAAACATACAAAGCTGTGAGGGAGCAGAACCAGGACAGCTGATCTAAGGGATATCCCCATAACATATGGTATCATCTGACCAATAAAATTGGGGAATTTGAATGGGGGGTGGCAGCTGATTACCTGGGGAAGGGCTGGGCATTGATCAGCCAGTGGTGAGCAATTGCACTGTGCATCACTCGTTTTGTGTATTCTTTTATCCTTATTAATATTTTCCCTTCCTTTTCTGACCAATTTACATTTTTGTTCTGATTCTCTCCTGCATCCCACTGTGGAGGAGTGAGCAAAAGACTGTGTGGTGTTTAGCTGCCTGCTGGGTTAAACCACAACAACACAGTTTCTTTTCCCCCAGCGCTCTGCTGTTAGAACCACAGTGATTTTCTGAGTTGAAGAAACTTTCAGAGATAGTGAATGTCTTTTTCTTTTTCTGCCAAAAGCGTAGTTGTGTGTCTGCTCTCTGCTATCATGTTGTAGTATTAAATAGCTATTTATACTCTGGAAAAAAAAAAAAGGTATTAATTTCCCATAACTAGCTCAATGACCAGAATAAAAAAAAAAATCCCATGATTTGGAATCATTCTAGATTTAGGTTAAAGAAAAAATCAATTATGTAAGGATATGTCTCCTTTGGGTGTAGATAATTAGTATTTGAATTCCAGCTTGACAGTTCTGAAAATATTTCTTTTCATAAAAAATGTAACAGTAAATTTAAATTTATTTGATCAAATAAATTTAATTGCTTTTTATTTTAATTGTATTCTACACATCTTTGGCTTCTTCATCCACAATCCACAGAGAAAGAGCTGTTCTTGTCATTGTTTACAAATAGAACTGCCTGGGGTCTAGGAAAAATCCATGCAAATGTCAGACTGTGCTGCTTAAGAGTAATGAATTGTGTAATAGTATCTCTTCATCGATCACGTTAAGGCTGTTCAGTGGTTGAAGAACTTCATTTTAAAGTCTTTTTTTTTCTTGGGACTTTAACACAAATCACTTTTGGAAGTTTATTTTGATACATGTTGTTGTTTGCTTATGAGCAACAATTTTATTTGACCCCACGTTGTGCTTTGAAGATATTTCTGTTTTAAGAATTCTTAGCATAGAGTGTATGTAAATAATGCACATGGTTCTATTGTCTCTTAACTGGGCACTAATTTGATTGTGTTGTATGTATTTATGCATTCCCCACCTGTCTTTCAAGTCAAGGCACCAGAACACTGGGCTGTTTTTTTCATTTACCAAAGCACTGCCCTTTTCTGAATTGTAATTGGTAGTGCAGTGGATTTAGCTCAGGATGCTTTCCACCTAGCTATGCCATGGGGAGCTTTTTTGCTGAGTATTCACAAAGTGATGTACCATGCAGCTCAGAGATTACAGTGCTACAACAGATATGGTATGATTTATTAACTGGTTTATTATCTAGTTTAACACATAGAAGAAAGGAAGCAAATGGAACATTTGGATCTTTTAACACTTAAAAGTCTTTTGCTCAAATTCTTTTAATGCACAAGATGGTTGTATCTCATTTCTGCACAGATCCCATTCAATAACAATATTATTATGATTCTCAGTGTGTGGATGGCTGTACCAGGGCCCTGAGCAAATCTCACCTCCTGTTAGCTTACCCCCTTCCTCAAGTTGTCTATCACGTAGCCCAGAATGTACTGCAAAGGTACCTCTGCTTATTTAAACCCTTCAGTGACTTTCATTCCAGCCATTTTATTGTTGCTGCAAGTGCAGAAGAGGCCACCAGGTTGCTTAGAGGGAGGGAGCACCTCTGCTGTGAGGAAAGGCTGAGAGAGCTGGGATTGTTCAGCCTGGAGAAGAGAAGTGTCTGGAGTTATCTAACTGTGGCCTTCCAGTATCTGAAGGGAGACCACAAGAAAGGTGGAGAGAGACAATTTACAAGGGCCTGTAGTGACAGGAAAAGGGGGAATGGCTTTAAACTGACAGAGAGTAGGTTTAGATTAGATATTAGGAAGAAATTATTTCCTGTGAGGGTGGTGAGGCCCTGGTACAGGTTGCTCAGAGAGGCAACGTGGTCTAGTGGAAGGTGTCATTGCACATGTCAGGGGGATTGAGAAAAGATGATCTTTAAAGTCCCTTCCAACTCAAACCATTCTGTGATTCTGTCATGAGACAGAATATTTAGAAGAATATTTCCTATTTGGACTGTGGTCTGTGTGAAATGTAATAGAACTTTCTATTATTTGAAAAGTCATTCTATTTTTGTAGATATATACCTAATATTTGCTTGTGATTATCTTTTTAGGAGGCTAAAAAAGTAATTTAAAGCAGTACCAGCAAATATTTTTCAACTTGAACAAAGACTCTTGAAATAATATTACTGGATTAGGGGCAATTGTTTTAAGAAAAGCATTATCCTTAATACTGTCCTATATATTTGAAATAAAAAATGTGGCGTAGAGCTAACGGGTTGGCGATGGATAAAATTATTCCTGAAAATTCAGAGTACTTTATGAACCCTTCCTTGTAATATCCTGAAACCTTTAAAAAGATATATTGTTTATTGGAAGTTCAGGATTACTAAGTCTTCAAGATGGGTGAGTAATTACCGAAAATTTATACCAGCCAACATATTGCTGTGGAGACACTGACGTTACTTCTCCGTTAAAATTAACAACTCACGTGCAGTGGCTTCGATTGCTCTGTTAGTGAGACATCAGTTTTGAAATACAAACGTGTTTTTTAGCCATTCAATCATTTTTACGGGCGGGTTTGGGGCCTGTCGCTGCATAACCACGTGGTGGAGCTGTTGAATAAATTTGGATTCTGACAGCGTAGTCCTGCCTGGGCTCTGCGTTAGAGCTGCTGCCACCACTCCTGTTATCTCTGTGTGTGAACCTGCCTCCTACCATCTATTTGGGGATAATGAGGGGGCCTGAATGCAGAGGCAGATGTTGACAGTTCCTTCAGAAACAAGTTTAGAGGCAGAGAAACTCACGATAAAATAAATGCAGTCCAGGCCAATTTAGCAGTCCAGAATACAGCTCCCTATGAAGTGTATAAAATGTGATGTTGTCACTGATGATTTTAATTGTCTTTTTTTTCCCCTTAGAAGTCGTTCTTATATCAAGTAATAATATATCTCTCTTAAAAATACATTAATTTATTTTTGAATGGAGATCTGCAAGATAACACCCTTGACAGAGAGGGGTGTTCATCATCTGACATGACAAGCATGTAATGTAGTTCAGTAAGAGAAATACTTTTGGTGCTCTATACATTTAGGATGGCTCAAATATTTTTTTCCAATTTCTATTTCACTATTTAATTTATTACTTAGATTTGCCAGATGCCTGGGTTATGTTTAAAGCAAACTGTTTCAGGGAGACTGCACAGAAACCTCAAGCACTCACAAGACATTCACAGTTTCCTGAATAACATTTGAATCTTTGAGTCTCTGAGGCCACACGTGCTTTAGGAGAGATGAGTGAATAATAGCAATGCAGCCATCTGGCTGATGGTGGAAGCTTCAAGAGTCTCTATGGGCTTGCACGATTTGTGTCTATTCTTCTGAGTAATAAAAGGCAATATGAGAATCAGTTTGCATAGTCTGTCTCTTTTCAGTGTATTGGCTTGATGTATATTTGTGAGCTAGAACATGGAAGAATTCTCATAAAACAGTCAGAGGAGGCAAAGCTAGAAATTTATGTGTAAACACAGCATGGTGTGAAATTACCAATGGGCTGTTATGCCTGAAGCCAGAAATCCTTGTCTTGGATCAGTAAGAACTAAAATCCTCATGTCCATTTTTCTTCTGCCAAATCAAATGTGTGAGACATTCGGAATACTGCTGCTGACAAAGATCTTTCTTTCTTAATTTTAAAATTATGGTAACATGCTTTCAATGTGACTATATTAAACCAGTAATATTTCTAGGATTTTCCTTGCCATATCATTTTCTGTGTTTCTATTTACATCAGACCTCAGATTTTCCATAAAATTGCAAACTTGATGTCTTAGCTGTGCTTATGCTACAGAGTTCTGACAGTACCATTAATAACAGATGATGTTTAAACTTGACATGGTAAGTAGGTTTGTATTAGATGCTGTGCACATATGAAAACACAGTTACTGACCCTTTAAATTTTATGTTCACTGTTTAAATCTTGTAGCTGATCTTGTTTGTATACTTTGGCTCACATCCTGCTACCAAATCAGTGGGACTACATTTGTCTCTCTGGTATTGTTTTAGGCTGTGTTAACGTAACATGAGCTGACTTACCCTATTTATCATTGTAGAACAATGGGCAGCTAATTTATTAGCAGATCAAGGCACAATACCTAAACCACAATAATTTCTAGGAACTAGAACACCATTGCATTCCTATACATATCATTTTGTTCCCCTAAAGGAGGCTAACAAATATTTCTATTAATAGGTATACTCTCTGAGAGGCTTTGAAATCTTAAGGCAATAAAACCACGTACAGATAAATAATGCAGTCCTCAGCAGGACTGTGGTGGGGAGAAAATAAGATGGGAAGAACCTTGCTGGTCAAGAGAAAGGCAGTTTAATAAAGCAAAAATTCTGTCTTTCCAATCAGCAGGCAATGGCCAGTCACTTCCCCTGCTGAAGCACACATAGCAGTTGTTTTAAAGGCAAACACTGTATGTAACAAACACCCTTTCTCTTAGCTTTTATTGCCAAACAGGTGTCACATGGCATGGAATATCCCTTTGTCCAGTTTGGGTCAGCTGTCCCTGCCTAAGTTCTGTCCCAAGCTCTTGCCCACCCCCAGCCTACTGTAATGTTGGAGAGATGCCCTTGATAGAAGCTCTGCTCAGAAGCAGCCAAAACCCTGTTGTGTCCTCAACACCTCCTACCTACAGATACAAAGCCCAGCACGACGAGGGCTGCTATGGGGAAAATTATATCCATCTCAGCCAAAGTCACCACAGCCCCTCCCTTTCCTTGCCTTTGGTTTCTCAACTAAATACAGAATCATAGAGAGGTTTGGGTTGGAAGTGACCTTTAAAGATCCTCTATTCTAACCACTCTGTTGTGGGATTTTTGCAGCATGACTGAAACAAAAGCTCTTATTCTGAATATCCATTGTTATCCAATCAGAATGGCATTGTCTTCTGCAATGTAAGATAAGGTTGATTCCTTAGGATATTCCCAAGAAAAAAAGAGGAAAGGAAGCACATAAACACTTTAAGTGAACATTAACACTTAAGTTATGCTTATAAACACTTTAAGTGTTTATGAGGTTCTTGTGGTTTCGTGGATTTCTGTCTGCAGGTATGAATTTGTGTTTTCAGCTATATACTACTGCTTGTACTTTGTGTAAACCAGTAAAAAATCAAAAGAATTTTTCATGCTCAGAGTTCTGTTATTTTGCTATGAGTTTGGGGTATGTGTGTGTGTTTTCTGGGGGGGATTGTCTTGATTTGTTTTTGCTGTTTTGTGGGGTTTTTTCAGGCTTGCAAAGTCAATTTAAAAATTGCAAATTAATTTCTAACTTAATTAGGATGTAGTTAAACAGCAACTCCTTTATTTTAGTTGTCTTGCCAGTACTCAATGAAAACACAAATTAAAGGAACTAAAACCACTTGTAGTTAACAACACATAACATTTGAAATGCAATATAGCAAACAGGTGTAAAAGAGAGAGGCTGAAGATAAGACTAGCTTTTTTGTGATTTTCTCTTTTAGGTAACCTGTACACTGAAAGAGAGAGTGGTCTTTTTAAAGGGCTATGATAAAACTCAGCTTTCATGTGTATGATCATTACTGAGAAGTAAAAGATGAGAGGCACAGCCTATGGAGAAAAATCAAAAAAATAAAATGTGACTTTAAGGGAATAAAGTGACGAAGTTAATCTCTGTCAGCTAGTCATTTAGTTGTGAATTTAATGGAGAGTTTCAGTAAACATTTGAAAAATAAGAGCATTTGAAGACAATAACAGACAGAGGAAAATAAAATCACTCATGACAGACCACAGCCCTTTTAAATTGTGATCACAACTCCTGTCATCCTGACTGATACATAAGTTTCACAGGAGGTGTGGTGCTTGGTACCACTGTACAGTTTGGGAAAGAGGAAAGAAGGTTTTTCTTTCATTTCTGTTCACAGCTTACTGGTTGGCAAGAAACAAATTGATGACAGAAACTGACTGAGCCGTATCAGCCTCCTATCAAAAAATCCCCCAAATTTCCCATCTCTGTCAAGCCTTACAGACTTTCCTCTCCTCATCAATATCTTCCTCCAATATGTTTTTCCTGGACATGTCTTCCTACATACTGTCAATCCCATAGTTATTTCCCTTTTCCAAATATTCATGGTGCTTCTCTCAGCTGGTGGCTGCAGCTATTTAGGAGGTCTGTGTTTGGTTCAGATGAGTCCTGCACTTTATCTGCGGTCTGTGTTACCTGTCTCTATACTGGAAAGTGCGTACCTGTGTAAAAAGAGTATAGAGTCACAAAGAGTAGATGAATAGATGGAATAAGTTTGCCTCTGACCATGTTATTTTCACCAAGTTTAACATTGTTTATTTAGCGTATCTTCTCAAAAATTGTACCATCTTCATGCTGCCTAATGTCCTCTCTTTTAAGTAAAATACATTTTTTCTTGTCTCAGTAGGCATGCATCCAGCATCACCCAGTGAAAATACTCATGTCAGCACCAGTTTCTTCCTGTACTTTAATTGCATTTTAATCCCTACTCGGTGTTATTTTTGTGATTTATTACTTTTTGTTGTCTATGCTTAATAAAATAATACTCATATCTTTTATTTGTTTTCATACAATAGCTCAGGGGTTTTTTTAGATGCTTATTTTTAAGACCTTTCTTTTCCCATATTTTTTCCCTTATAAAATGCTAATCCATTACAGTTGGGTCTCATCTTTATTTTTCTGGTTTTTATTTAAATTCTTATTCCACAGTGGAAGTCTTTCCATTACTTTCAATTACATTTAGATAGAAGAGCAGTAGGAATGTAGACAAATATAGAAAGTTTTGGGAAGGTTTGGTGTTTTATTTCAATTGTTGTTCTTAATAGAAACATAGTTACCTCTCCTATATAAGATCATCTGTTCTTCCCTACAGTCATTTTGTAAGATCCTAGAAAGAAATTAAGGGCAAAGAAAAAGTAAACATGGAAATGTTCATGACAGGAGCAGTCAGTTCATTTCTCTTCTTCCACAGTCAGACATCAAAACCAGTTCAATATTTCCATAGCAATTTTTAGTATCCTCTGAGGACATAGGCACCTTCTGCATTTCTGCTTTCATGACAGAGCTCAGCCAGGAACAACATATTCTGTAGTAAAAGATCTGAACTCATTATTGCCCATTTACCTCTGTGAGAAAAATGACCATGTCAGGTGCATTCAACTGAACACAACAGATCAGTTTTCTGGTGTTATTCAGGAGCTCAATATAAAAAGAAATTTTGCATGGGATACATTTTTTTATAACTTTAGTATTTCCTGTTTTCATACATCTTCAAGAAAGTCTCCATGCTGTTGTTCTGTGTCGTGTCTTCTGTACAGGACCAAGGGTTCTGACTCCTTCTCACACTGGACAATGCCTTTAATTTCCCTAAGGGGCAAAGCAGATTTTAAATCAGAATTCATTTTTTGTTGTTGTTGCTTGTTACTAAAAAATGAAATTATTAATAAAACAACTTTTATGTCAGCTTTAATAAGTATCACCTTATCAGATTTCCACTCCTGTTAAAAATGTGGCACAACACAAAAGGTAATTTTTAATGCAGCCAGACCAAAGCATGTTTCTTTTTATAAACCAGAACAAAACAGAAGTGATCAGAATATCATAACAGATAGCAATCTGAAAAATCAAGGACCAAAAAAACCTGGCAGCTGATCAATTTGAGAGTGATATGATGGTTATAACATATAAATAACACGAAAACAATTTTAGGACTTTTTAAAAATATGGGGAATGATACCTTCTTTCTGAGTTAAAGAGGACAAAATCTGTTTGACAATGAATAACTTCTAAATGACAGCTCTGAGGGATAATATAAACAGGTTTTTTTTTTTTAAATGTTAGTTTTTTACAGATCACACACACACACATTTAGAAAACACAGCAACACATTTACATTATTAGGGACTAACTCCTAAGAGATACCATATACCCTTTGCTCCCACAAAGTTGCAAGTCATAGAAAGTATTTGACATCAGTTAAAAATATGTCCTCAAAATGTAAGTAGGCTACCTGCACTTCTAAATATCATTTTATTAAAAAAATTATTCATCATATGTATGAATAAATCAGTAAATGTAGTTCATATTCATTAACCTGTTCCAACTGTAATGGTTTTACATATAATGCTCTAAAAGTATTTAGAAAAAGAAAGGAACAAAACTGACAGGGTGATGATACTGAAAGATAGGCTTGACAAATAAGTCACAATCAAATACATGACAATTTCTGTAAAACTCTTTGGTATATAAAATTAATAAAAAATGGCATAGGGTGGAAATTAGCAAGCAATAACTGGAAGTATTTTTGCTATCCAAGATACGATGACTTACAGAATGTTAGGGGAAGCTGCTGGGAGGTTCTCTCACAAATCAGCAGTTCGTTGCACTTTGCTTATTTGATCAAGACCAGTAATTCTGTGGATGGAATCAGTATTCATAGGATTACATGAGTTTATTTCTACTCTAATAATGAAGATACCCTTATTCTCTATGACTAGAAATTTCTCTAAGTACAAATTTCTGTAGCTAATCTATAGTCTATCCTGAACATATACATATTTATACTTATTTATATATATACATATTTCTATACACACACACCTACTGGTTTCCATTTCTTCTTTTAGCTATGCAAAAGTAATATTCTAAGTATTTTTAACACTTATAGCTCCTTAAAATATTCAGGAAGGGTAAAATATTTGTAGAAAACAGTGATTTTTTTTTTTTGCTAAATTTTTTCCGTAAGTGGACCTCAATCATTTAATAGAGATTTATAGTACAGTTGTCTTTCTCTGTTTGCTCATTAGTAATTGGCCCTTGAATGCTTCTATTGTGTTCTCCACTCTAAATATGTCAGAATAGACAGTTAATTTTCTTCCTATTGACCCTTTTTAAAAATTTTATCATAGTTTATGCTTTGCTGATAACAATTTGGATATTATAAAATTCTTTTATTTATTTTCCCCTTTTGTACATGCATAGAAGAAACAGCAAACATCATCTGTTCATATTCTAATATCACTGGATTTGCTGACAGTTTTTACAACACTGTTTATTTTCCTCATCAAAACTGAAGCTGTTGCATGATGACCTGGTTCGAGAAGGGCACGGTGACTACCCTTTAGTCACTTGGACCATTAACTCGCTGACACC